>JBAMAW010002254.1:0-52865 GCA_037043295.1 Amiota minor
AAAAATTAAGTATATCTTTAATTTTTCACAACAAATTAGGTATATTTTTAATTAAAAATCTGATTTTTCTTCAAATTTTAACAAAAAATTAAGAAAATCTTTAATTAAAAATCTGATTTTTCTTCAATTTTTAACAAATAATTAAGTATATCTATATATATATTTTCAACTAAAAATCTAATTTTTCTTCAATTGTTAACAAAAAATTAAGAAAATCAATTTTTAACAAATAATTAAGTATATCTCTAATTTTTGCAATAATCTGATTTTTCTTCAATTTTTAGACAAAATCAAAAAAATCTCTAATTAAAAATTCAATTTTTCAAAAAAAATTAAAGAAAACGTCTAATTTTTCTTCAATTTTTAACAGATCCTCTAATTTTCAGCAATATCTTTAATTAAAAATCTTATTTTTCTTCAAATTTTAAAAATTGATTAAAAACCTAATTTTTTTAAATTTTTAACAATAAATTAAGAAAAGCTTAATTTTTAACCAAAAATTAAGTCTTTCTTTATGCAAAAAATTTGGAATCCGATTTTTCTTAAATTTTTCACAATATCTTTATATAAAAACCTAATTTTTTTAAATTTTAACAAAAAATTAAGAAAATCTTTAATTTTTCACAAAAAATTAAGTATATCTTTTATTAAAAATCTGATTTTTCTTCAATTTAAGCTATCCTCGCAACAGATATGATATGATTTTTCTTCAATTTTTAACAAAAAATTAAGTATATATTTAATTAATAATCTGATTTTTCTTTAATTTTTAACAAAAGATTAAGTATATCTTTAATTAGAATTCTGATTATTCTTTAATTTTTCACAATAAATTAAGAATATCTTCAATTTTTCCCAAAAAATTAAGTATATCTTTAATTTTTCACAAAAAATTAAGTATATCTTTAATTTTTCACAAAAAATTAAGTATATCTTTCTATAAAAATTCAATTTTTTTAAATTTTTAACAAAAAATTAAGAAAATCTTTAATTAAAAATCCAATTTTTCTTCAATTTTCAACAAAAAATTAGATTTTTAATTTTTAACAAAATATTAAGAAAATCTTTAATTAAAAATTTGTTTTTTCCTCAAAGTTTAACAAAAAATTAAGAAAATCTTTAATTAAAAATCTTATTTGTCTTCAATTTTTAACAAAAAATTAAGTATATCTTTAATTTTTCAACAAATTAGGTATATTTTTAATTAAAAATCTGATCTTCAAATTTTAACAAAAAATTAAGAAAATCTTTAATTAAAAATCTGATTTTTCTTCAATTTTTAACAAATAATTAAGTATATCTATATATATATTTTCAACTAAAAATCTAATTTTTCTTCAAGTTAACAAAAAATTAAGAAAATCAATTTTTAACAAAAATTAAGTATATCTCTAATTTTTCACAAAAATAAGTATGTCTTTAATTAATAATCTGATTTTTCTTCAATTTTTAAAACAAAATCAAAAAAATCTCTAATTAAAAATCTGATTTTTCTTCAATTTTTCAAAAAAAATTAAGAAAAACTTTAATTGAAAATATTTCTTAATTTTTAACAAAAAATTAAGTATATCTCTAATTTTCAACAAATTAAGTATATCTTTAATTAAAAATCTTATTTTTCTTAATCAAATAATTATGTATATCTAAAACCTAATTTTTTTAAATTTTTAACAATAAATTAAGAAAATCTTTAATTAAAAATCTAATTTTTCTTAAATTTTTAACCAAAAATTAAGTCTTTAATTAAAAATCCAATTTTTCTTAAATTTTTACCAAAAAATTTGGAAAACTCTTAAATTTTTAAAAAATTAATAATTTTAATTTTTCAAAAATTAAGAAAATCTTTATTAAAAACCTAATTTTTTTAAATTTTTAACAAAAACTTAAAAAAATCTTTAATTTTTCACAAAAAATTAAGTAAATCTTTAATTAAAATTCTGTTTTTTTCAATTTTAACAAAAAATTAAGTATATCTTTAATTTTTCATAAAAATTAAGTATATCTTTATTAAAAATCTAATTTTTTTAAATTTTCACAAAAATTTCAAAAAATTAAGTATATCTTTAATAACTTTAATTTTCTTCAATTCAAAAAATTAAGTAAATCTTTAATAAAAACCTAATTTTTAAATTTTTAACAAAAATTAAAAAAATCTTTAATTAAAAACCTGATTTTTCTTCAATTTTTAACAAAAATTAAGAAAATCTTTAATTAAAATTCTGTTGTTTCTTCAATTTTTAACAAAAAATTAAGTATATCTTTAATTTTTCACAACAAATTGCGTATATCTTTAATTAAAAATCTGATTTTTCTTCAATTTTTCAAAAAAATTAAGAAAAACTTTAATTAAAAATCTGATTTTTCTTCAATTTTATGAAAAAAAAAT
Organism: Amiota minor; assembly: GCA_037043295.1. NCBI lineage: Eukaryota > Metazoa > Arthropoda > Insecta > Diptera > Drosophilidae > Amiota > Amiota minor. Next base: position 2,387 of record JBAMAW010002254.1, read on the forward strand.
TAAGTATATCTTTAATGAAAAATTTGTTTTTTCTTCCAATTTCAACAAAAAATTAAGTAAATCTTTAATTAAAAATCTGATTTTTCTTAAATTTTAACCAAAAAATTAAGAAAATCTTTAGTTAAAAACCTAATTTTTTTTAAATTTTTCCCAAAAATTAAGAAAATCTTTAATTAAAAATCTAATTTTTCTTAAGTTGCTAACAAAAAAAATTAAGAAATTCTTTAATTAAAAGTCTAATTTTTCTTCAATTTTTAACAAAAAATTAAGAAAATCTCTAATTAAAATTCTGTTGTTTCTTCAATTTTTAACAAAAAATTAAGTATATCTTTAATTTTTCACAAAAATTAAGTGTATCTTTAATTTAAAATCTAATATTTCTTAAATTTTTAACAAAAATTAAGAAAATCTTTAATTAAAAATCTAATTTGTCTTTAACTTTTAACAAAAAATTAAGAAAATCTTTAATTAAAAATCTAATTTGTCTTCAACTTTTAACAAAATATTAAGAAAATCTTTAATTAAAAATCTGATTTTTCTTCGAAGAAAATCTTTAATTAAAATTCTGCAATTTTTAACAAAAAATTAAGTATATCTTTAATTTTTCACAACAAATTAAGTATATCTTTATTTAAAAATCAGATTTTTCTTAACAAAAAAGTGAGAAAATCTTTAATTAAAATGATCTTCAAGTTTTAACAAAAAATTAAGTATATCTCTAATTTTCCACAAAATTTAGTATAATCTTTAATTAAATTATTTCTTCAATTTTTAACAAGTAATTAATTATATCTTTAATTTTTCACAACAAATTAAGTATATCTTATTAAAAATCTGATTTTTCTACAATTTTTCAGAAGGAAATCTTTAATTAAAAATCTAATTTTTCTTAAAGGTACAAATTAAGAAAATCTTTAATTAAAAGTTGTTTCAATTTTTAACAAAAAATTAAGTTAATTTTTCACAACAAATTAGGTATATCTTTATTTAAAAATCAGATTTTTCTTCAAATTTTAACAAAAGGAGAAAAACTTTAAAAATCTGATTTTCTCTTTTATGAAAAAATTAAGTATTATTGTTTAATTTTTAGAAAAATTTGTTTTTTCTTCCAATTTCAACAAAATTGAAAAATCTGATTTTTCTTAAATTTCAACAAAAATATTTTTAATTTTTAACAAAATATTAAGAAAATCTTTAATTAAAAACCTAATTTTTCTTCAATTTTTAACAAAAATTGAAAATCTTTAATTAAAAATCTAATTTTTCTTCAATTTTAAACAAAAAATTAAAAAAATCTTTAATTTTTCACAATTAAGTGTATCTTTAATTTAAAATCTAATATTTCTTTTTTTAACAAAAATTAAGAAAATCTTTAATTAAAATTTTCTAAATCAAAAAATTAAGAAAATCTGTAATTTTTCATAAAAAGTATATCTTTCTTTAAAAACCTAATTTAAATTTTTGATTGAAAATTTTTAATTAAGAATCTAATATGTCTTAACTTTTAACAAAATATTAAGAAAAACTTTAATTAAAAATCTAATTTGTCTTCAATTTTTAACAAAAAAGTTCACTTAAAAATCCAATTTTTCTTCAATTTTCAAGAAAATCTTTAATTTTGCACAAAAAATTAAGTATATCTTTAATTAAATACCTAATTTTTTTAAATTTTTAATAAATTAAGAAAATCTTTAATTAAAATCTAATTTTTCTTAAATTTTTAACCAAAAATTAAGTTTATTAAAAATCCAATTTTTCTTAAATTTTCACAAAAAATTAAGTATATCTTTATTTAAAAACCTAATTTTTTTAAATTTTAACAAAAAATTAAGAAAATCTTTAATTTTGCACAAAAAATTAAGTATATCTTTTATTAAAAATCTGATTTTTCTTCAATTTCAACAAAAAATTAAGTATTTCTTAAATTTTTCATAAAAAATTAAGTATATCTTTATATAAAAACCTAATTTTTTTAAATTTTTAACAAAAATTAAAAAAATCTTTAATTAAAAATCTGATTTTTCTTCAATTTTTAACAAAAAATTAAGAAAATCTTTAATTAAAATTCTGTTGTTTCTTCAATTTTTAACAAAAAATTAAGTATATCTTTAATTTTTCACAACAAATTGCGTATATCTTTAATTAAAAATCTGATTTTTCTTCAATTTTTCAAAAAAATTAAGAAAAACTTTAATTAAAAATCTGATTTTTCTTCAATTTTATGAAAAAAAAATTAAGTATATCTTTAATGAAAAATTTGTTTTTTCTTCCAATTTCAACAAAAAATTAAGTAAATCTTTAATTAAAAATCTGATTTTTCTTAAATTTTAACAAAAAATTAAGTATTTCTTAACTTTTTCAAAAAAATTAAGTATATCTGTAATTAGAATTCTGATTATTCTTTAATTTTTCACAATAAATTAAGAATATCTTCAATTTTTCCCAAAAAATTAAGTATATCTTTAATTTTTCACAAAAAATTAAGTATATCTTTAATTTTTCACAAAAAATTAAGTATATCTTTCTATAAAAATTCAATTTTTTTAAATTTTTAACAAAAAATTAAGAAAATCTTTAATTAAAAATCCAATTTTTCTTCAATTTTCAACAAAAAATTAGATTTTTAATTTTTAACAAAATATTAAGAAAATCTTTAATTAAAAACCTAATTTTTCTTCAATTTTTAACAAAAATTAAGAAAATCTTTAATTACAAATCTAATTTTTCTTAAATTTTTAACCAAAAATTAAGTCTTTAATTAAAAATCCAATTTTTCTTAAATTTTTACCAAAAAATTTGGAAAACCTTTAATTAAAAATCTGATTTTTCTTAAATTTTTCACAAAAAATTAATTATATCTTTAATTTTTCACAAAAAATTAAGTATATCTTTTATAAAAACCTAATTTTTTTAAATTTTTAACAAAAATTAAAAAAATCTTTAATTAAAAATCTGATTTTTCTTCAATTTTTAACAAAAAATTAAGAAAATCTTTAATTAAAATTCTGTTGTTTCTTCAATTTTTAACAAAAAATTAAGTATATCTTTAATTTTTCACAACAAATTAAGTATATCTTTAATTAAAAATCTGATTTTTCTTCAATTTTTCAAAAAAATTAAGAAAAACTTTAATTAAAAATCTGTTTTTTTTTCAATTTTATGAAAAAATTAAGTATATCTTTAATTTTTCATAACAAATTAAGTATATCTTTAATGAAAAATTTGTTTTTTCTTCCAATTTCAACAAAAAATTAAGAAAATCTTTAATTAAAAATCTGATTTTTCTTAAATTTTAACCAAAAATTAAGAAAATCTTTAGTTAAAAACCTAATTTTTTTAAATTTTTCCCAAAAATTAAGAAAATCTTTAATTAAAAATCTAATTTTCTAAGTTGCTAACAAAAAAAATTAAGAAATTCTTTAATTAAAACTCTAATTTTTCTTCAATTTTTAACAAAAAATTAAGAAAATCTCTAATTAAAATTCTGTTGTTTCTTCAATTTTTAACAAAAAATTAAGTATATCTTTAATTTTTCACAAAAATTAAGTGTATCTTTAATTTAAAATCTAATATTTCTTAAATTTTTAACAAAAATTAAGAAAATCTTTAATTAAAAATCTAATTTGTCTTTAACTTTTAACAAAAAATTAAGAAAATCTTTAATTAAAAATCTAATTTGTCTTCAACTTTTAACAAAATATTAAGAAAATCTTTAATTAAAAATCTGATTTTTCTTCAAAAATTTAAGAAAATCTTTAATTAAAATTCTGTTGTTTCTTCAATTTTTAACAAAAAATTAAGTATATCTTTAATTTTTCACAACAAATTAAGTATATCTTTATTTAAAAACCTAATTTTTTTAAATTTTAACAAAAAATTAAGAAACTTTAATTTTGCACAAAAAATTAAGTATATCTTTTATTAAAAATCTGATTTTTCTTCAATTTCAACAAAAAATTAAGTATTTCTTAAATTTTTCATAAAAAATTAAGTATATCTTTATATAAAAACCTAATTTTTTTAAATTTTTAACAAAAATTAAAAAAATCTTTAATTAAAAATCTGATTTTTCTTCAATTTTTAACAAAAAATTAAGAAAATCTTTAATTAAAATTCTGTTGTTTCTTCAATTTTTAACAAAAAATTAAGTATATCTTTAATTTTTCACAACAAATTGCGTATATCTTTAATTAAAAATCTGATTTTTCTTCAATTTTTCAAAAAAATTAAGAAAAACTTTAATTAAAAATCTGATTTTTCTTCAATTTTATGAAAAAAAAATTAAGTATATCTTTAATGAAAAATTTGTTTTTTCTTCCAATTTCAACAAAAAATTAAGTAAATCTTTAATTAAAAATCTGATTTTTCTTAAATTTTAACCAAAAATTAAGAAAATCTTTAGTTAAAAACCTAATTTTTTTAAATTTTTCCCAAAAATTAAGAAAATCTTTAATTAAAAATCTAATTTTTCTTAAGTTGCTAACAAAAAAAAATTAAGAAATTCTTTAATTAAAAGTCTAATTTTTCTTCAATTTTTAACAAAAAATTAAGAAAATCTCTAATTAAAATTCTGTTGTTTCTTCAATTTTTAACAAAAAATTAAGTATATCTTTAATTTTTCACAAAAATTAAGTGTATCTTTAATTTAAAATCTAATATTTCTTAAATTTTTAACAAAAATTAAGAAAATCTTTAATTAAAAATCTAATTTGTCTTTAACTTTTAACAAAAAATTAAGAAAATCTTTAATTAAAAATCTAATTTGTCTTCAACTTTTAACAAAATATTAAGAAAATCTTTAATTAAAAATCTGATTTTTCTTCAAAAATTTAAGAAAATCTTTAATTAAAATTCTGTTGTTTCTTCAATTTTTAACAAAAAATTAAGTATATCTTTAATTTTTCACAACAAATTAAGTATATCTTTATTTAAAAATCAGATTTTTCTTCAAATTTTAACAAAAAAGTGAGAAAATCTTTAATTAAAAATCTGATTTTTCTTCAAGTTTTAACAAAAAATTAAGTATATCTCTAATTTTCCACAAAATAATCTTTAATTAAAAATCTTATTTTTCTTCAATTTTTAACAAGTAATTAATTATATCTTTAATTTTTCACAACAAATTAAGTATATCTTTAATTAAAAATCTGATTTTTCTACAATTTTTCAAAAAAATTAAGGAAATCTTTAATTAAAAATCTAATTTTTCTTAAATTTTTAACAAAAAATTAAGAAAATCTTTAATTAAAATTCTGTTGTTTCTTCAATTTTTAACAAAAAATTAAGTATATCTTTAATTTTTCACAACAAATTAAGTATATCTTTATTTAAAAATCAGATTTTTCTTCAAATTTTAACAAAAAAGTGAGAAAAACTTTAATTAAAAATCTGATTTTTCTTCAATTTTATGAAAAAATTAAGTATATCTTTAATTTTTCATAACAAATTAAGTATATCTTTAATGAAAAATTTGTTTTTTCTTCCAATTTCAACAAAAAATTAAGAAAATCTTTAATTAAAAATCTGATTTTTCTTAAATTTTCAACAAAAAATTAGATTTTTAATTTTTAACAAAATATTAAGAAAATCTTTAATTAAAAACCTAATTTTTCTTCAATTTTTCAATCAATTAAAAATCTAATTTTTCTTCAATTTTAAACAAAAAATTAAAAAAATCTTTAATTTTTCACAAAAATCTTTAATTTAAAATCTAATATTTCTTAAATTTTTAACAAAAATTAAGAAAATCTTTAATTAAAAATCCAATTTTTCTTAAATTTTCAACAAAAAATTAAGAAAATCTGTAATTTTTCATAAAAAATTAAGTATATCTTTCTTTAAAAACCTAATTTTTTTAAATTTTTACCAAAAATTAAGAAAATTTTTAATTAAGAATCTAATATGTCTTCAACTTTTAACAAAATATTAAGAAAAACTTTAATTAAAAATCTAATTTGTCTTCAATTTTTAACAAAAAGTTAAGAAAACCTTCACTTAAAAATCCAATTTTTCTTCAATTTTCAACAAAAAATTAAGAAAATCTTTAATTTTGCACAAAAAATTAAGTATATCTTTAATTAAATACCTAATTTTTTTAAATTTTTAACAATAAATTAAGAAAATCTTTAATTAAAAATCTAATTTTTCTTAAATTTTTAACCAAAAATTAAGTCTTTAATTAAAAATCCAATTTTTCTTAAATTTTCAACAAAAAATTAAGTATATCTTTATTTAAAAACCTAATTTTTTTAAATTTTAACAAAAAATTAAGAAAATCTTTAATTTTGCACAAAAAATTAAGTATATCTTTTATTAAAAATCTGATTTTTCTTCAATTTCAACAAAAAATTAAGTATTTCTTAAATTTTTCATAAAAAATTAAGTATATCTTTATATAAAAACCTAATTTTTTTAAATTTTTAACAAAAATTAAAAAAATCTTTAATTAAAAATCTGATTTTTCTTCAATTTTTAACAAAAAATTAAGAAAATCTTTAATTAAAATTCTGTTGTTTCTTCAATTTTTAACAAAAAATTAAGTATATCTTTAATTTTTCACAACAAATTGCGTATATCTTTAATTAAAAATCTGATTTTTCTTCAATTTTTCAAAAAAATTAAGAAAAACTTTAATTAAAAATCTGATTTTTCTTCAATTTTATGAAAAAAAAATTAAGTATATCTTTAATGAAAAATTTGTTTTTTCTTCCAATTTCAACAAAAAATTAAGTAAATCTTTAATTAAAAATCTGATTTTTCTTAAATTTTAACCAAAAATTAAGAAAATCTTTAGTTAAAAACCTAATTTTTTTAAATTTTTCCCAAAAATTAAGAAAATCTTTAATTAAAAATCTAATTTTTCTTAAGTTGCTAACAAAAAAAATTAAGAAATTCTTTAATTAAAAGTCTAATTTTTCTTCAATTTTTAACAAAAAATTAAGAAAATCTCTAATTAAAATTCTGTTGTTTCTTCAATTTTTAACAAAAAATTAAGTATATCTTTAATTTTTCACAAAAAATTAAGTATATCTTTATTTAACAACCAAATTTTTTTAAATTTTTAACAAAAATTAAGAAAATCTTTAATTAAAAATCTAATTTGTCTTTAACTTTTAACAAAAAATTAAGAAAATCTTTAATTAAAAATCTAATTTTTCTTAAATTTTTACCAACAAATTTGGAAAACCTTTAATTAAAAATCTGATTTTTCTTAAATTTTTCACAAAAAATTAAGTATATCTTTATATAAAAACCTAATTTTTTTAAATTTTTAACAAAAATTAAAAAAATCTTTAATTAAAAATCTGATTTTTCTTCAATTTTTAACAAAAAATTAAGTATATCTTTAATTTTTTCAACAAATTAAGTATATCTTTATTTAAAAATCAGATTTTTATTCAAATTTTAACAAAAAAGTGAGAAAATCTTTAATTAAAAATCTGATTTTTCTTAAATTTTTCACAAAAAATTAAGAAAATCTTTTATTAAAAATGTTGCGAGGATAGTTTATTAGCGATAAAAAACATAATTCATTATAAGGGTAACAAGAATAAAGAAATACAAATAAATGACCATACATGTTGCATTGTAACTTTCAAACATGTTCTAACACATTTTTCAACACCCTTCCTCAATGCAAGCATGTTTACAATTTCATTCTTACTTTAACTTTACAAACTTTTAAATAAATCCTTGATGTATTGCGTCTGGGCCAAGGTGATCTCACCTAGTTCTCCTTTACGTTGAATCTCCATACCACGAAACAATTCCAACGAACTCTTGTCAACACATTCAAAAGCTTTTGAAATGAGTGCCTTAATGTTGACTAAGTCTTGTTTTGACTTGATAATATAATGAGATCATCAACATAAACCAGTATTATTCATAGATTACCTCCTTTCTGTTGTCTATATAAGCATGGCTCGTTGTCTAACGGACAAAAACCAATACCGCGTAAAACACCATCAAGCTTGGAGTTCCACTCCCTTCCTGACTGCTTCAACCCGTATATGGCCTTTTTCAGTAACAGAACTTTTCCTGGCTGACTGTCATCTGCATATCCCTCTGGTTGTCTCATATACACAGTATCTTTAAGATCCCTATTAAGATATGCTGTGCACACATCCATCTGATGCAGGTACAGTTTTAATTCAGCAGCCATTGCTAGTACCAACCGCATGCTCTCCAGCCGACACACAGGTGCAAATGTCTCAAAGTAGTTAACGCCGTACTGTTACGAGCATCCCTTCGCAACCAATCGTGCCTTGAAACGTTCTACTTTGCCGTCTGCGTCCCGTTTTAGACTGTACACCCATTTGCAGCCAACAGCTTTCTCATTCCTTGGTAATTCGGTTAGCACCCAGGTTTGATTTATCATCAATGCATCATACTCCTTCTGCATTGCATCACGCCACTCTGATGCATGCTCACTGTTGATTGCTTCATTGTACGACGTTGGAATCGATACGTCCCTAGCAACCAAAGTACCAAGTATGTTGTATTGCTTCCGCGGACGACCTGGCTGTCCTGTACGAAGCAATTTGGGCCTGCCGGGGCCTACACGCTGCGTTGATGCATCTTCTTCAGCTGGTTCTTCTACACTTTCATAATCATCAGCGCAGTTTCTTTCGCTGCCACAAGCGACCACGTCGTTGCCACCGACATCCTCAGCTTCACTGGCATGTTCATCAACATTGCTAATGACCGTTGTCATTTCATTACTACTTTTGTTCATTGACAAGTCAAAAGTAATACGCCCGCCATCAGCCTGCTGCTCACTGCTACACTCATCAAACATAACATCGCGTTTCTCGACAACTTGCCTCTTTTCAGTATCATACAACCGATATGCCTTGGCTGATCTCGAATACCCAACCATACGATACTCTTGGCCTTTTGGTTGAAACTTGCTCTTGTGGTGACCTTTGTCAAGCGCCACTGCAACGGAACCAAAAACTCTTAGACGACTGATTGATGTTTTTTTACCTGTCCACGCTTCCATGGGTGTCATGTTGGTTAGAGCACTTGTGGGTGACCGGTTTCTCAAGTATACAGCTGTGTAATTAGCCTCAGCCCACAATGCCTCACCTAGCTTAGACTGCACCAGCAAACATGTTGACATCTCTACCAAAGTCCGATTAGCCCGTTCTGCCACGCCGTTTTGTTGCGGCGTATATGCAGTTGTTAGTTGTCGTGCAACGCCATTTTCTCTTAGAAAACCGTCGAATGTTTTGTTTACGTATTCACGACCGTTGTCGCTACGAATACATTTCAGCTTCTTTCCAGTCTGACGCTCTACCAAGTTCTTAAAATCGACAAACTTCTCAAAAACCTCGTCCTTACGTTTTAAGAAATATACAACTATGCGTCTGGATTTGTCTTCAATAAATGTCAGAAAAAATTTGGCACCACCAACTGAACTTGTTTCAAACGGACCACACACATCAGTGTGCACCAACTCCAACAACTCGGTCGCACGGTTGTCAGTTGCATTTGGGAAAGGTTGCACATGTATTTTGCTGACCATACATGTCTTACAAGCCATCGTAGGTGAAAAATTAACCTTTTCCAATCCTTTCACCATATTCTTCTTAGCAGCTTCCATTAAACTAGAGTAGTTCAAATGACCATACCTTTTGTGCCACAAGGTTCCGTCGTTTCCAATTGCAGTAAAACACTCATTTCGCTTTCCATCAAACATGTACAGGCTACCAGCTTTCTTGACTTTCAATATGCACTTGCCCTCTTGCACAACCTTGGCACAATCGCTCTCAAAACGAACACTGCAACAGTTTTTAACTGCTTGACTCACAGATATGAAATTTCCTTTCATACTTGGCACAAACAACACATTGATCAATTTCAATACACCAAAATCTGTTTGTAGTTTTACTTCGCCTTTTCCTTTTGCTCGTAAGAAACCAGCATCAGCCAAACCAATCATTTCTGTGTGTTTTTCAAATTTCGTGAACAATTTTCTATCACAGCACAAATGACTAGTCGCGCCACTGTCTAGACACCACATCGAACGATCAAAACTAACGGCATCCAACATACGTAACAGACTGCTTTGCCTTTGTTGCTTCTTTTTCGTGCCCTCTTTGCGCTCATTCTTTGTTCTTTCGTTGAGACATTGGGTTTTAATGTGTCCACGCTCACCACACTTATAACAAACAACGTTTTTGTTATTCTTCTTTGCTTGTGTGTTATGCCGTTGATGAACTGATGCAGCTGCAAATGCTTGAGCGTTCTCTTTCACATGCACACTGCCCTTCCGTTCCCCTTCTTCCTTCAACTTAATACAAAGAATGTCGAATGCTGGCAAAACATCACGCGTCTCAATGGCGACAACAAAGTTTTCGTACTCACTTGGCAAACTAGATAACAGAATGATGGCTCGTAGCTCGTCGATCATCTCTATTTCTACTCTTCCAAGTTGATCGATGATCTCCACAAATTGGTTCAAGTAACCACTCATGCCTTGACCATCCGCCATCCGTAGACCCAGCAGCTTTATGTACAGTGACACTTTGCGTACTGGTCCACAAGGCTGGTGTACGTCTTTTAACTTTATCCACGCCTCATTGGATGTGAGGCTGTGCTTGATATAACCCAACTGTGTTGGCTTCACACTAAGGATTATCATGGCCAGCGCCTTTTGGTCCATGTTAGTCCAGTTAATTCCCTCGGAAATACTGTCCTCCTTGATCGCTCCTGATACCACGCCCCATAGCTCCGAATGTACTAGGACACTACGCATCTGGACACTCCAGGTATCATAATTCCCTTCCTCCAGTTTTTCTATGTTATATAACGCACTCATATTGATTTGCTCAAAAGAAACTGTTATAACTGCACAAGCCGTTGCCTGGGCCCATAACTTGTTGCGAGGATAGTTTATTAGCGACTAAAAAACATAATTCATCCATAAGGGTAACAAAGGAAATAATAGAAATAACAAAACTAAATGACCATACATGTTGCATTGTAACTTTCAAACATGTTCTAACATATTTTTCAACAAAAAATATAATTTTTCTTCACTTTTCAACAAAAAATTAAGAAAATCTTTAATTAAAAATCAGATTTTACTTCAAATTTTAACAAAAAAAGGGAAAAAATCTTTAATTAAAAATCTGATTTTTCTTCAAGTTTTAACAAAAAATTAAGTATATCTCTAATTTTCCACAAAAAATTAGGTATAATCTTTAATTAAAAATCTTATTTTTCTTCAATTTTTAACAAGTAATTAATTATATCTTTAATTTTTCACAACAAATTAAGTATATCTTTAATTAAAAATCTGATTTTTCTTCAATTTTTCAAAAAAATTAAGAAAAACTTTAATTAAAATCTGATTTTTCTTAAATTTTTAACAAAAAATTAAGAAAATCTTTAATTCAAAATCTGAATTTTTTTCAATTTTTAACAAAAAATTAGGAAAATCTTTAATTAATGATTTGATTTTTCTTCAATTTTTAACAAAAAAATTACGTATATCTTTAATTTTTCTCAAAAAAATAAGTATATCTTTAATTAGAAATCTGATCTTTCTTCAATTTTTAACAAAAAATTAAGTATATCTCTAATTTTCAACAAAAACTTAAGTATATCTTTAATTAAAAATCTTATTTTTCTTCAATTTTTAACAAAAAATTATGTATATCTTTTATTAAAAATATGATTTTTCTACAATTTTTAACAAAAAATTAAGAAAATCTTTAGATAAATATGATTTTTCTTCAATTTTTAACAAAAAAATTAAGTATACCTTCAATTTTTCACAAAAAATTAGGTATATCTTTAATTAAAAATCTGATTTTTCTTTAATTTTTCACCATTAATTAAGAATATCTTCAATTTTTCACAAAAAATTAAGTATATCATTAATTTTTCACAAAAAATTAAGTATATCTTTCATTTTTCACAAAAAATTAAGTATATCTTTAATTAATAATCTGATTTTTATTCAATTTTTAAAAAAAAATTAAGAAAATCTTTAATTAAAAATCTGATTTTTCTTAAATTTTTAACAAAATATTAAGTATGTCTTTAATTTTTCACAAAAAATTAAGTATATCTTTAATTAAAAATCTGATATTTCTTCAATTTCTAACAAAAAATTAAGTATATCTTTAATTTTTCATTTAAAATTAAGTATATCTTTCATTAAAAATCTAATTTTTCTTCAATTTTTAACAAAAAAATATGCAAATCTTTAATTAAAAATCTGATTTTTTTTCAATTTTTAACAAAAAATGTAGTATATCTTTAATTTTTACAAAAAAATAAGTATATCTTTAATTTTTAACAAAAATTTAGGTATACATACAGCAGTCGATTGTTTTGTGCTTACCATCACATTTGACGCATATTGGATCCCTGGTACAATAGTTTCGGGTGTGCCCGTATATTTGGCAGTTGGTGCATTGCATCATCATCTTCTTGTTGTGGGGGCCTCAAATTTAATTTTGGTATGAAGTAATGTCGTAACATTATAAATATTTTTATTGGTTGAGCTACTTTTAAGTTCAATTGAGAACAAAGGAAGTGGTTTATTGGTTGTTCTTTGTTGGATCTTATGTATGTTTATAACTTCGTGGCCTTATATTTTCAGTTCGCGTTTTTTGTCGTCGGTGTCTGTTGATTGATGAAGGTGTCTCAACATAACTTTAAAACCTCTTTCATCTTTGGGCTTGAAAGTGTAATATTTCGTATCTCTGGTTTTTAGCAATTCTACAATATGATTTTTTTATAATGTAGGGACTCTGCCGGTTGGATACGAACTTCATCATTGGGCAATGTTTTGAGTACGTAGTTATGATCTACTATTTCACACAGAGCATTGTTAAGAATGGAGATTTCTTTTACCCCCTGCACATAAATAGGTGGTGGCTTGTTAGCTTTTGGAGGTTGCTTGGAGCCATTGCCCAGAGTATTATTCTCTTCTTCTACATCGTCGACATCTAAAATGCCAAAATAATTGGAAGATGGCTTGCCAAGCCAGTAGTTAAGTGTGGTCTGTTTTGTTTTTTTTTTTTTTTTTATATTTATTAGTTCTTGAAGTTATGTTAAGTGACGTTCTGTTTGTTTTGGGCTTTTTGTTAATGTTTGGTGTTTGTTCAGTCGGTATGGCTGGTGATTGCGTTTTTCTATTTCTTTTATTTGATGCTAACTGTTCAGATCCAGTGTAGTGCGGATTTAAATGATACAATAATTTCAAAATCGTTGCTATCGGAAAAACAAATTTTCTTTAATTTATTCATATTCGGAACTATCAAGTATATAGTTGGGCTTTTGCTTGCTTCAAGTTTTTTTTTGAGACGTTTTCGAAAGCTTCCAACAGACGGACATGGAACTTAAATGATTTAAGTTGATGCTATTAATTCTGCTTAACTCATTTTTTTCTCCTAATATTTTTGTAATGTCACTCCAATCCATTTCAATACAATACTTTTTTTTAATATCGCGAAAAGCTGTCATCATATTTGACCCACGATCAGCAACAAATACGGGATTGTCCACTTCAAGGTCACATCCGATATCTTTCAATATCTCCCCTATTTTTGCATGAATATGTAAACCTAGTTATAAGAAATAAGATAAAATTAAACTTTGGTCCTTTATAGATTAGAGGATTGATACACCTGAGCAGGAGTTTTCTTGTAATGGCTTCATGGCCATTAGACGTTCAACAAGAACTCCTTCCTTAATATTGTATAATGTACAGTGCAGGACAAATATGATGGCTTCAAATAATTGTCTGTCCAGATGTCACTGGTAATGGAGTATCCAAAGCATTTATATTTTACAATTTCAGCTTTTATTGGGCCAAAGTGCGATTCGTATATCCTTCGAAATGTTTCGGGATATTGTCGTTGGATGAGGTAATAATTTATTGGCGTCTACTTTAGGACCAAACGTTCCTCCCTCTTTAATTAAAAATGTGGCAAAGTTCCTTAATTGTTGCAACGCCATTACATTATTGTGGTTGATTTGATTTATTCAATAAAAGACGTGCGTTGTCTTTGATGCTAGTTTTCAGAATGATCTTTATTTTGGATTTTACATTGACTTAAGCTAAGAATGGAGAACGCGAGCGTAATAATGCAAGTGTATGTTATTGTATGAGTATATGCTCTTATGGATATGTACTCTCAGTATCTATGTACTTTAAAGTATATATTCCCTTCGTTGAGTGGACTAAACTGCAAACGCAGCATATTCGCGCTGACATAATGCGATTAGAATGTGCGTTGACATAAGTGTCCCTTTTCAGAAAAATAAAGTAATGTATGGAGTTATTTATGTAATGTTAGTAAAATATGTAAAAATTATTTTCCATTAATTTTTTTTATAAGTATATATTTATATTATTTATGTTTTCTTCTATTCTAACCACATTATATGGTTCTAAATAGTTATTTTCTAGTTTATCACCTGTTTCGTTTTTTAATAAAACTTGGTCTCCTATTTTTAATTTAAAATCTAGTTTTTTCTTATCATAGTATTCTTTTTGTTTTTGTTTACGTTTTTCTATCATTAATCTTGCTCTTTTATAAGCTTGCTCTAATCTAAATTTCGATTCCTTAGCGGAATCTTCTATGTTATAAAGTGGTTCTATTCTATCTATGCTATTAAAATGTTTAGGCAAATTTGAGTTTTTGCTAAAAACTAATTCATATGGACAATAGTCATGTGCCATACATGGAGTTGTGTTGTAACAATACACAAAATATTGAAACCATACGTCCCAATCAGTTTTGTCAACTGATATATATGAATGTATGTATTCATTTAAAGTTCTGTGACTTCGTTCGATTGTTCCTAATGATTGATGATGATGTGCTGTAGACGTTATGTTGTCTATTTTTAAATATTTGCACAAATCATTGATTATGGAATTCTTATATTCTGTTCCCATATCCGTAATGAACGTCTTCATCGGACCATACTTAAAAATAGAAGATTCAAATATGGCTTTAGCGACGGTTTTCGCGCTTTTATTTGGCATTGGTATAGCACAAGATATTTTGTTAGGTCACATATCAGAGTAACTGCATATTCGTTACCTTGTTCTGATTTAGGTAATGGATCAATAGTGTCGATTAAAACTTTATCGAAAACACTTATTGGTGTGCCAGTAATGGTTAAAGGGGTTCTAGTATGTCTTGTTGTTTTAGATACTTGGCATTTAGGACAATTATGTACGTACTTTGTAATATAACGTGTCACAGTATTTCTTCTTTTTCTTTTTTATTTTTCATTATGGTCACCGGCTTAAGTAGCATTACTCTTAATTTTTTCAAATATTTATTGCCCATATTTTTAAAATAATCAATTGAAATTTCTTCAAAGATTTTTTCACTCGGTGCCGTTTTAAGTTGGCTGATCCCGTTTATACCGGCTTTAGTTTCAAACCTTTAAAAGAACTGACCTAAGTCGAGAATTCCATTAGTATAAAGGTCGCTAATATCAATTCTTACTATAACTTTCCTTCCATGTTTAATTAAACATTTCATAGGTGTCATACGCAAGGTCACTACTTTCCGTACATCATCATTCTCAATGATTTCATATACGTTGGGCTTAGGAGCATTTTCAAGATTTTGCCTTGGAAAAGTTTCTTGTTCTATTCCTGTTTACTTCGATTTCTTGTAGTGACTTAATAACTGTGTTCGTATTTTTTTAAATTCTTTTTCCCTTAAAACTGTAAATTCATATTCCCCTAAATCTAGTCTCATACGTGTTAGTTTTGAATTTGGATTTACCATCGAAAATAAATATGTTAGTGGTCTGTGGTCTGTTTTGACAGTAAAGTGTCTACCATATACATATGGTCGGAAATGATTTATGCCCAAAGTATGGCTGCTAATTCTTTGTCAGTAGTGTTTTTATTATTTTCACCTTTTGTAAAGGTACGAGATGCATATGCTACCGCGAGTTGAATTCCATAATAGTTTTGAGTTAAAACTGCTCCACATGCTTCTTTACTTGCATCTGTGATTATGCAAAATTCTTTGCTGAAATCTGGGTATTGTAACAATGTTGGTTTCATTAGTTGTGTTTTTAAATATTCAAATGCTTTTTGACAGTTAAGTGTCCATTCAAATTGAACTTTCTTTTCACATAATCTTGTTATATGACAGAATAGTCGGAAAATTATAATAAAACGCCTATAGTAATTACAAAATGCAATGAATCGTCTAGCGCTATTTGCGTCTATTGGGACTGGGTATTTTTCAATGACATCTTATTTCCTGTCATCTGGAAGAATACCTTTGTCAGCACATTTATGACCTAGAAAAGTCACTTCATGCATAAAAAATGAGCACTTGTCTTGGTAAGGTTTTTAAACATATGTTTTTCTGAACAACCATCTGCCTGAATGCCTGAGATGGTTCAAGACCTGAAAATGCAATTGTCATCATTCTTTGGAAAGAGTTTGGCACTATTTTTAGTCCATATGGTAATCACGAGAAACGATAAGAGCCATTGCTCTCGTTGAAAAAGATGTTGAGTTTCTTGAATTTTCTTCAAGTTCTATTTGGTGAAATCCAAACATTAGATCTAAACATTAGAAATATTTTGCTCGTCCTAATTGATCAAGAATATCATCGATTCTTGGGAGAGGAATTTATCTGCTAATAGTTTTTTTTTAATTAGGCGATAATTTATCACTAGACGCCACCTTTTCTTATCTGATCCTGGTAAAGATTTTTTTTTAACTAATAATAATGGGCTGTTATATCCAGATACAGATGGCTCGATAATATTATCTTTGATGAATTTGTCTACCTGTGTAAATATTTCATTTTGCTGACTTTGAGGAGTTCTGTAATTCTTTATCATCCTTCAATCTTAATTTTTGTTTATAGAAATTGTTTGTTGTTATTGCTTCGGATTCTAGTCCGAATATGTCAGTGTACTTGGAGCATAAATCTGTTAGTATGTCCTTAAATCTTGTCGGGCAATTTTTCCTTACTTTTGTTAGAATTTCTTAATTTCTGTTTTTATCTGTTTTGTCTATGATATCGTAATTATTTAGGGGTTCAAATTTGACTTTGTTTAAATTAATTATTTTATTTGAATTTGTGATGTTCAGGATTCGGACAAATGTGTTTTTAGAGCTAGAAATTGTTGTTTGGTCTAAGCGTAAACAAATCTTGATTTGGTTTGAAGTCTAGTTGACAATTGAATTTTTTTTTTATAAAATCCATACCTATTATTCCATCACTTGGTATGGGGAAATTTGAATTTACTATGTGGAAATTATGTGGAATTGTATATTTTCCTGTTGTTAATTCTACAAAAGCTAATCCAGTGGAATTGGTTATACCTTCACCAATTCCACTAATTTGCGTTGTTACGTTGTAACCTATTTCTTGAAAATTATCTGAATTTTCTTTAAGAATTGAAATTTCTGCACCCGTATCGATTAATAAGGTAAGATTTTTATCTGTGAATTAATTTTTTATTTCTATAAATATATTGAAATTAAGATTAATAGTGCGAACTTTTGAACTTTATACCTTTCACATTTTGCTGTAATTTGGTGATAATACCTTGGATCGTTGTTTCATTTTGTACTTTGTACAAAAGTAGTCCAATTATTTTTGATTTTATTACCTCTACGGCAAGTTTTTCTTCATTGCCTTTAGTAAGATCTGCCAGCCTTAATGCTGTTAAAAATCTTTGTATGTGTAATTTTTTTCCGTCAAATTCAGAAACTGTTGCTGATACCTGTTTGACGTATTCACGGTCCAATTTTATTTGTTCAGTCATTTTGTCAGATTACATTTTTTTTTTTTTCTATTTTTGGGTTCTCTTTTTACTATCTGACGTTTCTTGTTCAGATTCGCTATCTGAATTATCAGGTATTTTTTCCTGGCTTATTTCTATTATATCATAACCCTGTGCTTCTATTGCCGGATTATGGCAATCTGGTATTTTTTTTTACCGATATAATGCCTATTTGCAACGTTGGGAAGTTTATTTCTAATTTCAAAGAAAATCCCCTCTGCTACAACTTTATGTGCTGTTTTTAGCCTTTCGTAATTTACGTTTACTATAATTCTTATTTTTTTACTCTTTCTAATAATATTTTTAAATGGTTATCAAGTGTCACTTTAGATACTGGTCTATTTTGAGACACACATTCCATTTGGGAGTTTTACATACATATTTACTTTATTTAAACAGTGAAATCTAATTACAAAGAGAGAGAAAAAAAATATATTTTGTCCGTATCCCGACCGGATGTATACCGTTTCTTTATATTTTTATTATGCATTGCATATAATTTTAAAATTAGTTTGATCAACACGAGCAAAAGAATCCAAATATTTTTTAAGTACTCTTTGTGACCTATAACCTTATTTATTACATTTGCCGTTGGGTTGTGTATTTTTGATTGTTTTGCTTCCATTATTAAAAATTTTTGGGATATTTAAATTGAAAATTAAATGTTTTTTTTTTTTAACCAGAATTACAAAATCAAAATTCAAATGTTGTTAATATTTTGAAAGAGATGAGTTGAACAAAAAGAAATCAATTAGTTAAGCTATTTTTAGAAGTGAATGGTTATTGTTCTTCTTAATTAATATTACAAATGTAACCTACCTATTGGTTTCATACAGGTTTCTAGGCCTGTATTCTATAGACCCGCAGTTAAAGTACCGCTTGGTCTTTACAAAATGAACATTAAAATTTTATTTGTCGCTGCTTCTGGTGGTCATCTGGGCTCAAGTTGTCGCCTTGAGCGGTACCGGTGCTGGTCCTCGCACAGGCTTTTAGTTGTTATTGGGGTTGATGCAGGTGCCTTCACAGATCGGGTTGAATAGTGGTCGCTCGCAGTTTGTTTGGCACATCTTCTTAGTTATGATTGGTTTAATTCTCCCCCTTGATAAATTGGGTATATTACTGAGTGAGTGATTTAGTTGTGTGTGTGTGGTTTCATTATTAACAAGTTCTTCATTTAACTTATCTAGCTCGTTTGTGAGCTTAATGGCTTTCTCCCAAGGTATTGGTTTTGGGGTGCCAAAGAGGAGCCATTTTAATTTAGCTATCCTCTTTTTGATTTTATTTAATTTACCGCCACGTTTCGATTGCGGTTTTTTATATATTTTCTCGTCTTTGGCTAATTATTGCCTTTGACGGTATTCATCTAATGCGTTATGGTATTACTGATTTTTTATATACATATTTATATAAAAAAATTAAAATTTTATTTTTTATGATTTGAATTGAAGTCTCTTTATTTTTTGTGACTGAGCGGTATGGGACCATAACTCAAAGTGAAGTACAGCAATTTCTGTTGAACAGAAGAACCCAACGCGCTTCCAAGCAAGCAAAACGTAATCGACGCTTACTTTGTTCATGCTGTGCGATTTGTTAGTTTTTACCGTTCCTAACTGATCAGACATTAAAGTCGAATCAAGGTCGACTCTTGCGCTGCTCTTTACTTCTTCGAATGGTAAAACTGATCACGCGATAACTCCTCCTCTTCTTAGTGAGGGGCGTCCTCGGTCCTCAAATTTACTGCGTTCCACGTATCGTCATTCGACTACTGACTAACTTAATGTTACTTAAATAAGGGTTATTCTATTGAGTTGAAATAATAATTAATAATGCAACAATTGGTTAATTTATGTCATCTAGGATGCATTCCTAACCAAAAGAACTTCGTATAGAAAGTTTTCATTGACTCAAGGTGATTCTAAAATTCTGAGAACTTTAGTCGTTGAACGGTTTTTTAAAACCAGAAGCTTACTATTCGTTGCTGTTACCCTCATGAGTCGTTGTTACACTCTGGAGGTCTGGGCGAATCAAATGGGGATTTGGACACGTCTACTGTTGAGTTTGGTACTGAGGGCCTTGATGTCCTCAAGTTATCCTCATGGACCCTCTTTCCTCTTATTAGTACTGTTGAGCCTAAATCCTCTTGGATCGTTTCCTCAACATAAAGAGGTGTCAACTTATTTCCAAGCCGTCTGTTTGATTTTCCCAGAACCCTTTCCCCTACTGCAAACGTCCTGTCCTGCCTATTCGTATTATCGAACGCCAGCTCTTTTTCCTGTGCGAACTTGAGCCGCGTTGTTATTTGGCTACCTTCAATCGCTGAGCAAAAGTATCGATGGGCTTCATCCCCATCACGTTGTGAATCGACCTAGTATACTCGATTGTAGCTAACAAAATCAGTTCTTCCACATCATCCAACCTCTTATCAAGCTTATGACATCTTGATATCTCGATCAATGTACTATGAAAACGTTAAACATGTCCGTTGAACGTACTGTGTAGTGGGGAGCATTCACAACTACAATGTTAAAGTGGTTTTTTAAAATATCCCTAATGCTATTGGAGTTGAGACTTTTCATTATCACAGAAAATTGTCTTTGTTCCTGGAAACAAGTTGAGCAGTTGAAGTAATTGAGGGTTCACATCTACTATAGTTCTAGACCCTATCAACTGCACTATAGCAAACTTTAAAAATTTATCGACGTAGGTGAGAAACTGCTTAGAGGCTGTAGAGAATATATCGATACGAAGAATTTGGCTACAATATGTTGGAATCGGCGTTTCTGGTATTCTCTGCTTCATGGGGTGTCGATCATACTTTGCTTGAAAACAAACGCTACAATTAGCTGCCCATTGCTTCGCTTTTCTCTCCATTTTTGAGAAGAAGTATTTTGCTAGTATTTGCTTCACGTTTTCTTGCGCTGCACGATGTGCCCGATTATGCTCTGTTGCAATAATTTCACTTTGTTCATTTAGGTCAAATATGTCTGCTAAAAAATTTTCCGTGTGCTGATATTTTACTGTTGGGAAAAGTTCAACCAATCTTCGTTGGAACTGTGCTAATGTTGGCAAATCGCAATAAATTGTATTGACAACGTCGACGTTAACTGCTTCCTCTAGAAGTTTCACGAAATCCTCATTAGTATGGAATGAGATTAAATGTCTTACCTTTTCTCAAAGACAATGGAGCTCCTTTTCCGAGTTACTACACCCTTTTCTAATACAATTTGATTTCGGAAGCAGTTTACTGGTTTGTGGGTTGTTTCAATTGTATTAGTTACCCTCACATTGGCCGCTAAGAGACTATTTAAAATCACCTCTATATGTTGGAGATGATCATAAGATGTGTTACAGAATATTAATACATCATCGATATAGACGAAGCAAAATTTCCCTATGTGTTCCCTAAGAACATCATCAATTGCTCTCTGGGAGATGCCAGGAGCGTTCTTCAACCCGGAAGGTAACCGACAGAACTTGTATTTACCTCCACAAGCAGAGAAAGCCGTTTTCTCCCGGTCACGTTCAACCAGTTCAATTTGATGGAAGCCAGCCTTCAAATCTAGGGTTGTAAAGAAATTAGAATTCCCCAAGTACGACAGTATAACTCCTATATTTGGGATGGGGTACGAGTACTCAATGGTCTTTTCATTCAATTTCCTGAAATCTATAACGAGCCTCTTCTTCTTAGCTCCATTCTCATCGACACCCTTTTTGTCAAGCACCCAGATAGGATTATTGTTAGGTGATCGTGAAGGTGGGATAATGCCATTAGCCAGTAAGTCTTCCACCTCTGTCCTAACAAAATCCGCCACCCCTAATAAGTACGGGTAGAATTTGGCATTCGTCCTTTGTGCGTATTGTAGCCACCACATTCGTATTGTAGGGCAGGGCTTCATTTGGGTCTGCAAAAACACCTGACACTCTGTTAATTATTTCAGAAAAAGTTGCCTTAGCATTACTCGGTAACGTCTCGGCTTGCAGTTGAAGATAACTCACATCATGACCTTCAAGAAACTGAATGCGCTCTACCCCGGAGTCATGCTCTATTACTTTGTCTCTTAAGTTAATGGTAGCATGGACTTTGTTCAACAAGTCCATTCCAATAATGCCGTCGAAGGATTTCAAATTTTGTAGAATGAAAAAATTGGTTGTTACGCCGAATAGGTTAATTTTCCATTTTTCTGTTATCTTCGTTACCCCATTAATGCACTTAACTGGAAAGCTATTGTCGACTGGTTCTACCCCCTTTAATGCTTAAAAAAGGCCTAATGTAATTCTTAGAGGTACCAGTATCGACGAGTAACTTCACCTCTTTCCTCCCTACTGTCCTGGAGATCCAGGCTAGGAGCGATTTTCCGCTAAAAATGTATGCCCTGACACTCAAGATCATCCAATGCGTCTTCAGCCTGAGGTTCATATTCCAGATCTTCTAAAGGTTCTTTGACCATATCTTCTTGTTCCTGCTCTAAGTGATTTACTCGATGATACTTAAATCCAGGTTGCCTACCCGACTCCGGACGTTTCTGTGTATATCATTGCAATTGAGGTATCGGTGTGTTGTGACACCTTATAGTGTCATTCATAGGTTCCCTCCGTTGCTGATTTTCTCGTTCTGTGTTGGGACGGAACTGATTGGGGCTTCGCCAGGATTGGTCTCCACTACGACACTGATGAAGTTGTCCAGTGCTTGGTAATTAGTTAGCTACATTTCCTGGCCTCTGGTTAACATAATATGGATTTTTATGATTGTCGATTGAGGATGGATGAGCAAATTCCTTCTATCTACCTCCATTGCCGCTATTCGCGAAACTACTACATCAGTCCTGTACTTCTCGCTAATAACCCTAGCGACGGTTGGTTCATAGGACATTTTTGTTTCATTAATAAGCAGGTTAAGCTTCTTCTCTACTTCGTCAAAGAACTACAAAACACTAAAACTGCTGGAAAGCTCCTGCTCAATCAAATACACCGGTAAGAAAAATCTAAAAGAGCTATGATAGCTTCGAAATTCAGGACTGTATTAAAGGAAGAAAGAATTTCGTTCGCTTTTCCTCGAATTTTATTTCTAATGTTAAGAACGGCTTGGTAGTGTCTAGAGCTGCCGTCATACTTTTTAAATACTTCATACGTATTGTGTGCAGCCTCACGCCATGATACATACGTTCCAGGTTCGCCAGAAAATTCGGGCAGAGACTTTACTACATCAAGCGACTCGTCACCTGACTTACAACCTGGCAAGATTTTTACCATTTCATACTTTACCACAGGCAAACTAACTGTCAGAGTGGCCACCGTTCTTCTTATCTTTTCTAATTCCTTTTCAAATTCTGTCTTTGCTGTAGCAAGGCAGCAGTTACCGCAGCATGCACGACCCGAGACACCGAATCGCTCATGTCCGTGTCCTGCTTACTGTCTTGTACCCTAAAGTTCTCAGTCTCTGGTATTAGATCACTTACACCTGTATCTAAAACGACTGATTCAGGATTTGGTTAACTCATTAGCCCTCTATGAAATTCTTTTAGGTGGTGACAATATTAATTATATTGGCTATATAATTCAATAATAGTATTAATAATATAAGTGGATAACGCAATATCAATTATATGGGCTATATAAATCAATAATAATAATAAATATAATATTTTATATCTTAACAATAGAACTCAAATACATATATCAAATCAATGATAACATTAACTTATATCCTTCTACAAAAAACCAATAATATCTTATTTACCAATAAATCTATAGCAACAATAATATAATATGGTACAATACTTTATACCTTAATTACAAAAATATTGATTTTTTATAAAAAAATTTTCAATTATCTTTATGAATTTGAAAGCATACATTCACCGTTGTCTCCACAAGACACAAGGTATTTCTGTATGTTCCCTCACAAGGCTTTCCATTGATATTTTTTTCTTTTAACTTTATGAAGACTTTATTAACAAAATTTAATTATTTGTTTAAATTTTGCTGTTGATTATTTGGTTCAGTTCGCGGAAATATATTTCATTTTGTTTATTAGATTTTATGTTTTTTATTTGACTTTCTTTTATGTTATTTCTACTGTTGATTATTGAATTGAATTCGCGAAAATGCATTTCATTTATTTTAGTATTTAGATTTAATGTTGCTTTGTTTATTTTATTCTTTTATTTTTCAAAAGCAATTATCCTTACAATTGGCTTTAGGTTGTTAGGTTTCCGGACCCAGGGTACCAAACAGACTTCGTTGTCCGTCCGTCGGGTCATTCTTGACCCGCAATAGCCAAATATAAAACCAAAACCAATTAACTTCATATACCGATGTTTTCTACTAGGCAAGAAAAAGCCATTATACTTGGAGATATTTTTCGAAAAGAACACAAATTGTCTGAGTCTCTTTCAGACGGCATAACCATGCGCACTATGCAGGCTTCTGTGAGTGAACTTAACAATCATCACTTGTTTGATAATGTTGTGAATATAATACACTCACTTAAGACGAAGAAATCTCCAGGTTTGGACAATATTCCTTACATTTCTATCAAAAAATTACCTCTTAGTGTTACCCACTTATTGCTTCATCTTTGATTATTGCCTTCAGATTGTTTATTTCCCGAAATCTTGGAAAATTGCAAAACTCATAGCCATTCCTAAACCAGGGAAACCACCTGACTCGCCTGAAAACTACCGCCCTATCAGCTTATTATGTTGCTTCTCAAAAATTTTTGGAAAAAACATACGGCAGGAACTGAATGTGCATCTAGAAGCAAATTCTATTATACCAGCGACTCAATTTGGTTTCAGGCCCAATATCTCTTCTCAAGCTTAAACGTTTTATTAAGCAGAATATGCAAGATAAGAAGTCAATCGGTCTGGTTACTTTAGACATACAAGCAGCTTTTGATACAGTATGGCATGATGGCTTAGTACACAAATTGATGATTTTAAATTTACTATTTACAAAAATTGTGTAAAGTTTTCTTAACCACCGACATTTTTTCGTCGAATTAAGTAGAATTCAATCGCACACCAAGGATATTATTGTTGGGGTTCCGCAGGGATCAATATTGGGTTCGATATTATTTAATGTGTACACCTATGATATACGTAGTTTTGAAAACTGCATTGTATCCGCTTTTGCCGACGAA
The DNA here is from genome assembly GCA_037043295.1 of Amiota minor. Lineage (NCBI taxonomy): Eukaryota > Metazoa > Arthropoda > Insecta > Diptera > Drosophilidae > Amiota > Amiota minor. The sequence goes on from JBAMAW010002254.1 coordinate 27,330, forward strand.
ACACTGCTTTACTGTACGGGCAACAAGTATGCAGATATACACAATACCCTTAAAACTTTTTAACGGTCCTAGATATATACCACAAAAAATGGAAAATTTTGTTAAATATTAGCAAGACTAGTGCCATCTACTTCTCAAGCTCATTGGCCTAGAGGTTAGTGCGCTGGCTGACATCCCAAGAGTCGCGGGTTCGATTCCTGCTCAAGGCAAGTCTGTTCCTGCACTTTTCTAATTTCCTGCTTTCCTTCTTAACTTTCACCTGAGCTGAAGGCCTATGTCGCTATTGCTCATATTAAATACTACGTTATAATTTGTAATTATAATCTTAGTTCTAATAAATAAATACTTCTCAAGGCGGAGGAAAAATATCCACTTGCCCAATGTTAACCTAAATATTAATAATACTGACATCCATTGGACTAATAGCTTAATATATCTAGGATTACACTTAGACAAAAAACTCTCATTTAATGTACACATTGGTAAAACTCTGGATAAAATAAACAAAACTATTTGTATACTTTATCCCCTCATAAACCGAAAATCCAAGCTTTCACTGGACAATAAACTCATTATTTGAAATGAAAGAAAACTGTATTGTATTATTAAACGAAATTTAAATACAGGAAAAGCATAAGTTAACGGAACTCGTATGCGCTGAAAACGAATGCACCGAAACTCAATAGATTGTGAGGTGTTATCAGGTGTAGCGCGTAATATTCGAATTTTAATTACCCGTATTCATTTGACCCTTTTACCGTTCAAATTTGAAAGAACTCAACTTCCAGTCATTCCAGCTTTTGCGATGACTGAATAAATCCCAAGGTTAAACGTTTCAAAAAGTTGGAATTTTGTTGAGCCAGCCTGTGTTTTGTCACGGACAATTGTATGTTGCCGCCAATAGTGTTCGATCATTCAATGGTTTGCGACATCATATCAGGGCCATTTATCACGTGATAGTAGAGTTTTCACAAAGAACATTATTTACCGAGAAGTTATTAGCACTTAAAAAACAATTTTTTTTTTTTTTTTTCTAGAATGCGGTCGATTGTGTCGGCCGCGGGTTGGCCTAGTCTATATAGATCTACATACATATATAGATTAGAAAACCCTTTTTGTCTTTGTGTTATCGAACTGAAATTTGAACAATATAAGTGTCGGACCCATATTCACCAACCGTGTAAATTTCAAGACGTTAGGATTTCCTTGATCGTAAAGCTCCCATACAAATATTTCGGTCTAGATATTGAAATGCATATGAAGTTAACCTTCTTTTACTTGTTTTGCATTTAGTTACTTTTCACGTTTTATTTGTTTTTTAGCCAATAATTCATAAATTTTATTAAATCTTCAATCAGAACAGCCGATCGAACATCGGTTTATCTTATGCTCAAAAAAAAAAAAAATAAATAAATAAAACCGATCGGATTCACTGACGCCATTCCAAAACGGAATCGGTTTGAAATTCCGACAACGTGGCAATTCCAATTCGGATTCCACGACAGCCCTGAATAATGTAATATTTGTGTATGCTCAATCAATCACAGGAGCGAACTCAAAAACATAAAGCTTCGGCATAGCCGAAGATAGCCTTCTTTTTTCTTATTTTTAGTTGGTTCGCGAAAACTAAATTTCTAAGTTATAAAAAGAATTATGTAGTGGACAGCTATTCAAGTGGCGCGGAGTGCATATTTATAGATCGAAGTTCCTAGAATGAAAGAATAAAAAACTAATATATCAAGATACCAACAATTTACATGATGGAAATCTTTAATCATTGTCCAAACTTCTACATATGTGTGTATGTACGTAGTATGTATGAAGTACGAATGAATTTATGTATTTTATTCAAATCTTATTGTAATTATTATCACAATTACTAGAGAACCTTATAACGGCCCTTGTTGAAAACGTGATGCGCTGAACTAAGCTTCAACAATTCCTCTTTGATGAGGCGCGTTATCTCTCGCTTGGCTTTCTGTACAGCAAGTTCGCTACAGCTTTCTATGGCCAAATATAATTTACGCTCACCTTCGGGAGCAACCTTGCCAGTTGGTACATATGTACCTCGCACTGTTAACCCAGCCTCCGAATATTCAGAAATTTGTGCGAGTGCCTCTTTTGAGGTAACCTTCCACCGTGCTTGTTGTGGAAAGTCATTAATTTCCAATTCTTCCTCATATTTTGTAAATGAATTGCCTGTAGTACCCAGTAAACTACCAATACCATCCTCATCGTCCTTCGGTTGATAGTTTAGTTTGTTGTTTAGCTTAGCAGCAAGCTGTTCCACAACAGTTCGAGCGGTTAACATTGGTTGCCCCGATGTTGCATGTTGGCCTTTTAATATTGCCTCGGCTGCCACTTGTGTGCTGACTTTTTGATCAAGATTCTTTGTGCTACTGATTTTCGATGCCAAGCGTTTGGCAAGTTCAAGCTTATCTGAACCAATGGCTGTTGTAGCAGTTGTCGCTGGGTTAGCTAATACGGCAGCTGCCGTAGAGCTGGACACAACCGAAGGATTACTTATTGTGGCGTTGGCTATTGTTGCTGCCGATGTTGAAACAGTACCAGTCACTGTTGATGTTGTTGTTGATACCAAGGTGTCCTTAACTGTACGTTTCGCAGCAAAGATTTGTTCAATCTGTTGATCAATATCATTTTCAATATCTTCTTCATCATCAGAATCAACCAGTCCTAGTGCAGCCTTTTGTAATTTCTTATTCTCTTTAACAGCATTTGCCTCTTGTTCATCGAATTTGAATCCTTTACCACTGAATCCGCCGCCAGTATGAACAGTTTTGCCTTCCGCCTCCTGGGCTGCCTTGTAGTCATTCCATAATTTTATTAGATCTGCTGGCACTGGTGTACCAGAAAGTTCAAAAGCTCTTACAATATCGCCAGCAAAACGTGATTGTTCTGTTGTGATAAATGTGAAGGCGCTACCTTTTTTACCAGCACGGCCAGTGCGTCCACATCTGCAAGATCATTATAACAAAAACAAAATATATTTTGTTTGATAATAGATTGATGATATTATTAGAGAACATTACCTGTGCACATAATCTTCATAATGATTGGGAACATCATAATTAACTACTAATATCAGATCTTTAACATCAAGACCGCGTGCAGCCACTGAAGTTGCTATCAGCAAACGCACTTTGCCTGACTTAAAGTCAAGTATGGTTGAATCACGATCGAATTGATCAATGCCACCATGTAGGCTCATACATGGGTAAGAGGCTTTCATTAAGTCTTTCAGCAAAATGTCGGCATTCTCTTGCTTGTCAACAAACACAATGATGCTGCCATGTTCTTGGTAAATGCCAAGCAACTCAAGCAGCTTAAAAAACTTGACCTCATCAGCCAATAAGACAACATTCTGTTTAACATCCTTGCAAACAACTGATCGACCACCAACAATCACTTCAACTGGCTTCTTTAGTATACGGCGAGCAAGTGCTTCCATTTGTCGGGGAAATGTTGCACTAAACATTACAGTCTGACGATCCGGACGAACATTGTCAATAATACGCATCACTTGAGGCTCGAAACCCATATCAAACATGCGATCAGCTTCATCTAATACAATGTAAGTAACTCGTCTCAAATTAGTGACCCGACCAGAGTTCGCGGCTAACATGTCAATCATGCGACCGGGTGTGCAGACAATAATTTCAGTTCCACGTTTTAGTTCTGCTATCTGCTCCGAGATACCTGTGCCACCATAGACAGAAACAGGACGTAAACCTAGAGATTTGCTAAATCTTCGAATATCTTTGCCAATTTGCATACAAAGTTCACGTGTGGGCGCCATTATGATCGCTATTGGACCATCACCTTCCTCAATTGCTGGTTGATCCAGTATGTGCCTAAACATTGGTAAAATAAATGCGAGCGTCTTGCCACTTCCTGTTTTTGCAATACCTATTAAGTCACGGCCGGACATTATGGCCGGGATCGCCTGACACTGTATGGGTGTTGGTTTCTCAAAATGCAGTTTACGCAAAACATCCATTTCCTTTTTGCTCACGCCACACTGAGCCCAAGTCTACAACAATCGATCGATCGATTGGACAACAAATTAATGTTTATAGCGTGCGATATATGTGAATAGAATTAAAGAAAAATTAATGATCACATTATAATGAAAACTGAATAAAATCGCACCTTAATTGGCTTTGGGCAGCCCTTGCCCTTTACTTGTATGCCCTCAAGGTCAGCACGATATTTGTCTACCTCTTGTGCTGACATACGTGACAATTCTGGTACTTCAACATAAAAGTTTTTACGAAACGGTGCATAAGTGACAGAAGTATGATCAATTTTGGCCAATTCCTTACGATGTTTCATTGCTAAGTTAGCTGCAGTATCTTTAATGTCTTCTAGTTCATCTTCACTTGAATATTCCAAACTATCAACATTTTGTTCAATAAGTTCACCTTTGTTTATATTTGAAGTAGATTTCTTGGCAATGCCCGTCAATATGACGACACCACTTTGCTTTTTGGGATGCGAAACAATATGATTAACTTTTCGCATTTCCTTATCCACTTCCTGCATATAAGCATCAAGTGGATCGATTTCATCATCTTCGTTTTCATAGACTGTAACTGAAGGTGTGATAGATTTCTCAGGCTCTATTTTTAAAACGGGGTTTAAAGGAAGAGTGGATGGGGTTTCCTGCACCAAAACCTTGATGGCTTTAGACTGCGCTATGGCTGCTTTAACTTCAACTTTTGTTTTAATTGCTTCACCATTACCACGTATACTCGAAGATGAATCAGACAATGCTGGTATGTCAAATCCAATAGGCTTGGACGTTTGAATTGGTTCAACTTTCAATTCAACTTTTATAATTTTTTTTGTTGGTGAAAATTTTTCGAGTTCCTCATCATCGAAACGCTTTGAAATGCTATGGAATTTCGAAGGCGGTGAGTCGGGCTCTTTACGTAAATCGATTGTTTCATTATAATCTTCTTCTTCGGACTCATCTTCCAGACTCCATTTCTTTGACGAATTAACAGTTGCCAGTGTCACTAATTTAGTGTCACGTTTGCTTGATTCCATTTCTTTTAGTTTACGTTCAGCACGCCAACGCTCAATACGTTCACGTCGCTTTATCATTTCTTGCTCAAGTCGTCGTTGCTGCTCTTCTTTGTCAAGTTCTTCTTCCTCACAATCTGATGACGACGAACAACTGGGAGCTCCTTCTATATTAACCGGTTGGGTTGTTACTAGTTTGCGTCGCGTCTCCATTGCACGATCCCGCACCCGATCCTTTTCACGTTCCCGTTCTCGTTCCTTTTCTCTTTCGCGATCACGTTCACGTTCTAATTGTCGCCTGATGAAATTAAAATGCATCGAATTAATAAAAACAAAATGCTTGAAACGCTTTTTATAATACTCACTTTTCTTTCTCTCTGTCTAATCTTCCAGAATCTTTTGAGCGCGAACGTTTTCGTCGCTTTTCACTGTTTCGTTTGCGGTCTAAATCCTTAAAGCTTTTAGAACCGCTTCCACTAATATTATTACCTCCAGGATTTCGTGACCGTTTTCGATCTTCACGAAAACGACTATTGCTACTAATACTGCTATTGCCATCGCGTGATGATCTACTGTTGGTTTGATATGAACGTGAACCAGAACGACTGCGCTCCCGACGTTTATCACGTTCCCGGTCACGTTCGCGATCACGTCTAAAAAACAAAAATCATCACATGGCTTAAAAATAAAAACTATACTACTTACCCTGAACTTTTAGACATGTTTTTTTTAAAGTTAGTTAAGATTATTACAAACTTGAGTTAAGCCGCGACAAGAATGGCAGTTTTGGATTAACTGACATCTACTCACTTAGCTATTTGTATAAATTGGTTTTTAAAGATCTTTACAGATTAATACAAAATTGATATTGAATATTCTTCCTCAATTAAATTAATTAAAATCAAAAATTAACGCAACCAGGCATCGGCGACTCACAGAGAATAAATAACCTCGACAGATTGACGAGATTGGCAACAGTCGTAAGAAAATTTACTTGAAAATAAGCTGACCTCATTTTTGAGATTAAGCACACCCTCACCGATAGTTTTCGAATTCTAGAAACCCAAAAATTGTTTAACACTAGCTTTAAGGCGTAAAAGGCCTTTTAGACGGTCAGTTCAGTCTAAGTCCATGTTATCCCTTCAGATATCGAAATGGACCGGCAACATGCTTGTTTTTGTACGATCAGTTCAAATCTTAGTGTTCTCAATCGTTTCAAAGTTTTTGAACTGAACACTTTTTGTTTACATATTCTTCATATTTATCTATTTAAAAGTGGTAATATAATAACTGATGGATATATTTCAATGAGTTCTACAGTAAAATCGTAGTTCGCCATATTTACATGCTTTTTGAAAAGTCTACGACGCTTGATGCACCGGTTGGATTTGATTACTTTTCTCGATATGTCATCGAAATGGACTGACAAATAAAAGGCCTTTTAGACGGTCAGTCTCAGTCTCAGTTCATATTATCGCTTTAGAAATCGAAATGGTTTGACAAAATGCTTATTTTTACACGATCAGTCCAAATCTTAGTGTTGTCAATCGTTTCTGTTTTTGTACAACTGACCGTTTGAAAGGCCTTTAAGCTGGGCCATCAGTCATTTTTTGCTATAGTTTCGGTTATCGGTGCGGATTTCGAGTCGATAATGAAACTGACTGACTGAGGCTGAACTGACCGTCTAAAACGGCCTTAAAAAAAGGAATGCTTGTATTAGTTACGACGTGCCCGTGCTAATTTAAAGTTGGCATACGCAAATGGATAATATAATTATGCGATCAAATGTTGAGATTATTGTGGGTACATATGAAGAGTTTCTTCTTGGCTACACGGTACATAAGGTAAGCAAACAAAAAAAAGATTATAATTTTATTTAGTTGCAGCATCTAACTATTTTGTTCCTTATCTTTTTTTTTCTTTTGTTTTTTGAACTTGGTTTTATAGGACAAAACACTTAAACAATCATTTGCCGACAAATCACATTCAGGTGCAGTAAAATGTCTTGCCGTGCAGGGCCATTGGATTGCAAGTGGTGGGACCGATGATCGAGTATTTGTTTATAATATGCGAACTCGTAGACAGTCGGAAATCATTTTAGCACATTCTGGTACCGTAAACACATTAGCTTTTACACCCCAGGAGACGCATTTATTGAGTGGTGGTGAAGATGGTCGTTTGGTAGCGACTACCACTTCGAATTGGACTAGAGATGGCATCTGGGAGAAAGCACATAATGGCTTACCAGTTAAACATCTGTGTTGTCACAACAGTGGAAAGTTAGCATTATCGCTGGGTGGCGATTTGGTCCTCAGAACGTGGAATTTAGTCACAGGTCGGCTTGCCTATAAAACTAACCTTAAATCTCATCCATCTCTGGGAAATATGCCGGATTGTCTAGTGTGGTCACAAAACTGTGAATTTTTCTCATTATGTGGACCACGAATCGTAGAAATATGGTCTATTAAGACAGCCAATGTTGTGCGCAGCCATGAGTTAACCTCAAAGCCAACCTGTTTGGTCTGGATCAATGATAGTGTCTGTCTGGTCGGTTTAGGAGACGGCAACATTTTTTGGTTTCGATTGGAAGACTCGAGCAACAAGGTAATAAATAATCAACAAATCGAATTTCCAATTTACGCTTATATATAATATTTGCATGCAGGGTCGAATCCTAAAGGTACACACCGCGCGTATTAAGGCAATTTACCACAAAGATAATATGCTTGTGACTGCGTCCAGTGCCGGTGAACTCAAAGTGTGGAAAGTTAGGTTTGATACTGAAGTTGAGTTGAAAGAAATTGCGACAACAAACATTGGTTGCAGACCAACATGCATTGGACTGCTAGATCTAAACGAATTTGGCGAAGACAATACAATCAATCATAGCTATATTAAGGAGGAGAAAAATCAACCAGTTTTCGATCGTGCAAAACCGATCAGGGAAATATCTCGAAGTGTTGTTACTATTGAATACGAAACTAGTGTAGCCCCAAACTCTCGACATAAAGACACATCAAACGATGGTGATGGAGTCAATAATGTGAGTGAAACCCACCAACATAGTAATGAAGGTGCAAGCGATGATCAAGAGATTGACGAGGAGGCGATGAAGCAAATAGATACGTCATCTGAAAATATGAAGTCAAATGATATTAAACGTAATAATAGCTCACAAAAGGTCTGGACTGAATATCCGGAGAAAATGAGTCTCCTATTAAATTCCAAGCATAATAAAGCTGCGCGGCAAAGGAAGACGTTCCCAGTGAAAAATAAAACCAAAAGACAATAAAAAATAAAATTCGATTACATGGACCTTGAGTAGGAATTTTGCAAAAGAAATTTGATCTGCTTTTTAAAAATGTGTATATATGTATGTTATGATGAACAGTGGCGGCAAGGATACCAAAAATCCGGCACACATTCAAAACATTGTTAGAAATGGGGCAGAATATAATGTACGCACCGAACCGCTTTTGTATTGGGACTATGCATTAATTTTAAAGGTTTTTTCACCAAAAATGGGGCTTTATTTCGATTTCAAAATGGATTGATACATCATTCAAAGTACTGTCCGTCGCTAGCCACAACCTTTTCCCATCTTTCTTTCAATTTCCGGATTCCGTTTCTCCAAAATTCCGGCTTCTGGGCGGCTATGAATGAATCGATCCATTTTTTGGTCTCTTCATATGAAGAGAAGCGGTGTCCAGCCAGCTTACGCTGCATCTCCCGGAACAAGTGGTAATCCGAAGGAGCAATGTCTGGGCTGTACGGCGGGTGGAGTAGCACTTCCCAGTTGAGCGTTCCAAGGTATGTTTTGACGACCTGTGCAACATGCGGCCGAGCGTTGTCATGCTGCAAAATAACCTTGTCGTGTCTTTCGACCGTTTCCGGCCGATTTTCAAGCAATGCTCGGCTCAAACGCATCAATTGACGTCGGTAGACTTCCCCAGAGATGGTTTCGTTGGGTTGGAGCAGCTCATAGTACACCACACCCTTCTGATCCCACCAAATACAGAGCATGAGCTTCGAACCATGAATATTCGGCTTGGACGTCGATGGCGCCGGTTGGCCGGGCTTGACATATGTTTTTTTACGCTATGGGTTATCGTAATGGATCCACTTTTCGTCGCCAGTCACAATACGATGCAAAAAACCCTTCCGGCCAAGTCGTTCAAGCAGCAATTCACACGTGAAAAATCGGCGTTCGACGTCTCTCGGCTTCAACTCGTATGGCACCCAATTACCTAGCTTTTGGATCATTCCCATCGCTTTGAGACGTCTGGAAATGGTTGCTTGGTCAACGTCCAACGTTTCGGCGAGCTCTTCTTGCGTTTGGCACGGGTCTTGGTCCAGCAATGCCTCCAATTCTGCGTCTTCGAACCTTTTGGGCTGGCCAGGTCGCTCCTTGTCCTCGGTATCAAAAACACCACTTTTGAAGCGTCGAAACCAGTACTCACAGGTTGAAATCGATGGAGTATGGTTCGGGTAGGCATCCAACAGCAATTGACGGGCTTGGGTGGTATTTTTCTTCAAATTGAAGCAAAAAAGCAATGCTTCCCGCAAATTGCGTTTTGACGGCACGAAAGTTGACATACTCGGAGCACAAAAAAACTATGTTGTGTACACTTCAGCGAAATGACAGATACTGGTAAACAAAGCCTAATGATGAGGCTTTGACATGAATATAGTTACAGTATTGCCAGATGCGATACTGTTGTAAATAACGCCATCTGTGTGCAACCTTTAAAATTAATGCATAGTCCCAATAGAAGTCTAATTAAATACACAAACATTTCTAGGCATAAGTGAATTCTCCCCACAACGGTGGAACTATGTGTAACAAAATTGGATGTATACTTTGTCAATATAGGATCTCCCGAGAGTTCGGCTCTACGTCCTGGAATCACCCGACAACAGTCTACCAAGAATCACTCAACTCAGTGGCGAGGGACAAAATTATGATTGAAGCTGTGCAAGAGACTAAGCTAACCAGTTAATTTTGACGTCCCTAGAAGACAGATGTAATAATGGGCATCGCCTGACCTTCATTGTTCATCGCGCGGTGAATTTTAGACCTTTTTCCCTACCTTTCTTTAGTTCCTCTGATCCTTAGAGACGCCAATGCCTGGCTTTAAAGACCGGAAATATTGAAATTGAGCTGATGAATGTTAATGTTCCCCCGGTGAGCAGCTGCATTCTAGACTACCACCCAATGTTGGATCATGTGCTTCACGGTGATTATCGTATCTTAGGTGATCTGAATGTACACCATGAACTTTGGCTCTTCCTACTGGAGAATGTCTATCATGGTGCTTTCATTGCACATTTTTAATTAATTAATTTACATTTTGTCATTGCGTGCGACGTCACATTTCTCACTCAATAAAAGCAAATACGCGAAAGGAGACAGAGAAAAACGTCAGTAGAGATAGATTAGACCAGGGCTGTCCAACCAAGCTGGTGTCACTGCGGCTCAACAGAGGACATTTTTAATTTTATTGCGCGGCAACTTGATTTAAGGATCTTTGCTTTTTCGGGTCATCAATTTGCTTGAGGCCCAAATTACCACACCTTTTTCCAAATTGGCTCAGGAAACTAAACAAGTTGGAAGCCCTGAACTAGACAATTTTCTCTTTTTGTTAATAAGTTCATCTGATTAATCTTTCACAACAAAAATTGCACACAAATTTCTCTAAATTGTTATTTCAAAACCGAATTTTGTTTTCTTTGTTAACCCACCTCAGCCTTCGTTGACCAGCGCTTCCACAGAGGTCAAACTATAGACTTCCGCCTCCGATAAAATGGCCACCGTTACAACTAATGTTGACTTCGGGGGTGGATGCTTCACACTATTTCGCGATTTTCCCCCTTGTTGTTGTTGAATTGGTTGAACGGATCCATGATACATCTGAGGTGAATGCTGCATCAGCTCTGCGTAACGCTCTGAAAAAGTTGTAGTAATAAGAACCTGAATTTAATAATATGGGATTTCTATGGGAAGTACCACCCCTAGTGGTCCGATTAGACTGGTTCCGACAAATGTACTGCGTCTTGTAAAAAAAAAAAAGTTCGTGCAACATTTCAGCTCTCTAGCTCAAAAACTGAGGGACTAGTTTTCATTCATACAGACAAGGACAAGGCTTAATCAACTCGTCTAATCAAACTGATCAAAAATATAAGTTATGGTAACAGTTGGAAAATGCTGGAAAAGCAAAGCTAAACTTTTTAACAGAAAAACTATGATAGGCTTATGACGTTTAGTAATAAGTAATACATTTATAACGGTATGCAGGCAAAGTAAAGGGAAGAAAAAACGGTGTTCAGCAACAAATACTATAACTAAAATATTTTAGAAAACTTAAAGGGGTCCCCATACAAGAAACATTTTGGTTTGTATGGCAGCTATACGATCCAGTAATCTCACGATCTTGATATTTGGATGGTTGATGACTATAAATCAAAAACTTATATTTTCGAAATTTCAGTTTGATCTGATTGCTAGGGACATACACAAACCCTCATTAACATTCAGGTTATTATTAGAAAAACTTTTTTATTTTTTGTTTTATCGAACTGAAATTTAGAAACTATAAGTTTCTGATATAGGCGCGGTATATCTGTTGGAATTAATCAAATCGGCCACCTAAGAGAGGTACCTCCCATACAAACCCACCATTAAAATTCAGGTTCTTATTAGAAAAACTTTTTTGTTTTTTGGACTATTGAACTGAAATTTAGACACTATAAGTTTCTAATACAGGGGCGGTATATTTTTTGGAATCAGTCAAATCAAACCCCAATCTGGTACGGAACTCTCCGTGTACGAGTCTAACTCGCACTTGGCCCATTTTTATATCCTGCTTACAATTTTTACAACAGTTTGTCATAAAATTTTTACAGACTGTTCTTTTTTAGCCGGCACTGTATTAACAATACGATCATACTGTAATTAAAATTAAATGATCGTACTGTTAAATCTGGTGACTGTTTGTTTCGTGTTTTTTTTTTGTTTGAGGGTGGAAACGAAAGCAACAAAACCGCATCAGGTTATTATGAAAAAAGACAAAAAAAGATTATAACAAAACCAGAAAAAAAAAATTTTATTAAAAAAAATCTTCGTCTCGCAGCGGCAAACGCTGAGGTTGTGTGTGCATTTTTATAATTCAACGGCAAATATTGAAATTTTGAAGCTTTTCTGCTTACTCCACTGAAACGATTTTGACAAAAAAAAAAAAACTTAATTGAAAGATATTTTCATATTTTCGTTGTATACACAGTAGAGATGTAACTACTATACAAAATATTTTGCACATGAAGATAAAAGAATGCAAGAAGTGTGAGTATGTATATGGGCAAGCATTGTGTGCCTGTGATGATTTGCTAGGGGGAAGAAGAGAAGAATGAAGTAGGCAAAGCAGATATACACTGGCTCCAACAAATAATGGGACAAGGGTTGTGATTATAATTTTTATAATAAAATGGGTAAATTTCTTATAAAAACGAAATCTTTTTTAGTGTATATTTATTGTTCAACATCTGATCTTTAATAACAACAACAAAAACAAAAACAATAAAGCAAGAATAACGGAAAAATTCATGATAATAACAAAAAAGTCATTTCTAAGTGCGCAACGAATAATCGGACAAATGAAGAATGAGAGAAGAAACTACCGTTATTCTGTAGAAATGTACTCTTTGTTGATTTTTGCTGTTTGCTTTTACTTCATATTTGCATTTGATAATAAGAAGTTCCCAAACCATAACTGAGCCCCCATCTTGCTTAACTGTGTTGGTTACACAACTTTCTTTAAATGCTTCATTAGTGGTACGCCATATTTTTGATGTCCTTTTGGCATGAAAAATTTCAAATTTGCTCTCATCAGTAAAGAGAATGTTTTTCCAAAAAGTTGGAGCCACATTAATGTATTTTTTTGCGAAATCCACACGCTTGCTCTGATTTACCTTTGATATCAATGGTTTCTTGCGGGGTATTCGTCTGTGTAGGCCATTTTTATGAAGGGCTCTCCTGACCGTACTCGCGCTTACTGATTTGTCTGATGTCTGGGTAATATTTTTTGAAATTTTGACTGCACTTGAGGCTGGATTTACCTTTACTTTTCTTACTACAGCTCTAACTTGAGTATCAGTAAGTCGCTTTGGACGCCCAGTTCTCGGCAAATCTTCCAACCGACGATGTGTGGCATATTTGACAATAATTTTTTTTATTGTGCTTGGGCCCCTGCCTATAATTTCGGCAATTTCACGCAAAGATTTGCCTTTCTCTCGTAAATCTAATATGATTTTTCGAGTGCCACTAGATGTTTGCTTTCCCATAGTAAGAATTTTTTTTTTTTAATTTTATACACTTTTATTTTAGGAATTCACTCAAAATAACATTTACCATAACAAAGCACGTGAGTAATAATCGTTTTCCTTAAAAAATGTGGTTATTCCCCGAATTATAGAACGAAAGAAAAATAAAAGTAAAAAGTGTTCACTTTTTTTTGACGCGTAAAATTTGGACTTTTTTTAATTAATGTGAATTATTTGTTGTGTATTGATTTTGATTACACTTTAAATTGAAATCGACTCCTAAAATATAAGCCTTGAATTCTGCATACTAACTTTTTATTTTGTATTCATTAATATATAATTATAAAACTTTTAATGCAAAAATCTCATGTGTTCACTTTCTTTTGACGCTGTGTGTATGTATTATGTGTCTGGTTTGCGAAAATTTTTGCGACTTTTATTTAGCTATTTTTTTTTTTCATAATTTTATCATTGCTATTATTTCAATATTCCCGACCAACTTTAGCGAATCAGCGTACACGCCACAGAAATTATTGTACATGAGAGCAGTTAGAAATGTTATCGCAAGTACTTCAAACGATCAAGATATTGATTTATTGAATGGAACGTATAACATTTTATTGAATTTAATTCCCCGTAATTCGAGTCTTCTAGCTGTGGGTCTTTAATATTACGTTGTGATTTCTGTTCACAAAACATTTTCAATCTGAAATTACTTTACGTAACAGTAGTGCTTTTACTTGTGTTGCATAAGGGTATAAAACTAAGATTATAATTAAAAATTATAACTTAGATATTTTATGAGCAATAGCGACAAAGGCCTTCAGCTCGGAAAGCTAGTTGTAGGGAAAAGTTGCATTACCAAAACCTTCTTTTTATGAAGTTAGTTCAAGGTTTGAAGTCCAATGACAATGTCATTAAACAACGCTCCAAGAATTACTTTGATAATATCCGTTCTTATAATGCTTCATTTGCAATGATAAGTTCTGAATTTAAATTAGATGTCAGAGTTTTGAATGAAATTTATCATTTTAAGATTCATGACGTATTTTAATACCGATCTGCTTCAATTACTTCGGGTTATGGTAGTGATCTGGCATATACAAAGCTTTATTTTTAAGAGTTTGACGCTGCTGTACGTCATAGACTGAATGCTAGAGCAAATAATGGATTTAATGTGTGTATTATGTATGGATTAGCTAATGACCCAATAGTATGCTCGGTGACAATTGTCCCCTTTTCGCTAGTTATTCTCTAGTCCTTTTTCTTTTCTTCTTGGGAGTAGCTACGAGGGAGACAGAAGCGAGCGTGTAAATGTGTTTGTAGGTTCTTTTAGGTGAATATCTGAATATTGTCACCGTCCTGAAAATACAACTGCTAATGATTTGATATGTGATTACGATTAACGATGCTATTCAGACTGATGTGAGCTATTTTTAGAAACAATGACGGTGGACGTCCTTTTGACAGATGCATGGTTGTTTTTCCGCAATTTTCACGAGAACTTCATAATGTTTCTGTTTTGGACTCTTCACTAGATCCGTTGGCATATCCTTTGCTGTTTCCTCATGGTTATACCGGTTGGCATGAAAATATGTCACATAACATTGCTTCTACTTTTAATTCTCATACTCCTCGAAACAAAAAGTATGTTACAGTATACATGTTATCGTCTTGCTATTCGTGATGTAGTCTTCTGCATTCTTCCCAAAAATTATTTCTTTAATGGATCGTTGATATGTAGGTTCGAATTGAAAGTACCACATTACATTTCATTAAACAAAATCAGGCTGCTCTACGTGCTGACCTTTATAATAACTTAAGTGATTTTATAAATCAAAATCCAAATGGTAATGATTCTAGAATTGGTCACAAAGTAATTTTGCCTTCCTCATTCAAAGGTTCTCCACGAAATATGTTTCAGAATTACTTAGATGATATGTGTATTGTACAGCGAGGAAAACCTTCTTTATTCATAACTATGACATGTAATCCAAATTGACCCGAAATTACCGAAACCTTAAATGGGGCTAAGGTCACTTCGACCTGATATTGTTGTTCGCGTTTTCAAAATTAATATGAATGAAGTGGTCAGCTTGACAGTTAAAAACCAGATATTCGGTAAAGTTCATGCTAATATTTACACAAATGAATTTCAAAAACGTGATCTCCCTCACGCACATATTTTGTTGACTTTGGAAAATGATGATAGAGTTGATAGTAATGAAATTATTGATACAATTGTTTCCGCTGAAATTCGTGACCCAAACACATCCAAAATTAGATAACTTAGTAAAAGGTCATATGATTCATGGTCCCTGTGGATTTCTTAATCCTAATTCAGTGTGCATGCGGGAAGGAAAATGTTCCAAAATTTGACTTAAAGATTTCTCTGAACATACTCATGATAGTGTGAATGGTTATCCAGTATATAGGTGTCGTTTGTTTACCACCTCCTAATATAGAGGATGCAAGCACGTTGAGCCTAAATCCTAAAATCTAAAACTGGGGAGTTAAGCGGTAGAACAGCTCTTTATGACCTTTTCACAGAGAAAAAAATTCTCTGGGCTATTAGGTCACCTCAGATTTCTAAATCACCGGAACTTGATGGTACAATAGCAGCTATGACATCGTCTGCTTATCTAGTGCCATGGGTGGAAAAGATTTTTAAGGGGTGTCTCATTACGGGATACATCCCTGCTAAATGAAGGGAAGTGAGAGGACATTCCCAAAGCAGGAATGATAAATCACATCTCACAAATGACTTTAGACCTATTAGTCTATCATCGTTTTTACTGAAGACAGTGGAGAGAATACAAGATCTATACCATAGAGGCAAGCTCAATCCACAGCTATTTAGCGCTACACGCACGCATACCTCAAAAACCGCCTTGCATGATGTGGTAGGGCGCATTGAAAAAGTCCTGCAAAGTAAGAAGTTTACGTTGGCGGCTTTCTTTGATATTGAGGGAGCTTTCAACCACGGATCGAGTCCATTTCGACATCGCTCGAAAAAAATTAATTTAAATACGGCGATTACCAGGTGGCTAAGCAATATTCTACGCTATAGGGTGATAAACTCTGACCTGGGCCTTGCGACTATAAGGAAGGTTACGAGAGTCCCTCCGCAAGCAGGGGTTCTATCCCCTCTTCTGTGGAACCTGGTTCTTAATAACTTTCTATTAACCCTAAAGCAGGAAGGCTGTAGAGTGACGGCTTACGCGGATGATCTGGCTCTAATGGTATCGGGTGGATATCTATTCATCAACAGTGAACTGTTGGAATCTTTTCTAAGTGTCACTTGGTGGTGGGCTCATCAGAATGCTTTTCGGGTTAATCCAGAGAAGACCGAACTGACGAGAAGATATAAAATACCTTGTTTCAGATTACCGAATTTAGGTGGATCGCAGCTTAGGTTATCAAGTGAATATAAATATCTTGGAGTAGTTCTGGACTCTAAACTCTCGTGGAAGAGAAACGCAGAGGAAAGAATGGAAACGGGCTTTAAGCGCTTTTTACGTATGTAAAAGAATGTTTGGGAGAAGATGGGGCCTTTAGCCGTATATCATTCATTGGTTTTATACTGCGGTTGTTAGACCAAACCTAACCTATGGATCTTTAGTTTGGTGGGAGGTGGCAAACAACAGATTACTTTATCTCATTTATGTCATTCTATATCTGGTACCAGTAGGCATGTACCGCAAGTACGTGGCTGCTAGAAGTGCAGTTAGACTTCGGGAGCTGCACCTTCACAAGCTTTGCGTAACGGGCCATAAGTGGGGTTGCGTGCTGATGCGGGAGAAAGTGACTACTGTATGCCGCAACTAAGATGGAAAATGATTTTAGTATTAGATTCCCAGAGAGAAATGATTGGAGGCAGGACGGGCTTCAATGGGCGGCTCGAAGACGGAAGAAGGAACAGGCGCAGACATCTTTTCGGAAGAGTTGACAGCCCAATTTTCCTTTCGTCTACCTGATTGAAGTAGTGTGTTTCAGGCGGAGCTCTATGCGGTCTGGCAAGCGCCAAAGATAATTAGCATCTTGGGAGAAACCCCTAGGAACGTATGGATCTATGTTGACAGCCAGGCTTCTATTAAGGCTTTGTCGGTACATAGTATTAAGAGAAAAATCATCCGTAGCACGGTCGAGGCGGGTGAGTGTGCCAGAAAGGGATCTGCTGTGCCCATGTCTCGGGCATTTAAGGACGTAAGTAGACCCCTGTATGATGTTTTATCGGAATTGGTAGCAGACACTAAGGAGGCAGCTGAGACGAGATAGGCGAACGAGCCCGCTTTCTTGGAAGACCCTTATTTGAGGACTTGGGAAGTGTGGTGAGAGTCCTACTGGAGGATTTGGCTGATTTATATTATATCGATAATTTCTTATAAAAGACTCATAACACTTCATTTCAAGAACTTGGTCTTCCAATCCCTGATTATTTCCCTGTTGATTCTGTTTTCAGTGATAGTACTAACCGCATTAAAGAAGAAAATATTCTTGAAGATATGTTTAATGGCGCTAATGATGAACAATGTAATATTATATATAGATGGGTACGAGAAGTTTTGAATCATGATACTGGTAGCGTATTTTGTTTAACGTTTCCAAACATTATATATCCGCGCGGAGCTATGTCCTTGGAAAATGACATAACTCCGCTCAGAGATATATCGTTTGTAGAGCAGCGGAGATTTGTCGTATCAACGCTATAATTTAAATTTGTCATTTGAAATTCGTAGTGCCAATAAGTCCAAAGAGATGAAAATATAAATAAAACAAAAGTACAAGGACTAATGGGTGAAATGGAACCAACAAGCATAGTAATTCATAGTTGGATGTACAATAAGTTTTTCAACGATTTGCGCATCGCGCTTTCATAATCAGAAACTAATGAAGCATCATTTAAACAGTATTTAATAGCATGCTCTTGGTCTTCTTGGGCAGTTAATTCAATCCCACTTTTTTAGACTCCACAGTGAGTTTGTCTAGTTGGGTTAGCATATCCGAACAGCGATTCGTTAGCAGTGCTACATCGTCGGCGTATTCCAGGTCGCTCAATTTTCTGTGCAACTTCCAGTTGAGTCCTATGTTTTCTATTTCTGCAGCTTCAAGGACTAAATCCAGAACGTTGATAAACAACAGCGGAGAAAGCGCACATCCTTGCTTGACACCGCTCTAACATGCAAAGGACTCGCTTAGCTGTCCGTTGTGTAGAACACGGCTAGTGGAGTCTTCGTAGCTGGCCTTGATGATGTTGACGATTTTTTGCGGGACTCCTCTAGCGCTTAGCGCCAACCATATACCATTGCGATCTAGAGCATCGAAGGCTTTTTAATAGTCGACCCATTATATTAGAGCATCGCAGATTTTTCAATCAATATGCGTACTGTGTTGATAAGATCAGTGCACGATTTCTCTGAACGGAACCCGTCTTTATTTTTCCTAATAAGCTTGTTTACGTGTTCTGCAATTCTACCCAGTGTTGATTCAGTACCTTCATAACAGTTGGTAGAAGTGAGATACTTTTCCAATTGGAGCACTTTTTCTTGTTGCCTTTTTAGGGATTTTAATAATTATGGACTCTTTCCACGTCCTAGGCACTGCTTCAGTGATCCAAACTGTTTTTAAAATATCGACTAGTTTAGTGCCCATGAGGCGTGCGTCTACTTGAAAGCATTCTACTGCAAGTCCATCGTTCCCAGGTGCCTTGCCTTTTTTGAGGGTACGGATTGCTTCTGCTATTTCGTCTATTGTAGGAGGGTTCGTATCTATTTGTCTACATGTATCTACATCTATCTATCTCCGATTTCGGATGGTTAGCTGTTCTACGCTTGCAAGGGATGGAGTGTTAAGCGTACGCTCAAAGTATTCTTTCCATATTCTTGCTTGCTCGTCTTTGGATGTAACAATGTTTTCGTTTTCATCCTCAATGGGGCTGCTGATTTTAACGTTCCCTCCGCTGATAGTTCTTGTGAGGTCGTAAAGAACTTTCATGTCACCTTTTGAGGCGGCTTCTTGTACATTCTCTCCTAGTTTGTCAAAAAACGCCAATTTTTCGCTTCTCGTCTGTTTCCTTATTAATTTATTTAGTGCGTTATATTCAAGGGTATGTTCCTCTATGCGCTGTGGATTATTCTCATTAAGCATCTTGATTTTTATATGGTTTCTTTCTGCAATTCTTCTCCAAAGAGTTACTGACATCCACTCTTCCTTTGTCCTGGACTTTTTGCATAATATATTATCACAGACAGTATACATAGAGCTACTAAGAGTTGCCCAGGCGTCCTCGATATCTTAGTTATCTATTACTATTTCGGAGAGTTTGGCTATAAATTCCTGTTTTGTAGCATTGTCAGTTAATTTCCTTATGTCAAATCTTTGTGATGGAGTAGGTCTATTCCCATGTCGATACCGCAGTGTTTTTAGGCGGATCTCGGCGCATATTAAGTAGTGGTCACTGTTAATTTCAGCACTCCGCTTGTTGTGAACGTCGCATAACATATTACACGTCAGTCGGGACATGCAGATATGATCAATCTGTGAGGAAAAGCTTCCATTGGGTGACTTCCAAGTTACTTTGTGGTTGTCCTTATCAGCGAACATTGAACCTTCTATTTTAAGGTCGTGATTGTTGCAAAGCTCTATAAGTAATTCACCATTTTCATTCCGGGTACCCATCCCATGACCTCCCATAATTGATTCATAACCGGTGTTATTTGCTCCTATTTGTGCGTTAAAGTCCCCCATCAGTAGTATGATATCTCGATGCGGTATTTCTTCCAGAACTCCATTTAGCATGCTATAGAAGTTGTCTTTGTCACCTATATCACTGTCTTCAGTTGGTGCATATACCCGTACAATTGAAACATTCTGTCCTTTAGCTCGTAGGCGTGCGCTGATTATCCTTTCATTCCAAGCCTTCCATGACATCATTGCATTTTTAACTCTCTTGCTAAGATAAATGCCAACGCCCCGATAGTGTGGGTCAGTTGCATTGGGCATGCCTGAGAACAGGAATAGGTCGCCCCTGTTATTATTTATTTCTCCGCATTCATTCCATCTAACATCGCTTGCACCCAGGATGTCAATTTTCAATCGTGCACATTCTGCCGTCAGCATTGCAAATTTTCCTGCTTGAAAAAGTGTTCCTGAATATTGGCTTGCATCAAATCAATCACCTTTTCTGATGCAAATATGCAATACGCGAATGAGCTCGATGAATATGATTTTTTAAAAGATTCTTTCCGATCATTTCCCCCATAAATGTTCATGACTTTTTCGTCTTGAAGAAGTTGGAGATTTGGGCAAGAAGGGCTATCTCTTTCTTTGCAGAGTGCGTTTAACACTACCATAGGTAATTTCAATTTCCGCTTCTCCTTTGTTTTCCTTAATTATTGGAAAATAAAAATAGAAGACAGCAAATAAAATATAAATTTCGATTACTACTTTCTTTATGTACACAAGTATGCAATGCGTAAGTACATATGTATATACACATTTTGTTTTTAAATTTCAAATTAGTACTTACTCAGCGAGAACATCATGTAATATTTTTTTTATGTCGTCGTTACTGTTGTCAGTATTTTTTCCAATTCAAGGCCTTGCGGACCATGATTATGTCCCATACATTCTGGCTGTGAATAAACCCGAGCTTTATCTGTGCTTAAATATACTCTAGCTCTATAGCCATCCACACGGCAAACATATGCGATGTCACTTTGCTTCAATTGTTTGTTTTTTAAAAAAAATTGTTGCTCGTTTCGACAAAACCTCAATAATGAGCCTGCACGACTTCCCTCTCTAAGCTCGAATTTAATTCTTTAGTTGTACATGTACAATGAGATAAAATATTCTCTCAGTGCGTTTAAAATTTACGAAACAAAGAGCAACGGGAAACTAAAAGAGGCGCATTTGAGCATTCTGTGGTTTCAGGGCATTTTTGTTATTGTGTTTTTTATTCACTTGTTTTACTTCTTTGCTTTTTGTTATTGTGAATAACATTTGTTTGCTTTGCGTTGTTGTTGCCATAATATCTGAGTAGTTCGTTGGAAAATGACATAACTCCGCGCGGAGATATGTCGTTTGTAAAACAGCGGAGTTATGTCGTTTCCAAACGCGGAGATATGTGATCGGAGATATGACGCTATGCCGTTATTATTATATTGGAGTTAATAAGGCAAATACAATATAGAAGTGAAACTTCTAAAGTTGATGGTAAAGCAATAATAAAGAATGTTGTAGTGTTATATTGTTGCAATTCAAAAGAGTTATTTTATTTTCGGTCATTCGCCCACTTTTTCGTACGTTCTTTCGCAAAGTAAACACAATTAGTAAAGTATTTTTGATCTCTGTCTTACTCATGCATAAGCATTTATTGTCTATGCAGCAGACGAGCCCGCCCAAGACAATGTACATTGTTTTCATCATTGAAGTTACTAGCATTGTTCGACCGAATTCGTTATGGCCTACATCGCGTTAATATAAAGCGCTTTAATGCATTGAGAAAGGCTCCAGTTGTCAAATCCTTTACGAGCTCCATATGCACCACTTTCGTAGCAAAACAAACAAATGTAGCATCTTATTGTAGACTTTTTTCGTATATCGCTTTTATAATACAATGGTCCATAGAAATCCACGCATGTGACCAAAAATGGATGCGATGAATTTAAACGATCCTCAGGAAGGTCCGCCATGATATGCTCCATTAGTCGCGGCTTGGCTCGAAAACATATGATTCATTTGTTGACAACACTCGCAATACTTTTCCGACCGCCAACAGGCCAATATTGCAATCGAATAGAAGCCAAAAGAGAGCGTGGTCCGGAATGCAAATTTCGCTCATAATAATAAGTAATGATGGCAAGAGTAATAGGATGACGTCTTGGTAAGATTGGATGCTGAGCATTAAAGTCCAGAGCAGAGTTACGATGGCACCCTCCAACCCGAATCAGTCCAAAATTGTCCATGCATGGCGAAAGCGAGGCAATACCCAATACCATCCCAAAAATGCGTACTCTGAATTAACTGCAACAAAATTTGCGTCCCGTGATAAACACATTCAGCAGTAAGACTGGGAATTCGAAGACGGTGCAGGAACTTGCAGACATATCCAAACACATGTTGCAACTTCACAAATGAATTGGCATATTTGCATTGCTGCTTAACATCACAGTATGGACAAGCCGCCATGCATCCCTTCCTACGGCAAAAAAAAGCTGGTCCGTGAAACCACAGCGATGACGTAACAAGCTCACTGGGAATCGCTCTCCTGTATAATATATCAGCAGGATTGTGATCCGTCGGAGCATGCCGCCACTCCATTCCAGAGGTCAGCTCTTGAATGGTTGCAATACGATTTGGCACGAAAACTTGAAATCTTGAAGGCTCATTGTTGATCCACGATCCCAATCCAACTTCTCCTTCCAAAGCAATTGCAAGGAAACTTTGGACTTCGCTATGACTGGGCCAACCAAACCAAGGTGGTCATAAAATCTGGCGATGGTGGACAGCACTGATCTCTTGCAAGGTTGAGCCAATGAGTGTGTGAGCGAAAATGAGAAAAGAAAATTGTCCGAGGCAGGATCCCATACAAGGCCATGACCTTTTGTTATATCAGTACCATCGTTAAATTTAAGAAATGTCTCTTTATCTGCGTCAGGAAGATTTTCCAACACGGCTGGATCATTGGAACACCATTTCCTAAGTTTGAATTTACCTCGGGCTAGTAAACCAGCAGTCTGCCGCATAATTTCTTTCACCTCTTTCGTTGAATTGCCTCCAGTGACTAGGTCGTCAACATAGAAATCACGGCGTAAAATTTCTGAACCAATGGGAAACACAATCTTCTCATCCATGACCAACTGTTGCATAGCGCGACCTCAAGAAATGATGCAGACTTTGTACCATATGTCACAGTAACCAATTTGAAAATCTGCATCCTTTCATGTGATGAATTACGCCACAAAATGCACTGCAAATAATTTTCAGGAGCTGCTATTCGAACACATCTTACAAATGTCTCCCGTTAATGCAATGCGATATGTACGAAATCGAAGAAAAATGGTTATATTTACAAAAATTTAGCGATTCTGGTCCAACAATTAACATGTGACCCAAATTTAGATATTCCTGTATGAAAGCAGTATACTGGGCCTTGAGTTTTAAATTGCGCTGCAACTTATATTCCAAATTGATAAATTGACGATGGGCTAGGAAAGTAAAATCTCCTAACATCTCAAAGCTATGCTTAAATGGTGGTCGCACTGAATATTCGCCAGTAGGTGACCGCATTAAATTTGATTTAAAATGGTCCTCACAATCCAACTCTTCCTTGGTAAACTTCACAACAGAATCACCTGCGACGTCCCAAACTTGACAAACAATTTCCTCAACACGAACATTTGAATCCACATCCGAATGATGTTGAGTTTGTGCCGAGATCAATGCTGAATTGTATTCGTGTAAGCCATCACCTGTTACCACCCATTTTAATCGAGTTTTTTGCAGCCTAATTTGTCCAACACATAATAATTCATAAAATATGCATGCACCGATGAGCATATCAATATGTTGATTTAAAAAATGTAGGATCAGCTAAACGGATATTGGTGGGTATATTCCAGTGAGATGTGTCTACAGTGTAATTTGGCTGATGTCCAGTAATAGCAGTAATAGCAATCAATGCAGTAATTCTGGTGGAATAGTCTGTAACTTAAGAATGCAAACATACTCTGACAGTATACCCTTCGGTATTGAAATATTTATCACCAAGGCCGGATACAGAATCACAAGATTTGGCCCTGTGCAATTGTAAATAATTAGCAAAACGAGAAGTAATCATTTGCAATTGTGATCCAGAATCGAGGAACGCACGGCATGGCACCCAAGTGCCAGCACGATTTTTGATTTGATTTCTTAGTGACAGGAGTGGCAAGGAACACAACATCTGAACTGAGATTTTGGGAAGATGAAGAAGAGTGTGCTGAAAATGAAATTGCAGCAAGAGCGCTCCGCGATAACGAAGACGAATGCAAATGGGCAGGAGGCTGTGAACCTGAAATGGATGGTTCGCCAGTTGATGAAACTTGTGTTTTTGAACTGTCGACATGCAATAGACTGTGATGCTTGCGCCCACACTTAATACAAAAGCGTGACCTGTTCTTTTAATATATGGCCCTTTCTAAGGCAGTTAAAACATAAACGAAGCCGCAAAGCTTCCGTTCGGCGAAGTGACAGTTATAAATTAATAAATTGTGGGCAATCGTTTATCTCATGCGAAGTGTTATTACAAAATACACATTTACTTACAGTTGGGTGGGTGCAACAAATGATTGTTTATGCCGTGTACCATTTCCTACCGGGACTACAGACTTTTGGGTGATCAACATTTTCCAGTTTTTGGCAATGCTTATCCAGAAAGGTTGAAAACTGCTCCCACGATGGTGTAACGTCCAACGGTGCAACCTCCTCCCACTTCCTTTGTGTTGTACTATCAACTTTTTGCAAAAGTGTATAAGCGATGACGCATACAGCGACGTCCTCTGCCGTACCCATGCTTAATAAAGTACGCATGTTAGCATTCGCCTTATCGAATATCTTCCGAAGTTTAACAGTCCATGAGCCCTCCATCCTTTTCATGCCTGAAATCTCATTGATGTGTACCTGAAAAATAAGACGCCTGTTATTAAACCGCTTATCCAATAGATCTAATGCAACTATGTAATTTGATCCCCTTATATCCAATGACCGAATTGTATCCAGGGCAGAACCTTTAAGGCAAGACCGAAGATGTTGTAACTTCTCCACTTCGGTGAGATCTGGATCTTTGTCAATCACGATATTAAACATAGCACAAAAATCTGTATACTCAGTGTATCCACCACTAAAAGACGGCAATTTTAGTTCTGGTAGTCGAGGCCGATGCATGACTATTGTAGAATGATCACCAACTCATCATCGTTGAACTTTGCGAAATTTGAGGCTGAATTTTCCTAATTGCAGAACGCATTCAACGCAACAAACTAGTCATAAGCTTCGTGAAATTGCAGCGTAAAATGCCTCCTATTTCATCGAAATCTAGCTGTTCAAGTTTATCATAAAAATTGTTTAATGAAATTTGAGTCTGCTCGAGCATTTTAATGTTTTCCCGAAGCTCATCTTCATCCAGAGCATTAA
>JBAMAW010002255.1:0-149382 GCA_037043295.1 Amiota minor
GCATAAGCCATAGCAACCCTTTCCGCTGACAGTGCATATTCTGTCACGTACTCCAATTCAGAGACAACCTCTTCCAATCCAAAGATACTCTTCTCCAATCAAAAGATTCTCTTTTCCGACTCAAAGGTTCCCTTTCGACGATTTTAATTTTTGTTTGAAGGCACGTGTTGTGATATCATGGCGATGTATTGCTGTTTGACCTGGCAATAACAATATTTTAATTTTATCCCAGTTTGGATTGCATGTGAATGTAATAAAGAAATCAGGTCGTCTGTACGCGCGCACAAAAGTCGTTGAGTCTTGAATGTATTCCTGCATATGACGTGGGCTACCAATATATGATTATGGAAGAATAACTGCGGTACCGAAGTCATTCATGTTAGTTGCTCCACCTACGTTACCGACAATAGCATCATGCAAATGTATGTACTCCTCAGAACGCAGTTTCGCTTGATTATATTTGATGTACCGTAATCGCTACCTTTTAATTTTTGCATACATATCAACAATGTATTGATGAAAGAGTTGGCGGCATCAGAGATTGGCACGAATCATTAACCGATATGCGTAGAAATTTATCGCACTCACTTGCTGTTGTTGTTGTTGTTCTTCATCACCCATGAAGTAGATTTGCAAGAATTTTGGGTTGGCATCATCCATGACATTAAAGAAACAATTTGATGATACATGTTTGCTGACTCCTCTTAGCTTTATTCTTGATTGGAATGTGAACCCGTGTAGTGACTGAAACCTATTGCATTAAACCAGACGACAAATAAATTTCTTTGAAGTTGTGTTTATTACCTTCTTTCTATAAATTTCTTCACATATTTATTTTACTTAATTTTTATTATTTTCTTTTTTGTATAACTTTAATATATATATATATATATAAATAAATAAATTTCACTTCATTTTATTGTTTTCTATATGTGCTTGTGTTTGGTTTGGTTTCACTGATCTTCACTTGTATCAAGTCTTCTTTTGTTGTTTCTGTTGTTCATTTTCCGATAACTAATTTGAATTGTAAGATTTTTCTTTTTTTTCTTATGCTTACGTGCTGATTCTCGAAGCGTTCGTATCACAGCCATCTCAGCTTCGCCTCCTCACTTGTACGAAACCACTGTTTCATTGATCTGGCACAACCTTGCCAGATTGTTATTCTCCCCAAACATCCTCCCCCTGTTGAAAGCATTCGCTTCAGGAGCTGCAACCAAAGATTTACCTATTAGTAAGTGTGCTGGAGTCAATCTTCTCCGTCATTTGGATCGTATTATTGTGGTGCGATCATCGGCCTTGAGTTAAGTATCGCCTCCACATCAATCAGTACGGTTGAAAGTACTTCATAAGTTAAATACGTTTTAGTGATGTCCTTTACCAACAGATGCTTTGCAGACTTCACTGCTGCTCCCAACAGACCTCCAAAATGTGGTGATCTTGCGGGAATGAATCCTTTAGAAGTACTGTATGCGTTGACCATGCCAAGCTCATCCGGATGTAACAATCGCTTCTTTCAGTCGGCTAGCTTGACTGCTGCTCCAACAAAGTTAGTCGCGTTATCGCAGTACACGGATTGTGGCAATCCTCGTCGTGACACAAACCTGCGAAGACATAAGAGAAATGAATTAGTAAACAATTCAATTACTAGCTCTATGTAGACCGCCATTGAAGAAAATCATACAAAAACTGACGATTAACTCTTAAATCGACCCCTTCCTCGTATTTTGTGTGAAGTCAGAAAGGGACCGCAAGAATCAACTACTGTCACTTAAAAACGGTCGCTGTTTCAAAAAACGATCTGCTGGCAAATGTCCCATTATTTTCCTTTCTAGTTGAGGTTGGTATCGGAAGGAATGTATACAATTACGTACAACCTTTCTCACTACATCTCGAGCGTTGATAAACGAGAACCTTTCACGCTGTAGTAAGATTAGAACATTGGGTGTTGCGTTCAATGCAACCATTCAACGAATAATCGAGTGAATTGATGATCTTGCTGTAAAAGTGTTGGAATTTTAGCTTCGTATTGTAAATCTGTGTTTGAAAGCCTGCAACCCACTCTTACCACACACACTATTTTGTTCAACTGTTTCATTTCTTGTATGAACTGGGTCAAACGTTGTATACTGAGCTCAAGGTCGTGCTTCCTTCGTAGTGCATCAATTTCTTGCTTGAAAGCTACGTGTTGTATGTGTTCGACAATTTTCCACAACGTCAGCTCTAATTCATACACTGTAAAACATTAATTGATTACTTAGGTTAGGATTTGCTTGAACGTAATTAAAACAACGATATTTATAAGACACGATTCTTACAATACGCATGTATGATGAATTGTTGCATATAATGCTGTCGATGATTGACTCTCCTCGAATGCCATTAATTTTTACAACCATAGCTTGTCGGCGTACTTCTATAGGTGATGACTCTGAATTTCGTGTAACTGGCCAGGTTTCAGATGAATCCAATAGAAAATGAGGCCCGGTGAACCACATGTTTTGACACAAATCTGTTGCGTTACATCCCCTTCATACAATATCAGCTGGTTTCGCGGTTGACGGTACATGTTGCCAGACAATATCCTTTGAATTTTGTTGTATCTCTGATACTCGTTTAGCGACAAAACATTTTAACTGTGATGCGTGTAATTTTAACCACTATAGCACAATCATAGAATCTGTCCAGAAAATGAACCGACTTGCGTATGATGTAACTTTATGTGCAAAATTATGCAACGTTCGACACAATAACAAAGCTGCACAAAGTTCTAACCGAGATAGAGATTGTGTTCTAATTGGAGCTACCTTTGATTTGGCTATCAACAAATTTACCTTTATTCTTTCGTCAGTACCTTCTCGAACATATATGCAACACCCATATCCTCTTTCTGAAGCGTCAGCGAACCCATGAATCTCGCAATTATTCTCAACTGTTCACAAAACGTAGAATTCTTAATTGTGCCGTATTTCGCAAGTCCACTTCGAGCTCTTGCTATGTATTGAGTAACTTCCCAGTAATTGGTTCATCCCAACTGAGTTATTTGATAATTAGATCTTGGATAAGCATTTTACATCGGATAATTATGTGACTTATAAATCCTAATGGATCGAAAAGTTGCGAGATGGTAGACAATATTGTGCGTCTAGTTGGTGAACTTACTGATGAAATCGGGATGAAAGATAAAACTATTAAGATTCGGTTGCCATGCCAAGTGTTTTCGTAACTGCTTGTTCATCGGGTGTAATGAGCACTTCTTCTGTTGATGGCTTCATTAATATTGTTGAATTACTATTAAACTTGTTAAATGCAGTCCTGCTTCAGACAGTAATGAAGTAATTTGATCCATCTTAATTTTCAACTCTTCAACACAATCTGCACCAGTCAGTAGATCATCGACATACAGATCGTGTCGCTCCAATAGGATAAGTCTGCTCCCACACATCTGCTGTATATTGCAGACTGCGATCTGCTAGAAATGGAGCTGTTGTACTTTCAGCTTATGTTCATCTACAAGGAATTGTTGGTAAATTTTCGTGATATCAGCCATCAAAGCAAATCAGTGTAGTCGAAACGACAGAATTGCTGTAGTGTTGTTAATGTTTGTTGTATTATCGGGCCAACCATGAGAATATCATTTAACGACTTAGTTGAACTGCTTTTGGCCGATGCATCGAAAAGTTCTCGAAGCTTCGTTGTAAGACTCTATGGTCTCAGTTCACAATGATGCGGTATTTAGAAATGTGGCTTGCTTACATCCATTTCGTTTAAAATTGACATATGACCAAGTGTCATGTATTCATTCATGAAGTCGCTATAAGCAGCTTTCAACTGATGGTCGCGATCCAGCTTCCGTTCAAGCATACGAAACCACTTCTTTGCCATTTCGAGAGTATTTCCAAGTGCCTGTGGGTTTTCTTTGAATGGGAGCCGAACTTGGATCCGTTGGATCCATTTGATTGAAACGTGACTGTTTTGATGAAGAGATCCTTACAGCGTTGCTCTTCATCTGTTAATTGTTTCGAATGTGTCTCATACTCTTCAAGCTCCCTGAATCTCTCTATTGAGGCGTCAAGTGGTGTTGATTCCTGAATTAAATTACACTGATATACTTGCTGTTTTGAAATTCGGTGGTAGATTACCTCCTATAAACCAGCCAAACGCAGTGTTGATCATGCATGGCTTGTCTGCACCGAATATGTATTTTCCCTCACGTATTGCATTGAAAAAACCTTCTGTACCAATTAAAATATCAACTTTGATTATCTCTATTTAGATTGGATTTAGATTTTGCATACTTTGCAGCGAGTTTGTGATTGACAATTCTTGACTTTATGATTCTTTCGAAGATAATTAAAACATAGTCTAGCCTGTGCGGCATAGTTACATCTTTATGGTAACGGCATGTCTCCAAATATCTTGCAATTGCTTATGTAATGATCCTGAGTTACAATGCACACATTTATCCTGCGAAAAGACAAACGACTTGGACCATGACACCTGTTTGCGTTTCCGGTTTCCATCCAATTGCCTTTCAGGTTTCACTATGCTCTGGCGACTTTCCAAAAATTGGCATATTTGTATCAGCCCTTTATAACACTCATCCCAAGAAGGTAATTTGTCGTACGTTTTCTTCTCGTCATAATTTAACTTTATGCCAGCATCCACCTTCGACATAACAATGTAAATCATGATTGCATTCATGACGTCTTCTACCGAGCCCAGCGACAGTAGCGAGCTTCGAATTGCTGATGCAGCAATCAACAATTTGTTGCAATGCGTTTGCATCTGATTTGTTTATAGATGGCATGTTGAATAAAGCTGAAACATATTCGAGGAACATCAAAACTTCATTATCGTAGCGCTCCTGATCTTCATCTATTAAATGTTTAAAGGCGCTCATGAATCTTTTATATTCTGCGTAATTGCCGTTGAAGCTAGGTAATTTTAATTTGGGCAACCGATTATGATGGGCAGAGTTAACAAGTGTCGAATTATTTAAGACGCTTGTATCTGTCACTTGACCCGTATGCAGTTTTTCTTTACGTGAAATAATCTCTGTTGTTGCTTTGATACACCAATCCTCTGATTCTCCACGTCCATTATCTGTACAATTTAAATTTTCAATCTGGGTTTAAATTGCACAGATCTGACGGAAATATGACTCTAGCACTTGTAGCCTACAATTTAGTGCTATTACGTTATTATGATCGTCTCCACTAGCAATGCTTTTTTGCATTACACTCCGCTGTTGGCGTAATGTTATTAATTTGGCGTCCTTTTCTGATTCACTCATTGTAAATAATTCCTTTTTTAAGGTTCCTGACCGAAATGGTACCAAAAGGAACCCTATTGCAGAGACTTCCATCCGTCCCTGGTCATATCTCATAAACCGCAATACTTAGAGAGTTTTCACAGAATGTGTAGTTCTATCCGAAAATCAGCAACAAATACTAAAACTAAAATATTTTCGAAAACTTAAAGGTATATATGGCAGCTATACAATCCAGTAATCCCACGATCTGGAAATTTGGAAAGTTGGTGGCAATACATCAGAAACTTATATTGCCGCCATTTCAGTTTGATCGGATTGCTAGGGAGGGTACCTCCCATACAAACCCCCCATTAATTAAGATTCTTATTAGAAAACATTTTTTTATTTGTTTTATCGAACTGAAATTTAAACACTATAAGTTCTTGACATAGACGCTACACATCTGTTTCAGCCAAATCGGGCACTTAGGAGGGGTACCTCCCCTACAAACCCAACATTAAAATTCAGGTTCTTATAGAAAAACTTTTTTGTTTTTTGGACTATTGAAATAAAATTTAGACACTATAAGTGTCTGATATAGGCGCGGTATATTTTTTGGAATCAGTCAAATCAAACCTCAATCTGGTACGGAACCCTCCGTACGAGTCAGACTCGCATTTGGCCCATTTTTTTTTTGTATATGTATTAAATTATTTAGATGATTGCAACACAAATGTTGATATAAATCTTAAATGGTTTAAAGTTCATCAACAAATATTTAAATAAACAAGTTTGAATGTTTTCCTGGTTCAGCTACAAATATTTAAATAGGCAAACATTAAATGTTGCCCAAGTTTAGCAACCAATTCCTTTAAATATGCAAGCATTAAATGTTTATAAGGTCTAGCAACAAATTCTCTTAAATATAAATTAAAACAAAATGAATATTTTTTTGTTTAATATCTTTATTTATGTGCCTGTATTATTTATTTATAATATTTGGGTTTTAATGTTTTTATTAATTACGGCACTATGTGCCTTGCTTGAGTTATATTTCGAACTAAAACTTAAGTCTAGCTTTATCTCAAACGAAACCTCGCTAATGCTTGGCGTACGTGACGAAATGTGCATCGTCAGCGGAAAGGATTCTACTAAAGAGAACCTTTGAGTAATAAAGAGAACTTTTGAGTCATGAAAGAGAATCTTTGAATTAAAGAAGAGTAAAAGAGTGTCTTTGAATTGGAGTACGTGACAGAATATGCACTGTCAGCGGAAAGGGTTGCTGTGGCTTATGCTGGGAAAGTGACCCATTGCATCAGCCAAATGGTGTGGGAAGCGGACATTGCGTCAGCGAAAATATTGTGGGAATAATGATCACGATAATGATCATATCATTATGGGAAATATTTGTAAAATACAATATTTCGATTCTTAACTTATACAAGCATTAAATATTGCCCAAGTGTGGCATCAAATTCCTTTACATATTTATACAAGCTTAAATGTTGATCAAGTTTAGCAACAAATTCCTTTAAAAGTTAAAAACTTGAAAACCTAAGTATGCAAATCTTTTCATATTGATACACTTGTCTTTAAACAAAAAAAATTATTAAAATCGGCTTAGTATAGTGTGCGCTAGATAGAAAAATGTTAAAAATTTCGTTCGTTGATTCGTCTCTGATGTGTTTGGCGCTGTTTAAGCGCAATCCGGCGAAGTTCTTGCGTCTTTCCGTGACCGTCGACGAAACATGAATTCATTGGTACACACCAGAGACAAATCACCGAACGATATTGCTCTTTTTCCATTTTTGTAAAATTGACCGACACACTCGCTTCTAAAGGCTACTAAAAAAATGTACTGCATAATAGTAACACTCTTTTGTAATAGCAGCGTCATTGGGCGGTGAGGCTAAGTACTTGTTGATTGACCCTCGTATAATAAAGTCGCAGAACTTGTCAATTTTTTTTTTTTTTTTGTATATTGATAGTATTTATTGAATCTCCTATATAAATAAATAGGACTAGCAATAAGGTTACAATTCTTAAAAACGAATACACGTCTGTCTACGTTACTGGAGAACAAGTCCGTCGGTTCATTGTAAATTTAATTTGCTTACATTTCCCCTCATTGACTTTAATTCTCCAGTTGGATAACCACTCCTGAAGGCTTTTAAGATGAGCATCCAAGCCGGCAGAAACTTTAACTGGGCAACGGGAGCGGCTGATTATGAAAATTTCGAAGTAACAATTTGACTAATTGTTGGAATGTTGTCAGTGAATAACATGTATAGAGTTGGTCCCAAGACACTGCCTTGGGGAACGCCTGCTTCTACCATACCTAAATTCATTTGTAATGAAATTTTTCTGTCTTACTACAAACACTCGATTTGATATGTAAGATTGCAGGACTCTATGCGTATTTTGGGGTAGTAAACATTTAACTTTGTAAATGAAACCCTCATGCCATACTCGATCAAACGCTTATGCTACATCAAGGAATACTAATGAGTAATAATCTCGCTGTTCAAAGGCAGTTCTTATTTCCGAAGTAACTCTGTTGACTTGCTCAATCATTCCATATTTTGCTCGAAAACCAAATTGATGATCTGGGATGCACTATTTGCTTGTAACTGGTGTTTGAGTTTGGCTTTAAGAACCTTCTCAAATAGCTTAGGATGACATGGAAGCAGACTTATAGGTCTGTATGAAGAAGGACGTGTCCTGTCCTTCCCGAGCTTTGGAACCATTATGATAACCGATTTGTTCCATTGCTTTGGAAAGTATCCAATTCGAAGGACAGCATTGAAAAGACACGAGAGAAATACTATTGCTGCGTTTGGAAGTTCAGTTATCATTTTTGACACGATTCTATCATAACCAGCAGATTTTTTGGGGCTAAGTTGAGTCCTTATAATATATTCAATTTCATGTGAGCTTGTTTGTAATGGAGACATATTTACTGAATATGTGAATTTGTTAGTAGGTAGATTAGGTTGGAACACGTGCTCCAGATGGTTGGAAAATACATTAGCCTTCCTTTCATCAGACCGTGCCCAACTTCCGGTTCTGTATCTATTAGCTGAATCCAGTACCATAGGAGTTTTTAGCTATTTTTGTGCTCTACAAAGTGAAATTTAGTGTTTATGGGTGATAGGTTATAGATATAGCGCTTTTGTGCCTCGAGCTGATCTCTTAAAAGTGTTTCGGCTAATTTGTTTGTTGCATCTTTTAGCAGGAGATCTGTGCTGTTGCCATTCTCTTCTCAATCGACGTTCAGAAGCAACCAGTTTTTCAATTTCCCTATTTGAGAACGATTTTCTGCTAAGCTTATGAGCAACAATCGCAGGCGTTGATACCTCAGCTGCAGCTACCAATACGGCACTTAACTCATTAACAGATTTGTCAATATCACTTTCAGAGTTGATCGCAGGTGCAACTTCTATGTGAGAACTAATATATTTTTTATATTGCAAGCAATTAGTTTTATTATATATAAGAACTAGGGTATCCTGCCCGACGTCGTACGGCCAATCCTTCCTTAAACTTCACTTTCAGTAGAACGCAAGTGGATTGGGCCATACCTACAGTTGCGGTTTCGCACCATCGCTATTAATAAGTTGAATTGCAATTCTGGTATTTCATTTTTGCTTCCCGCTGCACTTTAATTTGGCTAAATGGATAGTCAGTCACATTAATAATTCCAGTGACTTACCAAATCCACAACAATGCACAGCTCCCTGGTCTTGCCTTAAGTGTTATTGTATTATTGAGTCCTTTAATTTATTCAAAACTAACTGTAGTACATTGCACAGAATCAGACAAATCAAATGCAGTATTTGATCCACCAATTTCTCGACAACAGCGTCACATATCGAATCCAAAAGTACTCTGTTATGTTCAAGGCTAAAACCAACCATGCACGCATTCACAAAATGTCATTGCAATCAGATGAACGAACGGTATAGCCGCGCATAAGACTCAATATGAACACACATAAGAGAAGTTCAGTGACATACACACTCACAGAAGAATTATATATATAAAGATTGTGAATCTAAATCATTCTCAGATCCCCTTGAACACACACAAAAAATTTCATCAAAATCGGTCCAGTCGTTTAAGAGAAGTTCAGTGACATACACACTCACAGAAGAATTATATATATAAAGATATACGGGCGATCCTCAAATATTGGAAAATCGAGTAAAACGATATCAACGGGGGAGTGATCGGAAGAAAGTAACTGCTGATATGAGGTTTCTAGGTATATTTTTTGTGATACCAAAGTCGATGATATCGTGAGTTTTTCCTAGATCCGCCGGCCAGTATGTAGGCCTACCCGGAGAAACGAAGTCTAGCTTGTTTTTAATTGACCAAAAACAGGAATCAATTTCTCCCATGTTTCTCATACAATGACTTTACTTACACTACACGGCAAGAAAAAACCAACATACTGGGAGAACTCTTCCAACACAAACACAAATTTGCAGATAACTTTTTGGGCATCGCTATTAGCCACATGGTCAAACTCTCTACAAGTGAATTGAATGATCAGCGTTACTCAGATTGACCTCCGGTGACAGCTGCCAAAGTTGCGTCCATAGTTTCAACTGGGAGTACAAATTAGTTTGGTCCTTTTTCAAAAAATGGCTCCACCTGCAACTTGTGGCCGATTTTGGAAGCGATTACCTATTCCATTGGAAAGGTTTGACATCTGTCAACAATAATTAGTGTGCATCAGCGTCTGTTTCTGACAACAACACTGTTTTTTGCCTCTTCAAAAATGTCTACACTTTCTATATCTTTTTATTTGTAATATTAATATAATAGTTGTGAAGTAAATGAATTACTATACTCTGAAAAAATTTACTTAAGCTGATTTACAATTACAAGAAACTTCAAGTACAATTCGATGTCTAATAATACAAATTCAGCCGATGATTTTATATACATATGTATGTACGAAATATAATATATATAATCGGATTTGGGGGGGAGTTCGATAGTACAAATTTAAATTTTATTGCCAGCAATAAAACCTCTTTAACTATGGTTGAAGTTCAATATTTGATTGAGGTTCAATTATTTGCAATCCTATCTGGTATTCGGACTGACGAAAATGGTAAGAAAACATCTAACGCATTGTGAACGCCCAGTGAATGTGTGTTTTCGACAGCTGGTGAACTAATAACTAACTAAAAAAAAAAATAAGAGAACATTAGCAAAATTATTTTTTATACGTGGAAATATTGACCTATTTTAGTTACTGTTTCTTACTTACTACGCATTAGTTATTACTCTTTTCCTTAGAAATTATGTTAATATTCGCTAATTTAAAATTTTTTGTTTATTTTTTTTTTTTTTGGTTAGAAATTAGATTCGTCATAAAGTATTCTAATCCTGTTGGATTTGGATTGGAAAGACTGGATATATAAATTGGAACCGTTGCATAACTAGCCCGTTGTGTTCAGTGATCCCACATTTCCTTGGATAATTGTCATTGTAGCCAACTATGTAAATCAATTTAAATAAGTTTATCGAGGGCACTCGTTGCCAGTGTAGCCAACTAAATTGATTTTTCGAGGTCTCTCGTTGAAAAGTTGGGTTGCTGAGGATAGTATCCTATTCTAAGATTGTTAATTAGCAAAGTGCACATAAATATTTATATATTGTACCAATCAATTAAAAAGTATAAATAAGTTTAAATAGTACATAAACGCAAATTTGATATTGTCTTGTATAAGTAAGACAAATTGCGGAAAAGTGTCTTATTCTATAGAACACTGAAAAACATAACATTATTGAAATTTAAAAAATATGAAATCTGAAAAGTACATTTTTAAATAAAAGTGTCGTGTGTAATTAATATTGTACATATAAAAAGTGCATAAGGATAATGGTAAAAAAGCGTCGCTACATTGATTGATGGCTGTGTAGAATGGCCGTGTTTCGACAAATTCGTCTACATAGTTGAGATTCTTTATCAAAAAAGAACGTGAAAAATAAAATATTGTTATCTAAGGCACATACAAAAGTCTGCACATAATACACATATGTAAAATTTAAGAATTTAGTCAAATAAATGACTGCTGCGATTGAATTTAGAAGGGCTGGGGCTCCTATCTATTAAATATTGTCACCGCCGCAGAACTTTCCTCACGATTTTCTCGTGTCCGGTATGTACATGCAGAAAATATATACGCTCTCGCTCAATTTTCTCCTGTTTGTATACACTATACTTAATCGTGAATTAATGCATTGCAGTGATACTTGAAACAAATTAAAGATAATACCTATTTGAAAACTCCTAAAATAAGAATATTAAGAACTAGTTAAAATTGTAATGCGAATTAATCTGATCTAATCAAAACCATTCGTACTTTTTAACGCCAACTTGACTTCGTTTGGTGATAAAAAAAGAAATTTCTTCTTTATGCACATATTGCAAAAACATGCTAATATTCTTGCGTTTTTGGACAGTGTAACAAAAATAAGAACCACTAACTTTATTTTCCAAAAGCGCATGTTGTCTTAAAAATTTGAAAATCCAGATAAATTTTTATTTAATGTGTAATGTTTTAGTTGGTGAGGCCGAAAAAAAAATATATGAGGACAGATAAAAGTGGATCAGAAAAACAAACATATCAACCAAAGCCAACTTCCCCTAAAAAACACCCTTAAATTACGCTCTCTAGCTTTTTTTTTTTGCTTTTTTCGCTCTTTGATGCTGCATTGACCCTTTTCCATTTTCATCATTTCCACATATTTTATACACTTGCATATGAATGTATTAATATGACTAATTAATTTTTATTTTAATCTTTTAGAACGGTGCCTCACATTGCCTTTTCCTTGTTATTGATGTGATACTTGTGTTTCGAAACAATCGATTTAGTCATATTCCTTGCCTGAAACGAAACAACTAGTACCTGTTCTACGGACAAGAGATTTGCCTGTTCCCAAAATGTACCTAGTAGGGTCGCAAACCATTTGTTTTTCGCCCTCTCCAGATTCAAAGTATGGGAGATTTAATCCAATAAAGTGTACAATTTGTCGATTTCTACGCAAGATATTTAGATTGAAAAGTTGTGAGTACTCCAGAAAAATTTCTAACCATTTCTTGTCGAAAAGGTGATATGTTTTAAGAGACATTTGTTTGCAAAAAGGGAAAATAGAAAATTAAAGCTGACAGAAAAAGACGTCTTACACCAAAAAATTAAATATAGCTATCTATTGTTAGCAAAGAGTCCGATACGTTTTATATAGCACTGTAGGACAAGGGACCAACCCAACTTTGACTGCTGGGTTTATGTGGTCGTAGTGCTTGAAGAAGCTTCATTTCGCTGTCTTCAACAGGTGGAGGACTCCCCCAACGTAACATTGTTCTTGTGAAAGTTTGACCATGGTCACCATGACTGTTCATTTGTAATGCATAAATTGGTTGGTTAAACCAACTTCTGCCAGAAGGAAGTATGAGTTTCCTGTTATTCCGCAAAAGTGGTAAGTGCCGTCATTGTTAGAGGAAGCTACGTGGGAAAAGAGAGAATTGGCCGATTTAGAGCGCAGATTTTTGGTCTTTTATGTTAATGCAAACTTAACCGATTTCAACCAGTTAGTAAATTAGTAATATTTCTGGAAGCTTTCTGGTAAAAGGATTCCAAAGCAACATGTCCATATGAAAAACTGACGAATAGTTACTAGTTTTTGTGTGCAACTGTATTAATCATGATGGGGAATGCGGTTGAGCTCTAAACAATATCGATAAAGCAGAATGGAATATCGGGCGAGCTGACATTAGTCAGTTTTATCCGCATAGCATAACTTAAGATGATACAATGCTCTCCAATGGTTTGGAAGAACGTATTGACAATGACATGAGCAAGCGTTTGGTGCTGCACTTGCACCGCTTAGATCTAAAAAATGGGTGCGTGGGAGCCTTCCATACTAAACCACCCATTAAAATTTAGGTTCTTATTAAAAAAAAGTTTTTTGTACTAAGTTTCTGAACAATGCCCACCAACTGTGTAAATTACAAACCCAAATTCAAACTTCTGTTCCTATTAGAAAAGCTTTTTTGTTTTTGAACTGAAATAAGTTTCTGACCCATATGCTCAGTGTATTAATAATCAAATATTTCTGAATGCTCAATCACAGGAGCAAAGCCAGAAACGTTTTCTAAGAGTGCGTGAAGAGTAGAGCATAGAAGTTAAACTTCTTTTTACTTGTTTTTACATCAGTCTGTACTTTACCAGTCTGAACACTGCAGATTACGCAGGCTTGCCAACGTGGAAAGAAACAAAAATACATTGGAAGAATATTATAAAATGAGACTCGCACACGGAGGGTTTCGTACCAAATTGTGGTTTGTAGGGGAAGTACCCCTCTAGTGGTCCGATTTGGCTGGATCCAACAGATGTACAGTGTTTATATCACTTATTGATTTTATATTATAGTATCTAAATTTCAGTTTAATAGTGCAAAAAACTAAAAAACTTTTTCTAATAAAAACCTCAATTTTCATGGGGGGTTTGTATAGGAGGTACTCTCCCTATCCATTTCCGCTAACCATGTAAATTTTAAGATGTAGGGGTACTGGAACGTATAGCCCCCATACAAACCCATATGTTTCTTGTATGGGGACCCATTTATATTTTAATATATATCAATATAATTGTTGTATTATTTGTAAAATTTTCACCTTTCTACATTTTACGGTTCATGTAATATAGCCCGTGGACGGACGGATGAAGAGCGTAGCCTAAGTAATAGGGTTCCGTTTGGAACCCTAATAATGAAAATTGCTGTTTTTGGGGGTCCTCCGAGTAATTCAGACTATTTTTAATTTTAGATCTGAATTTTACTCTTCCTCCAAGTTGGCAAGCCTGAGTTTATCATATGGTATTTTCAATTCCTTATGTGACAGCATATTTGTGAATCGATAATTTTCCTTGCGTGGCATTGAAAATGGATCACAATGATTTTAACAAATTATTTTTTCAATAATACCGCGAGCAGAACGATAACATTGCACACAGATATAAAATTTTTGTCCAAACGTTTTTGTAACCATCATACAGGGTGGTAATTAAAATTTTCGATTTATTCAAAAGACCCGAACCGGTGCCCCCCAAATCGTTTTGCATCCGTCGAAAAAGCCAATAGTCGGAAAGAGCAAGATCAGGAGAATGCGGCGGGTGTGGTAAGACCTCCCATTTCAGCGTTTCCAGGCAATTTTTCACCGTTACAGCTACGCGGGCCGAGCGTTGTCAAGTTGCAAAATCACCTTGTCATGCCTTTCGGCCGTTTCTGGCCGTTTTTCACACCATGTACGGCTCAAACGCATGAGTTGTAGTCGATAACTTTCCGCATTAATGTTTCCGTTTGGTTTTAGTAGTTCATAATATACCACACCCGTCTGGTCCCACCATATGCACAGCAACCTTTGAACCGTGGATGTTTTGCTTTGGCGTCGATGTAGACGATGTTGGAACTGGTTCACCAGGCTTGGCATAGTATTTTTTCTTCTTACGGTTATCGTAGTATATCCATTTTTCATCTCCAGTCACGACCCGGTACAAAAATCCCTTCCTTTGCTGTCTTTCAAGAAGCAGTTCCGAAGCGAAAAATCGCCTTTCGACATCTCTCGGCTTCAACTCGTACGACACCCAATATCCTTGCTTTTGAATAAATCCCAATTGTTTTAACTGAACGGAAATTGCTTTCTGAGTCACTCCCAACGATTCTGCGAGTTCAGTTTGCGTTTGGCACGGATCTTGATCCAGTAAAGCCTCCGATTCCTCATCTGTAAACTTTTTGGGTTGCCCAGGACGCTCTTTGTCTTCGACACTAAAATCACCACTTTTGAAGCGTCGAAACCACTCAAGCATTCGATGGGCTTTAGCTGCACTTTTCTTCCCATTAAAAAAGAAAAACAAAACTTTCCGCAAATGCTGTTTATTTAACACAAATCCGGACATTTTCGAAGAGGCAAAATACAGTGTTGTTGCCAGAAACAGACGCTGATGCACATTAATTATTGTTGACAGATATCAAACCTTTCCAATGGAAAAGGTAATCGCTTCAAAAATCGGCCACAACTTGCAGGTGGAGCCATCTTTTGAAAACGGGCCGAAATAATTTGTACTCCCAATAGTTAAGCCTTCTTTTGCATAGGGATGGAATCTCCTCAGCCTGGGGGAGGGGGTTTACTGGGTGGCTGGGGGAAGCCAGTGTTGCCGCATCCTTTTGATGCTTATGTAAATGCCCACTGCTACTGCGCTTAGCTGGATGATCTCTGGTAGGTGATCAGAATTTAGCTGGTGATAGTTTTTGATGTATGGCTGCAGCAACATATTAGTAGGACTTGCTCTTGTCAATTAATTGTGTTCTTTGAGGTGCGAAACTTGTTGTTTGTGTCTGTGATCTGATACGGCTTGAATTTTTTATTAAAGGACTTCCTTTAAGGTAACATCACTCTTTCTTAGCTGGTTATCAGAATTTGATTTGTTTTCTTTGGAGAGCTTTTGGTATATGGGACACCCTCTATAATTGACAGTGTGCGCACCATGACAGAGAGTGGGAGTTACGCAATCTGCTGAGGAATGTTTATCTCCACATTTAACGCACCTGAATTGTTTACGACAGAAAGTTTTCGTGTGTCCGTATTCGCATTGTACAAAATCGCCAAATTTGCGTTGAGTTTATTATTATTATTATCCTTCGGTACTAGACCAATAAAGAACATGTCGTTTCCTGGCCTCAAGATTCCCCAATTCATTCGTTTTCCTGCGACTAGTAGGGTTGTGCACGTTTCTAACCACGTAGTTGTGTTTCGCAAGCTCTTTTTTAATGAGATCTTGACTTGTTGAAGAATGAAGACCTTTTATTGCTACTCTGTCTGCTCTTTCCTCTCGTAGCTGAAAACAATGAAATTCAAATTTTCTAGTTTTCCCACTATTGCTGTGTACACCTCAGCATCTTTGGCAATTATTATCACTTCACTTCGATTGGTTTTTGTCATGTAATATTCCGGATTTACAACTGTGTCGAGGTCATTCCAAACATCACCAATGTCTGTGACACAAGGAATTATGATTGGAGGTGGTTTAGGTGTTGCATATTAATGATCTTCAATAATGGTATCAGCTGAGTCCAGATTTTGTAACTTTTTAGGTTCTTCTGTTACTACCTCATCATCACAAGTCAGTATTTGGAAGCGGTTCTCACTAACTCGTTTTATTCTGGTTGGTTTGATCCCGTTAGAGGTCGACGGCTTGTTATAATTTATTAATTGGCCAGCACCAGATGTTGGTTTTACTAACATGCGCCGACGGTGGATGGCTTCCCATACACGTCTCTGTTTACTGCCTGGGTCATGATTAGAATCATCCATGGATTCGAC
Source organism: Amiota minor (assembly GCA_037043295.1). Taxonomy (NCBI): domain Eukaryota; kingdom Metazoa; phylum Arthropoda; class Insecta; order Diptera; family Drosophilidae; genus Amiota; species Amiota minor. The sequence continues at coordinate 16,653 of JBAMAW010002255.1, forward strand.
ATACGAATTTGTAAGCTGCAGTCGTGTTACCGAAAGAGCTAGATACAAATTACTATGCGTATTTGAAACTTTACTGTAAGCCCTTGCAAGCTGAGTTTAATTGGATTAAGTTAAGGGCACAAAATCTCTAACAGCTTTAAGCTTCGCTTTGTTTCACACGTTTTTATGGTTAAGTATTTCTTATCTCCGAATCTGATAAGAATATAATTTAATACATCCAATTGCTATGTATATTTTTTTTGTTAATAATCAATTATTATGTTTTTTTGATAATGATCACTGCACAATTACCACTACCATATAATGGATTTGTCTATGGATAATTTTTACACGATGATATCAGCAGTAGAATAATTAAACACATCTGACTCAACCGAAGCACAAATCAGAATTCGACAGTGGAACAAAGAGCGAATATTAATTTTTTTTTAAACTTGGAAAAATTTTTATTGAGACGTTTGAATTAATTAATAAAACAAGTGTATGGTGACAATTGTTTATACCGTGCCAGAGTCTATGAGTGGCTTAAACGATTTAAAGAAGGTCTTGAGTACATCAAGGGTGACGAACATCCCGACCAGAAAAGTTTCGTGAAACAAGCAACATTGAAATTGTACGTGAATATATAAAAATCGGCCAAGTGCGAGTTAGACTCGTACACGGAGGGTTCGGTACCAGATTGGGATTTTTATGGGAGGTACTCCCCCTAGTGGTCCGATTTGATTGATTCCAACAGATGTATAGCGCCTCTAATAAGAACCTGAATTTTAATGGTGGTTTTGACGGGCGTGAAAGAAAAATAATTATACGAGAAAATATGTTAATGAAAAAATCAGTTGAATTTATCGGTGTTAAGACAGACGACGAGTGTGTACCGTTTAGTACACTGAAAGAACTTTTACCATGTTGCAGTGGTGGAGCTGATTTCACTACAAAATATGCACAATTGAAAAGCATAAACAGTGTGTAAGTTAACACGAGTAACGAAGAACCAAAAACATCGTGAGCATAACTTACGTAAGTACTTCAACTGTCGCTTGTGTTGTAGAAGTTAACACAAGCAACGAAGAACCAAAAACATCGTCAGCATAACTTACGTAAGTGCATAAACGGTTGCCTGTGTTGTAACCTAATTTTCTGCACATGCGACAACGTAAACATTTTTGGATACCATCGGCGATGTCGCCAACATAACATAGCAGAATGACAGACCAGCGAATTCCCTAGCGGCATCGATAGGGAAAGTTATGTTTAGATTAAGTTACGAAAATATTGTAACTTTTAGTCTTTAACAAGCTCAAGAACGACACTAACAACAGCACTAATTAACAGCAATTTATGAAGTGACGCCCAACGTGGGGCTAGTATAAAATAATAATCGTTAATTTAAATAAACTAATAACTTAAAAAATAAAACTGCGATTCCCAATACCAGGGACCCTTCAGTTTTTGTGAAATAAAATTAATTGAATTTATTCAATAAAAGAAAAACAAAAAAAAAAAAAAAATAAATAAAACTGCGATTCCCAACGCCAGGGACCCTCCAGTTTCTATTCATGAAGATTAATTCTATTGATAATAATATATAGCTTGATAAATAAAATAAGCTACGATTCCCAACACCAGGGACCCTCTAGTTTTATAAAACAAAAGCGAAAAGCTACTAATTAATTAAGAAACCAACAATAAGAAGTAACCAGTAAAAACAGCCACTAGAGTACGAATTCACTCTAGGCAACGAAGACAAGAAAGACGGCAACAGTTGAAGCAGAAGAGCCAAGAAGACATCATTATCATTAAATCTTCATAGTTAAGGCATTTCCACAAAACATGTAAGTGATTGTTTGTTGATTTTAATTTAAAAAGTGCCTTGAATAAAAATAAACTTAAAATAAAACTTGGATACGATTTTATCGATTTTTGTGAGTGATACTCGATGAGTGACATTTGAAGAGGGCATCGAAGATTTAACAAATTGAATTAATATTAGGACTATGCATTAATTTTAAAGGTTTTTTCACCAAAAATGGGGTTTTATTTCGATTTCAAAATGGATTGATACATCATTCAAAGTACTGTCCGTCGCTAGCCACAACCTTTTCCCATCTTTCTTTCAATTTCCGGATTCCGTTTCTCCAAAATTCCGGCTTCTGGGCGGCTATGAATGAATCGATCCATTTTTTGGTCTCTTCATATGAAGAGAAGCGGTGTCCAGCCAGCTTACGCTGCATCTCCCGGAACAAGTGGTAATCCGAAGGAGCAATGTCTGGGCTGTACGGCGGGTGGGGTAGCACTTCCCAGTTGAGCGTTCCAAGGTATGTTTTTGACGACCTGTGCAACATGCGGCCGAGCGTTGTCATGCTGCAAAATAACCTTGTCGTGTCTTTCGACCGTTTCCGGCCGTTTTTCAAGCAATGCTCGGCTCAAACGCATCAATTGACGTCGGTAGACTTCCCCAGAGATGGTTTCGTTGGGTTGGAGCAGCTCATAGTACACCACACCCTTCTGATCCCACCAAATACAGAGCATGAGCTTCGAACCATGAATATTCGGCTTGGACGTCGATGGCGCCGGTTGGCCGGGCTTGACATATGTTTTTTTACGCTTTGGGTTATCGTAATGGATCCACTTTTCGTCGCCAGTCACAATACGATGCAAAAAACCCTTCCGGCCAAGTCGTTCAAGCAGCAATTCGCACGTGAAAAATCGGCGTTCGACGTCTCTCGGCTTCAACTCGTATGGCACCCAATTACCTTGCTTTTGGATCATTCCCATCGCTTTGAGACGTCTGGAAATGGTTGCTTGGTCAACGTCCAACGTTTCGGCGAGCTCTTCTTGCGTTTGGCACGGGTCTTGGTCCAGCAATGCCTCCAATAATTCTGCGTCTTCGAACCTTTTGGGCTGGCCAGGTTGCTCCTTGTCCTCGGTATCAAAAACACCACTTTTGAAGCGTCGAAACCAGTACTCACAGGTTGAAATCGATGGAGTATGGTTCGGGTAGGCATCCAACAGCAATTGACGGGCTTGGGTGGTATTTTTCTTCAAATTGAAGCAAAAAAGCAAGGCTTCCCGCAAATTGCGTTTTGACGGCACGAAAGTTGACATACTCGGAGCACAAAAAAACTATGTTGTGTACACTTCAGCGAAATGACAGATACTGGTAAACAAAGCCTAATGATGAGGCTTTGACATGAATATAGTTACAGTATTGCCAGATGCGATACTGTTGTAAATAACGCCATCTGTGTGCAACCTTTAAAATTAATGCATAGTCCCAATATTATTAAAATTGGTATAAGGGAGTTAGGCGATACCAGGGAAAAGCAAGATCAGGAATCAAACACGCCTTTCACACAGGTGCAATTAAAAACGTTTATAGAGACTGCTGTCAGCTCAGCTCTCTCTACTCAAAGGAGCTCTTCTCTATTCGATAGTAAATTAGAAAAAATAAAGCAGCAAATTAGTAAAATTAATATCAATGTCCCTGAAGTAGAAGTTTATAAAGAGGTAATGATTAGGGAAGGTGTGGAGTGCAGTGAGTCCCTCGACATTAAGTTTCTCCCTGACTGACGGATGCAGGAGGCTTATGTTTCATGGAGGCAAGCAGCCCACATTGCCTATAAATTATTCGAAAAATATGATGGTAGCTCAAAACACTACCAAGCTGTGGCCATAATTAGAAATAAAATTAAAGGATCAGCAGATATGGCCCTAGCATCTTTTAGCATCGTTTTGAATTTCAAAGCTGCAATAGCTCGCCTTGATAAACGGCCTGTGTACCTATTTGTCCATCTTGCGGCAGGGAAATCTAACACTGCTAGAATATTATGACCAAATTGAAAGAAAATTTACTCTGCTCATAAACAAAACAAATATGACTTGTAATGGCGATGCAGCCGAATTCGCCAATGCCACATATAGAGCAAACGCGTTGCGTGTATTTATTTTCGGCACAAGAAAGTCCCTACACCTCGTCCTGCCGATATACCATCAGCTTTGGCTTTGGCTCAGGAGGTAGAGGCAAGTCAGGAAAGATATCAATTCGCAGCTAGCTTTGCGAAGAGAGCGGAAGATCAAACAATAGGGATAGGAATGACTTTGGACAGAATTCGCAACAGAATAAAAATCCTCATTTCGCAATACAAGGAGCCAATAAAAGACCTTTCTTTCAGAATCCTTATCAACAACCAGCGCAGCCTATGGAGGTTGACCCCTCTTTTTCTAAATTTAGGCAATCCACTGCATTCAGGGGTAAGAATAACCAATCTGGTCAGGGCCAATCATACAGACCTCAGCAAAATTTCCAACAAAAGCGAGTTGCGAATTTTGATCGCTATTACTGGACTAAAGATACAACGCAATGCTAATGTAAATTTTACACAAGTAAAAGGCATAGAGGTGCCTGAACTTGTCAGGGAAAAATTTAAAAATATAATAGGAAAATTGTTAGGAATCTTTGCAGACCCCAACAAAGCATTACCCTTCAACATAAATATCGTCGCCACTATTCGTACCGAAAGTGACGCACCTAATTATTCAAAGTTGTACCCGTGCCCCATGGGTTTGGGAAAGGCAAAATACTTTACAACACTTGATCTAAAATCTGGCTTCCATCAGATAGCACTGTCAAAACGAGACAGAGAGAAGACTGCTTTTTCAGTGGGAAATGGGAAATACGAATTTTGTAGACTCCCTTTCGGATTGAAGAATGCCCGAAGTGGGGGAGTAAATAGGAAAATTCTTTTATGTTTACGTGGAAGATGTAATCATATTTTTAGAAAACAAAAAAGAACATGTTGAGCATATTTCCTGGGTCCTGAGCAGACTATTTAAGGCAAACATGAGGGTCTCAGGTGAGAAATCTCACTTCTTTAAAAAAATGGTAGAATATCTAGGTTTTATCGTATCTGGCGGAGGCATTACGACAAATCCTGACAAAGTAGAGGCAATACGCAACTACTCACAGCCAACTATACTCTTTAATTTCAGTTAACTTTTGGGATTAGCAAGTTACTATAGGTGTTTTATCAAGGATTTCGCTTCAATACCCCTAACAATGATACCTTAAAAGAAAAAGAACTGAATTTCGCAACCAACGAACGTGAGTTACTTGCTATTGTGTGGGCACTTAGAAGCCTAAGAAATGACTTGTCTGGTGTAAAAAATTTAAGTACTTTTAAAGGCCACCTGCCTCTTACGTTTTCGGTTTCAGACAGAAATCGAAACGCTAAGATAAAGCGCTGGAAAGCTTTCATCAATGAGCACAACGCTAAAATTTTGTACAAAGCTGGCAAGGATCTTGCCACAGTGCATAGTGAAGAATCACTGACCTACACGGTCGAAACAACAGATAAACCGGTCAACTGTGTCCGGAATCAAATAGTCCTGGAAGAAGTACATTCGAATTCAAGGCAAAATTTTATCCCACCACATAATCCAATTCACAGACAAAAACACCCTTGTTGAAGAGGTAAAACAGGTGGTAAATCCCAATGTGGTTAATGCAAGAAAATACAATGCAAATTTTTAATGATTATTATTTTCCGAAAATGTCAAAATTAGCAAATGAAGTAGTTGCAATTTGAAAAATCTCTGCAAAAGCCAAATATGACAGGCCTCCACGAAAGCAGCAGCTTGGTATAACACCAATACCATCTTATGCGGGCGACATGCTTCATGTTGATATTTTCTCCACCGATAAAAAGCATTTTCTGACATGCATTGACAAGTTCTCTAAATTCGCTCTGGTCAAACCTATTACATCCGGACAATCGTGGATATTAAAGCACCAATTATCCAATTAATAAGTTTTTTCCAAATACTTAGACAGTTTATTGTGACAACGAACCGTCAATAAATTCGGAAACTATTACTTCCTTATTAAAAAAAACAGTTTAACGCTGATCTGAGGTCGAGCGCTTCCATAGCACTCTCTCTGAAATCGTGAGATGCCTCAAACTTCACAAAAAAAATGAAAATACAATTGACCTTATACTATTGGCAACAGCTGAGTATAAAAGAACAATCTCTGTAATCAATAGGAGGTCCTTGGATGTAATTCATGCCATGCCACCAGAAACCAGAAGCGAAATAGTTGAAAAAATTACAAAAGCTCAACAAGAACAGTTGAACAGAAAAATTCCCTCTAGACAAAACAGGGTTTTTGATGCTGGTGAAAGTGTGCTGGTAAAGGTCAACAAACTATCACCACTATATGTTGAAAAAAAAAAATAGAAGCAGATTTAGAAACCACGGTTCTTATTAGAGGGAGGGTGGTCCATAAAGACAATTTGAGGTAAAAGCCACCTTCAATTTTAATATTTTTACTCTTTTATGCTTAGGTTTCTGGTACTACTTTTCTTTACGACAACCATCGCCAAGCTCAGTCTAACTATATTCCGGTGATGGAACGGAATACTATAATCTGTGATGATTTCGGATATTTGCCTCACACTTCGAACCTGACAACGTATTTGGAAATAGCCATGGAGACCATGACACTAGTAAATAATAACTCCACAATCACACATGAGAAAGATTTTGGATGCGGACATAATTCATATGAACACCTTGATGGCAGCCATGACGGTACACCATAGTCATGCGAGAAGCATCAATGCCTTGGGCTCAATCCTTAAGGTTGGTGCAGGGACCCCTGACTTGGATGATTTCGCAAACGTCAGATTCGAGCTGAAACAACTTGTTGAGGGACAAAATAATCAGATAGTTATAAATACCAAAATACAGGAACAAATAAATAAAATAACAGAGAGCGTTATTATTACCATAGGAAGAGAGGGAAACAAGCAACCGGATACAGGGCACTTGTATGAGGTTTTATTAGCTCGAAACACAATAGTAATAATGGAGCTAGAAAGTTTAATGATGTCAATAGCACTTGCAAAAATCGGTGTTGTTAATTTAGTAATGCTCGACAATAATGATATTGAGGCACTAATCAACAATGAATTCACGAATATTTCGGAAAACGAATTGATGCAGGTTTCTAGTGTTAAGGTTTTACAAAATGAAAATTCTTTACAGTTTATTATAACCTAGACTTAAGTTAACTTGTAAGAAATTAAACATTTTTCCGGTGCCGCACAATGGAACTATAATTCACTTCGAAAACAACATCGTCGCAGAATGCAGCAGCCGAATACTTGCTGCAGAGAAATGTGGCTCTGCCATCACAACAACATTCTGTAGAGAATCACCAAATAAATCTTGCGCACAAAAACTTCACTCCGGGGGAATCGCAAATTGCATCACCCAACCAAACCATCTTGAGTCGATAGTTGAAATAGACGTTGGAGTCACCATCATTTATGACGGCACAATCATGGTCAAAGAAGAAGACAAGTCTGCTAGAACCATCACTGGCTCGTTCTTGCTCACATATGGTAACCTGGTCCAACTAAATGCGTCCACTTATACGAATAAAAACAACATCGCAAAGAGGACGCTTGGTATTGCAACATCAACGCTCCTTAACGTCACCGACCAACACCGACTTATCAGATGATGATAAGCTTGCCGTACCTCCACAAAATCAATATTGAAAACCTGCGGCATATTGGGGAAATGAAGTCAAAAATGATTCAGAACTCAGCACTGTCAGGACTAAGTACGTTTGCTATGGAAGTCTCCGGCTCCTGAAACACCGAAGAAAACAATAGTTCAACTACGACATCCAGGTTTTTATTGAGAGCCTGAAGAGGACCGATAACGGCCATATCATTAGCGAGGGAGGAGTTAACACGAGCAACGAAGAACCAAAAACATCGTCAGCATAACTTACGTAAGTGCTTCAACGGTTGCTTGTGTTGTAACATAATATTCTGCACATGCGACAACGTAAATATTTTTAGATACACACTACAAGAAGCAGGTCAACAAAGGAATGAATAAGAAAGATATTTGCTAACTACTCTTAAGTCTGAGACTAACGATAGTGTTTTCATTGAATGCGTTTTGGACTCAGGAAGTGCCATAAGATTCAAAAAAAAAAAATTCGTGTGTTTCTTCGCAAATCGATAGACAAGAACTCAAGTTCAACTTTTATTTTGGTATTAACAACAGCAAATTAAACATACTTGGAAAAATTTTTGGCTACGTTCAAATGAATAATAAAATAATAAACATTGAAAATTATATATTGTTAACGACAATACTATGAGTTTTCCTGTTGTCTTGTTCAGAGATTTTCTTAAAGCAAGTAGTAATAATAATAATATTTTTTATTTGATAAAAAGAAAATAAAATTGCGTGTATAAACTATTTCGTAAAAAAAAAAAATACCTAAATAAAGAATTTTTTTTTTTGTTAGTATAATGTTACTATACAAAAGCAACGTACCATAACTACCTGGGCCCTTTTCCAAACCACCGGAAATCTATCCAGAAATCAGCACCAGGAAGAGCAACGCCTTAAGCGGCAGCAGTTTAATTGTTCTATTGCCAGTATTCTAGGGTCTTCGGTTCTCACAAATTCCCTTCTTAGCCTCCTTTTGAGGGAAATTAGTGCTACAGCAACGGGATGCAATGGTCTAGAGCGAATTACTTAGTTCTCAAAAGAATATTGTGAGGGAGCAGATAAAGCAGCGAAGTGAATTTTATTTAAAAAGTTCTGCACAGCATCCTCTAAATCCTCTAGGGAGTGGATCTCCAAATTAAGGTTTCATGAAGTCTCAAGCACCTTGCTGAAACGTTGAATATCAGCACCATAAGATAACAGTCTATTGAATTTGGGTTTACAATGTGGAGAATCAATAGTGTAGCAACAAGTGGTAGGTGAGCTGATGTTAAATCGTACTCTGTGCGAACTGTGGTGTCGTTTCATCTGAATTCATTATATAGAAACAAGTCAATTGCTGAAGGTGTAGAGCTTTGGTTATATCTGAAGTGAGTGGGTTGCCCAGTTGCTAGAACTTGGTAAGAACTGTTGGCCAATGCTTCTTGTAGCCTACGACCCCGTGTGCAGGCGCGATGATTTCCCCACCATCCATGTTTAGCATTAAAGTCACCTCCAATAATGCATTTATCCCAAAAATTAATAAAAACATTTCAAAGTTGTCTTTGGTCCATGGTATTTGCGGAGGCAGATATGCTGCAGCAACAAACATCTCGCCCTTACAAGTGGAGATCTTTATGGCAGTTTGCTGATGGCTTGTTATCGAATGTTCAAGTGGGTGGTGGATGATATCTTGACGAATAAAGATTCCCGCCCCACCTTGCGCATGGCCACTAGGATGATTTGCTCATGTAGTATGTAGCCAGGAATATATGCACTAATTCCGCAACGCAAATGGGTTTCAGTCACCAGCATAAGGTGGATAATGTGTTTGTATAGAAAAGGTTTTAGCTCGCCGACCTTATTTTTCAGTTCACGAGCGTTCCATAATCCGAGGTTTAGTTCATAAATTGCATGACGAGTGCCCGAAGCATCTTGTTGGTTTCTGCAAGTTCTTTGCAATAGTCTGCCAATTCATTAACTTTTTTGTAACGCTTATAAGAGCATTTTCCAGCTGTTCGAATTTGGAGCTTGCATCACCTGATCCACCGGGATTAGAAAACTCGCGTCTTGCTGTCTGCGTTTTTTGGGAAAATTCTATAGCTACGTCTCTGACCTATTGACCTGACTTTAAAGTGTCTGCGAAGGAAAAACCTTTTTCCACCGTAGAAGCAGGAATAAACTGCTGCCGAGAACCTAATGTCTGGAGTTCGGTCTAGCATTTAAAGAGGTAGTCGCCACAGGCTTACGATCTCGAATCTTTTCCTTGTATATTCGGCGACCCTTAAACCTTGCAGCCACCACAATTAACACATATTTTTTTTTTCTCAGCTCATATTTTTGTGATGGAACTGCTATCAAGAGACTTTTCCATTTCAACAATATGCGTGACTGCTGGGATGGTTATTGGCGATGGTTTTGACACTCTACGAGGTATCTCTGCTTCAGTGACAGCTGGAATCTGCTCAACTGCTGTAGATTCAGCTTCTGCACACTTCGTCTCCATATTTGCGAGATCTGAGTCTTTACTTTCATCCAGTAAACTAAATTTGTTGTTAGCTAAGCGAACTTTTGTACTGTCAGACTTTAAGCTGAACTTACCAGTATTTGCGTCGGCCTACCTTTTTTAGCTGACTTAACAATTGCCATCTTACCAGGTGACCTTTTTTTGGCTACAGCCTGCCATCCAGAGCACGACTCAGTAGTTGTCGGGATAGATCTGCTTTGTTCTGCAGTATTCCTTGCCTTTTGCTTCGTTACGTTGATAACTACTAATGACATTCAATTCCTTAGAAGCTGTATCTGAAACGTTATAAAGCTGGTTGACAGCCGCTATCGTGGTTGAAGTTGTTATGTGAGTGCAGATCGAACTTGCACAAGTAGCCGTAGTACTACAGTTTGATGCTCTTGATGATATATTTATGCCACAGATCTTGGCAAGCCTACTCAAATCAAGAATTGAAGAGCGACCATTCAGCTGAATTGAGTCCTCTTCACTTGTCCAAAGCTCTGGGAAAGTCTGATTGTCTTGTGCCATAGTTGCATTAACTTTAATTTCGACTTAAAGCAAGCACTTGCGTTTACAAGAGTAAATCACACAAAAGACTAATTGCTGCAAAAATTACACACGGCTAAGTAAGATGTTATCGATATTAGCCACGCCATTAGAGCGCGCCAATCGGAGAATAGCACACCAATAAGAAATAGATTATTTGTTGAAATATCTGCCGGCACTGCATAAGACAATGCTAAAGAAGAATAGCTAGACACCGTCGACGAAGTATAAGTGTAAAATAAATACCGAAACAATTATAATTGCTTAGCACAGAGAACCGTACGACCGTCCAACTCAAAGTAACGAGAGCAACTGAAATAAAGAAGAAATACGACTTTGACTCCATGGTCGTAAGTCGGAGGAATACAAACTACAAAAAAAAAAAAAAAAGGATAGGACATTTTCCAGAAAATGAACGATATTTTCAACTACATTAAAATTGCAGAGTGTGCAATTCATATTTCTGTGCCCATTCAAGTAAAATGAGTCACTTCTTGCTTTAAGAATCCACATAATTGTGTTGTGTATTCAAATTGCTATTTAATAAATATAATTTCACTCTTCCAGCTGTAATTTCTTGTTTAAAATTGTCACCATTACCAACTTGTAGCTCACCTATTCTAACATTTAAATCCCCCATCACAATAGGGTTCCCAATATCACATTGATAAAAAATTTGCTTTCACAAAATCTTGGTTCCATCTATTACCGCTTAAATACAGTGGTATCATATTTATTTCTTTTTTTCACCGATATATTTTTATTGTATTTAATCCTTCAGTAGATTTGAAGGAATGGCTAACTTCTATAGTGACTCTTTTATTCCATATAAAATACCTCCACATGCACGCCCATACTTGCTTAAACGTGTCGCTGGTCGACAATAGTTACTAAAAACCTTTGAAATAATTTTTATAGTATTCAAAGTTTTCTATTTGCACGTGGGTTTCTATCAAAAAAAAAAATTTGTCAAACGATCGTACATAATTAAAGAATTCGTTATATAATACTTTGCTCCTCACACCGTGAATGTTGAAAGAACAAATTTTTAAGGTTATGCGTTTATGACTGTTGCTATTTTTATTTGCTCTACATTTCCCTATCTTAAATAAGGATCGTTGCAAAATTATAGAACCACCTAAAAATTTTTGATTTTTCAAAAACGACAGACTGTAGGGTATCACAATATTCTACAAAAATGTGTCGAAGGCAAAATAATAAATTTATTTATAACGATATTTGGTAAAAATTGTTAGTGTAAAGTTTAAACAAATCAAAAAGGATCTATTTTTGCTGTTGCATATCTATAGAACCAATTGCGATTTATTTTTATTTTGAAATGAATAACATGATTTTATTTATGTAATTGACTTTAATTTAATTAATTAAGCTTCCTTTTGCTGATATCGTCTGAAAAATACGATTCTTCATACTGACAATGAGATTTTTCGCTTACGGATTCCTAGTTTCGAGCCATATTTTCTTTTGCGCATCCCAACTTATGGCGTTGTAATAGTCTCGGAGTAGCCTTCATTATAGCGTACGTAATGTTTTCGCTTCGCTTTAAAATCCTGGAAATAGTCGAACGATGGACTGGAACATCAATAATCTTTTGAAAGTCCGCCAAACTTTTGGTTGAGTTACTCGCAGCCCTCAAAATTTTACGTTCTTCACGATAGTCTAATTTTCTTTTTCTTTCCCCAGAATTTCTTAGCTCGTAGCCCACCGGATCTTTCAAAAATTCGATAATTACTTGACTTCATGACTTCGATCAATTTTCCTGCCAATTTCCCAAAACCCCATATTCTACTCTGTAAAAGCCATTATTCTTCCTTTCTCAATATCTGTCAATCTTTTTCCACGCGGCATAATTAAATATCACAATTTTTTTACTTACTTGATCAAACAACTGATAATCACTTGTTAAAATAGCTTATAAACAAATAAAACGCAATTGGTTCTATAGAAATGCAACAGTAAAAAAGCGGTTTTTTAACAATAACAATTTTTACCAAATGCCGTTATAAGTTTGTTGTTTATCCTTCCAAACATTTTTCTAGAACATTGTGATCTCCTACAGTCTTTCGTTTTAAAGAAATCAAAATTTTTTAGGTAGTTCTATAATTTTGCAAAGCACCTTACTATGTTTTAAAATGATATTAGCTTTTACTAGTTTTTTAATTTGCCTTATTTAGTAGCTCAATATAAACGCATATGGAATTTAATCTAGAGTCGCTTCCATTAAGTTCCTTGTGTGCATTTTCACCCTCCTGCTTGTCTTGCATCAGCTTTTTTTCGCGACTCCACCTAAACCACTTATTGCCAATTTTTATGCTGTCATCTCCTACCATAATCCGGTGCTTTTCGTTTATAGCCAATATGGCCGACTTGAGCTTCTCTTGACGATCAGGATTCAGGTCGCGCTCTATATATATGGATAAACCTGCTAGTATTTTGAACGTTTTAAAGCCGATACTAAGCCTTGTTCATCTTTGTCTCTCTAACAATGTCCTTGATATCCTCCGCAATTGGGATTTTTGAGTTAACTGCCTCAATTTTTGACTCCAATTTGGTTTCCACCGACTTAATAGCAATTAGTACATCCTGCAAGTAGTACGAAGTTAGTTATAAAAAACAACAATGAATACGCAAACAGACATGTAACGAAAACGAAAGCAAACAAATACAGGCAAACTGAAAACAATGTAAGAAGTGATGTTAGGTTATATTTGCCAAATAATGTGAAGAACGTGTTTTCACACGATTTTTACGAAAATTGCAAATAGACATGTTAAACAGAAACAAGGATGACATAAACGAACAAATCAAAATGTTAGATAACAACAATTTTGAAAGCCAAATTTTACTAATAGATTATGAACCAAATACACGATATATACGAACTGACGATAGGGACAAATATTAGTTTTCTGAATAAGAAAAACTTTGAAGATATTTTTCAAGAACATTATGTTTCACCAAAACGACCAGAAGTACACCAAAGCTGAAATGATCCTTAGCTTAAATGACCCTAAACCTTTCAACTGCAACCCAAGAAGATTACCATATTCTGAGAAGATAGAATTACAAAAGACTTTAGATGAATACTTGGCTAAAGGCTACATACCTAATAGTGAGTCAGAATTTGTGTCTCCCATCGTACTTATAAAAAAGAAAACTGCTGAGACCAGAATGTGTGTCGATTACCGCAAATTAAACAAAGTAACTGCTAAAGATAATTACCCGATTCCGCTCATAGACGATCTTTTGGACAGATTGGCCAATAAAAAGTTGTTTTCAAAACTTGATCTGAAGAATGGATTTTTCCATGCGTTCGTGCAAGAAGAATCAGTAAAATACACCGCGTTCACTACACCTTTGGGTCACTTCGAATTCCTGAGAATGCCATTTGTTTTAGGTAACGCTCCGTCAACGTTTCAAAGATGTATTATTAAAATATTTGCCGTTATGGTTAGGGTGGGAACTGTACTAATTTATCTTGATTGTATAATGATAGCAAAGGAAGAGTTAGATGTACATTTCAGTATTCTAAAGAAAGTTTTTAAAAGATTAGTAGACAATGAACTAGAACTTCGACTTGACAAAAGTGAATTGTAACAGAACGAAGTTAAATACTTGGGCTATACCAAATCTAAGCAGACGAAAAAGGCCTAGAAGCGATTGTAAATTGCCGCATGCCCTCTAAAGTTCATGATTTGCAAATTTTACTCGGACTATGTTCATACTTAGACGTTTCATCAAAGATTTCTCAATCGTTGCCAAACCATTGTATGTTCTGACAAAATAAGGACAAAAGATTCATCTTCGGACCAGAAGAATTACAATGTTTCAGTCTACTAAACTAATTGATATGACCCGAGAGATGAAACCGAATTTCACTGTGATGCAACTCCCCTTGGGTTTGGTGCTATCCTGTTTCAACGCAAGAAAGCCTGTTTGTTTCATCCAGTTTTTTACTACTCAAAAAAAAAACGACCGCGGCCGAGCCAAAGTATCATAGTTTTGAGTTAGAAACGTTGGCGATTGTCAATGCCCTAAAAAGATTTAGAGTCTACGTTCATGGTATAACTTTTAAAATAGTTACAGATTGCAATTCTTTGACATTAACTTTGAACAAAAAAGATCAAAACCCCAGGATAGCAAGATGGGCCCTTGAACTGCAAAATTATGACTATATAGTTGAACACAGGTTGGGGAAACAACATGTAGATGCACTCAACAGAAACTCAAATATATTAGTTATTGAAACAAATATTTTCGAAGAAAACGTAATTGTTTGCCAAGGAAAAGGTGAAAAATTAAGCAACATAAAAGAATACTTACAAAACTCTGAGCATAGTCAGTACGAAATGCGCAATGGGGTCGTTTATAAGAAAAAAGGAGATAACTTTTTGTTTTGTGTACCTAAATCCATGGAAAATCACGTACTTTATAAATATCATAACGAAATGGGCCATGTATGGGTTGATTTTTTGTCCGCTTATATCCTAACAAGACAACAAAGTCTAAAGAACCAGTAAGTCCATTAAAGGTATATATCAGAAGTTTTGGCCGGCCCAAATGTGTAACATCGGACAGAGAAAGTTGTTTTACTTCTAACGAGTTCAAAGACTTTCTTTCTAGCCACAATGTCCAACATATAAAAATTGCAACCGGCTCCCCACAAGCAAATGGTCATGTTGATCTCTAGGATCAATGATAGTGAAATTAGTAGATGAGGAAAATAAAATATACTGGGACAGAACGCTAGAAAAAGTAGAATTTGCTTTAAATAATACGATTCACCTTACTATTCAAGAACACCCCAGTATTATGCTTTTTGGAGCTAGTCAAAAAGGCGAAGGCATAGACACCCTCAAAGAAAACCTTATGTATGAGAAACAAAGCAACATTGATGTCGACAGAAAACAAGTTAAGAAAAAAGCGGAAAACAAGAACAAGCACAACATTACAACAAAAGTTACACAGACGCTCGACGACGACCTTCAAAAAAGTAAAATCTAGGAGCGAGCATACGTAATGATAAAGAATTTTAACTTACTTGTTGGAGGGTCAAGTTAACTTATCCCGAAGTACAGAATTTCAAAAGTACTGGAAAACGATTGAAGATGCAAACAATCCCAACAAACCCAAATACTATAGAAAGGAGTTTGGGCGTCTGCCAACATTATACCATGGCTAAATGATGAACTGGTTTTGGAAAATATTGACGAAATGTACACAGATAGAGAAAACGAAAACAATAAAACACATAAACACCCAGACGACGCGACAGATAATGAAATGAAACTTGTAATGAAAATGAAAACTTAAGTAGGGAAAAGGTAAATCAATCAAAGCAAAAAGAAAAAAACTTTAGTAAGTATAAAGATAATGTTCAATCAAATGTCAGAGTAACTAGAAGCAAATCTAAACTAATCACACCAGAATCGGGAGATTCTGATTGTCAGGACGCCAGAATTGTAAGTAGTACAGTCGAATCGCGATAATTCGTACCTCGATAAATCGAAAACCTCAATAATTCGTAACAAACTGCTGTTCCTTTGAAAAAACTTAGTTAATTCGTAAAACTTTCATACGTTTTGGTCCCCTCGTTAATTCGGCTAACTGACTTTGTTCGTTTTGTTTGTTTTTTCTTAGTGCTTCTTTCCTTCAAAACAATAAGCTGTAACGTCAAGATGCCAAACAACCGCACGCATAAAACCTTAACAATTTTTCAAAAACAAAAAATTATTGCAGCAATTGACCATTGAGCAAAAAAAAAAAAAAAAAAAAACAAGGGAGGTGGCGAAACAATTCGAAATCGCGCCATCAACACCAATTCTACAAAAAAAAAAGAAAAGGAATTTATTATAGGAGCATCTTCGTTCAGTAAAGTAAAGCGTCAGAAACAATTTGAATATCCAGATATAGAAAAGTGTCTACTTTTGTGGCTAACACAATGCCGGCAAAGCAACGTTCCTATTGGCGGCCAGTTATTGACCGAAAAGGCTTTGTGTTTTGCTATTGCACAATAACTTTAAAGCAAGCAGTGGTTGGCTTGAACGGTTCAAACATCGACACAACATCACATTTAAAAAATTGTGCGGTGAAAGCTCTGCTGTTGATGAAGGAGTTTGTGTAGGGTTGAAAGAAAAATTGAGTGATTTGATTAAAGATTACGATGCTAAAGACATCTTTAATGCAGATGAAACATACAGAAAAAAAAACTAAAAAATACTTAACGCGGGCAATTTAAATGAAGAATTCCAAGTACTTTATTTTCCTAAGGTATATAAAAATGAATGTCGAAACCTGTACGAACGTTCATCAATTGAAAACGGCTGAACTAATTTTGATCATTTTTTTGTTTGTTGTACGTATGGGGTCACCAAGCTACCATAGCAATTACTCGAAGGTGATCTGATGGTCATTACAGGAAATCGGTTCAGTTATCAAGTTCGGAGAGTTTGTGATGAATAGGTCTAGTGTTGAAGGTTTGGCTTTGTAGCTTGCTGAAATATACGTCGGAACTTTTGGGTACAATATTGTAAATTTGTCAATTTGTCCTACACAAATAATAAATAATTTTTCCCCAAGAGTTTGCCTTACCGCAATTCCACAATCTATTTCTGCAGTTCATGTCTCCACCTAGTATGCAACGACCTCTTATATTTGAAAATTTAATTAAATCTGACTTGAAACAGCTTTGTAGGTGGTTTTTTGTCATTCGACAGAATGCGTGATCTATTTAAACATTTTGACGACGATCCAGGAAAATAAGCAGAAAACAGTTTGTGCTATGTAAGTCTATACTAACTTCTACTCCTATATTTTCAATCACGTGTGTATTTACATTCGGAACTTCCTTATGCTTTAGTAAGTTATTGATAGCTATAGCAACACCACCTCCCCTACTTGAAGTTCGATCATTTCGATAAATAGTATAATTAGGGATTATAAACCGATCCTTTTGTGTTAACCAGGTTTCGCTAATTAAACAGCATGAATTTTATTGAGACTGAGGAAGTTTGCAACTTAATTTTTTACTGACGGCACGTGTATTCCATGCCATAATAATTAGATGATCTACATTATTTATTACTATAGACATATTTAAGTACTAACTGGGTAATAACATTCAATTACTCACTCCTATTCGAACATCTGCAGTTTGTCCATAAGCTCTGATGTAATAGAGCTTATTTCTTCAAACGTAAAAAGATCAGCGTTCGATTTATCAGCTGGCACTTTTGACGACGTCGTGTATGTAGGTGGTGCTCTTGGGAGCCGATGAGGGCATTCTAATACCTAAAGTTTGGTCAAATGCAACTTTATTTATCGTTTAAAATAATAATACATGATATGTTATGTTGAGACGTCGATTAACAAGCTACCCTTTTTCCACCTCATAACTCGTCCATTTCATTCCACTATTGCCAACCACTTATCGATAGTCATCGATCGCTGTAAAGATAATATCGCAACTCATTTCCGACAGGCGTCGGTCATGACGCTACATTATTCCCCCGCCAGTGACTACGTCACGTATTAATATTCCCAAAGCGCTCACGAAACTGTTTCTCGTTCGTCTTTGGAACGCTTGTTTGACGTTGCTCCACAAAGCTATTAATGCTTTGGTTACCACTAGTAACACTCATAATCGGCGGAACTTTAGATTTGGTTGTAGTATTACTAGCAGCGTTAGTGCAACCATTGCTTTGAGCTGGATTGTACTGGTTTAAATAACGTTTGGAGTTTGGCGACCTCTTTTGGATTAATGCAATCTAAGATGTCCGGCAAGGGTAGACAGCGTCGGTTGAGGGGTGAACACATCTGCAGTTTGCACCACAAAGCTTACCTATGTCTGGGAACGATGAGGTCTTATGGCAGCCGGCACAGAATGCACACGATGTGGCGACATTACAACTGTTTGACGCATGTCCAAAAAGTTGACAGTTGTAACATTGAGTTAGTTTACTAAGAGATTTATATTATTGAAATATACGTATGCAATTTTTGTTATTGTTTTTGCAAACTTTTTTTGCTTCATTGCTTATGCTTAAATCCTGCTTGAATTGTGTGTTATTGTTATTTTTTTCCCTCTTATTATTTATAGTAATTAAGTGCATTCAATGACAATCAATCAAACCTGCAAACCGTTTTGTATCGTGATTCTATAAAACTTACATCTTTTCTGCCGACTTCTTTCTTCTTCTTTCACGTATTTCGTTGACTTTGGTTGAATGAGGGGGAGTAAGTGAGGGGTAGTGAAAGGGAACAAGACTCGCTGTTAAAAAAATTATGCAAAATTTGATTGAAGCTACTATAATCATAGGAAAGTGCAAAGGCGAGGAAGCGCCTTTTCCATTGGTGCTTTTTTTTCTTCTCCGGATGGAAAAACTAAAAATATTGTACATTACATTACAATAGAGTAGCTAACTATTTTGTACGCTGCAATACTTTAGTTATATATTTTCATTGTTTTTTTTTTTTTATATTGATGGTATTTATTGCATCTCCTACATATATATGAATAGGACTAACAACTCTTAAAAACGAATACAAGTGCGTCCTTCCTACAATGAAGAGAAAGGGGTTCACTTAGCACTATGGGCCTCTAAGTAAGCAAAAGGGCAGCACGATCATTACGAATCAGACGAGATGAGTTCCTTGTATGGACAAGGACTCCGGCAAGAGGATTAACATGTCGAACTAGTTTATCCATGTAAATAGCCTTACGCTTGGAACATTCTTCTTTTACAGGTGGTGCTTCCAGGTTTTTGTGGATGTCTTCATTCCTGATATACTATGGAGAACCGTGATTGTTCTAAGTATCTTGGATTGTGTTCTTTCTATAACTGCAATGTTACTCGCGTTCGCGATACCCCACAATTCAGAACCATAAGTCCAAATTGGTTTAATAACAGAGTTATACAATATCACCTTGTACTCAAGTCTCAGTCCAGATTTCGAATTTCTTAGCCAGTGAAGACTTTGAGCCCTTAGTTTCATATATGTCTTTTTAGCTTCTATATGCTTCCGCCAGATGAGTCGTCTGTCCAGATGAACGCCAAGATAAGTTACCACTTGAGTTTGAGGTATTGTAACACCATTTAATGTTACTGGAGAGAAAGTTCGTCGGTTCAATATAAATGTAATGTGCTTACATTTCCTCTCATTGACCACTGAAGGCTTTTAAGATGAGTATCCAAGCCTGCAGAAGCTTTAACTGGGCAACGGGAGCGGCTGATTACGGCAATGTCATCAGCAAAAGGCGAAGTAACAATTTGACTACTTGTTGGAATGTCGGCAGTAAATAACATGTATAGAGTTGGTCCCAAGACACTACCTTGGGGAACATCTGCATTTATTATAAATTCATTTGTAATGAAATTTTTCTGCCTTACTACAAACACTCGATTTGATATATAGGATTGCAGGACTCTATGCATATTTTGGGATAGCAAACATTTATTTTTGTAAATCAAACCCTCATGCCATACTCGATCAAACGCTTATGCTACATCAAGGAATACTAATGAGCAATAATCTCGCTGTTCAAAGGCAGTTCTTATTTCCGAAGTAACTCTGTTGACTTGCTCAATCATTCCATGTTTTGCTCGAAAACCAAATTGATGATCTGGGATGCACTATTTGCTTGTAACTGGTGTTTGAGTTTGGCTTTAAGAACCTTCTCAAATAGCTTAGAATGACATGGAAGCAGACTTATAGGTCTGTATGAAGAAGGACGTGTCCTGTCCTTCCCGAGCTTTGGAACCATTATGATAACCGATTTGTTCCATTGCTTTGGAAAGTATCCAATTCGAAGGACAGCATTGAAAAGACACGAGAGAAATACTATTGCTGCGTTTGGAAGTTCAGTTATCATTTTTGGCACGATTCTATCATAACCAGCAGATTTTTTGGGGCTAAGTTGAGTCCTTATAATATATTCAATTTCATGTGAGCTTGTTTGTAATGGAGACATATTTACTGAATATGTGAATTTGTTAGTAGGTAGATTAGGTTGGAACACGTGCTCCAGATGGTTGGAAAATACATTAGCCTTCCTTTCATCAGACCGTGCCCAACTTCCGGTTCTGTATCTATTAGCTGAATCCAGTACCATAGGAGTTTTTAGCTATTTTTGTGCTCTACAAAGTGAAATTTAGTGTTTGTGGGTGATAGGTTATAGATATAGCGCTTTTGTGCCTCGAGCTGATCTCTTAAAAGTGTTTTGGCTAATTTGTTTGTTGCATCTTTTAGCAGGAGATCTGTGCTGTTGCCATTCTCTTCTCAATCGACGTTCAGAAGCAACCAGTTTTTCAATTTCCCTATTTGAGAACGATTTTCTGCTAAGCTTATGAGCAACAATCGCAGGCGTTGATACCTCAGCTGCAGCTACCAATACGGCACATAACTCATTAACAGATTTGTCAATATCACTTTCAGAGTTGATCGCAGGTGCAATTTCTATGTGAGAACTAATATATTTTTTATATTGCAAGCAATTAGTTTTATTATATATAAGAACTAGGGTATCCTGCCCGACGTCGTACGGCCAATCCTTCCTTAAACTTCACTTTCAGTAGAACGCAAGTGGATTGGGCCATACCTACAGTTGCGGTTTCGCACCATCGCTATTAATAAGTTGAATTGCAATTCTGGTATTTCATTTTTGCTTCCCGCTGCACTTTAATTTGGCTAAATGGATAGTCAGTCACATTAATAATTCCAGTGACTTACCAAATCCACAACAATGCACAGCTCCCTGGTCTTGCCTTAAGTGTTATTGTATTATTGAGTCCTTTAATTTATTCAAAACTAACTGTAGTACATTGCGCAGAATCAGACAAATCAAATGCAGTATTTGATCCACCAATTTCTCGACAACAGCGTCACATATCGAATCCAAAAGTACTCTGTTATGTTCAAGGCTAAAACCAACCATGCACGCATTCACAAAATGTCATTGCAATCAGATGAACGAACGGTATAGCCGCGCATAAGACTCAATATGAACACACATAAGAGAAGTTCAGTGACATACACACTCACAGAAGAATTATATATATAAAGATTGTGAATCTAAATCATTCTCAGATCCCCTTGAACACACACAAAAAATTTCATCAAAATCGGTCCAGTCGTTTAAGAGAAGTTCAGTGACATACACACTCACAGAAGAATTGTATATATAAAGATATACGGGCGATCCTCAAATATTGGAAAATCGAGTAAAACGATATCATCGCGGGAGTGATCGGATGAAAGTTCATAATGAGTAACTGCTGATATGAGGTTTCTAGGTATATTTTTTGTGATACCAAAGTCGATGATATCGTGAGTTTTTCCTAGATCCGCCGGCCAGTATGTAGGCCTACCCGGAGAAACGAAGTCTAGCTTGTTTTTACAATTTACAAGAGTGCTGTAAAGTTGCCGACATTTTGGATTTACTAAACGAGAACCCCAATAAGTGCGTTTAGCATTGCAGTCACCGGCCGCCAAAAATCGTTCTCCAAGACTATCAAAGAAATTTTTAAACACATCTGCGAATATTTAAAATCGTGGAGGACAATATACAGCAGTAACGTCAGATTACCATAACAAATTTGCAACCGAACCGAAGTTGATTGTAGGTAATTACATGAGTATGGCTCTAGAATCTGCTGTTTAATACGCTTTCTTATAAAAATGCATGTTTCACCATGAGCCTTTCCATCCGGATGATTTGTTGTATAAACTATATAGCCTGGAATAAAAAAGTTTTTTTTGATAGTCAAATTAGTCTCACAGACTAACATCACATCTACATTGTTGTCCTCTAGATACTTCATCAACTCTAGTTTGTGCTGTGAAACGCCATTTGCGTTCCAGTGAGTTATTTTTAAATGAGCCATTATGGGGAATTTAACTTATCCAAAATTTTCATTTGGATTTTCATCATCTCGTGAAAAGAGTTTTGCATCATTAAGATTGATCTGTAATAAATTCACCAACATAGATTCACTAGAGCTTTGTGGTTGCAACACTGGCTCATTACACGCATTTAGAGTTGGGGTACTTTGTGAGATTGGTTCATTATGTTGAGACATTGGAGCCTTAGCTTCACAATCTTTTTCGCAATTTGTTGTTGAGCGCCTAAGCGCAGGGCACCTGCATACTACACATTTGAAGTTAAAGGAATATTTGGTGGTGAACACATACCCGTCGTTGATTCTGTACGGATAGCCTCACGGCTAAAACGGGCGGAATTTTTTTGTGACTGCAAACAGTTCTTTAACTCCTTATATACAGGACAACCTCTATAATTGGCAGTATGATTGCCCACACAGTTACTGCATTTTTTAAGATCAGGATATCGCGACTAAGTTTACGGTTAAGTTGCGGTTTCATGCAAGTCTCCACAAGCTACGCATACTGAACGAAGGGTGCAATAAGATTTCGTTTGGCCAAATTCCTGGCAATTTGTGCATTGTACAGGATTTACTAGTTTGTTGGGTTCCTCCACAGTTACCCTACGATGAAGTAAATATTTAAGGTTGTAAATGGGATGCACTCCATTTTTCTTTAAATGCTACAATTTTGTGGCCAACTCAGTTTTGTACCATGGCTGTGGAATTTTATTTTTATTAAAAATATTGAACACTACTTTGACCTTTTTCTTCCAGTGCACTCTTAATATCTCTACAATCAACAGAGGGTTCAATGCCCTTAATTACTACTTTTAAGCTGATAGGTAATAGTTTCTTTTAGTCTCCCTAAGGTACTTAGTTACAGAACTGTAGTTTGCTTCCGTATAAATTGGACCTTAGTTTCTTTTATATTACCCTTGGTAATAGGGACAATTTGAAAGTTATTATTGCCAACTATTCTTTGGATAGCATCTACAAGCTTATTCGAGCTTTCTTCACGAACATATATTGGGGGTAGTTTTGCGGTTTTAGGTTTTGATGAGATTTTGTCATCGTTTTTATTAGGTTCATCCTTTTCTGCAAGTAGTTGGAACCTATTACTTTCCAAAAGGGTTGTCTTTGCATTATTATTTTTTTGCGGGCTTAGTTTACGCTTATTGTGGATTTGTATGTAGCGGTCAATGCCTGTCTGCACTGCCGCTTTATTTTCCAGAGTCCCGTTTTGACTACTTGCTGGTGATACAGTTGTTTTTTTGATTGCTTTAGTTTGCGTAACAGAATTTTTTCTATTGGTTGCTTGTACTGGCATTGGGTTGTTACTATCGCTGTTAAATGTTTGAATGTTTGTTGTTGTTACAGTAAATGCATGTGATGACGTAATCGAAGCAGTAGCTGAGAACACTGTTGTTGTTCCTCAAACTGCACTAGCTATTGAAGTAAAAGCTGTGCTTTGTGTTGTGCTTGTTGCAGCGTTAAACACAGTTGCTGCTGAGATTGAATGAAAAGGAGGTTGAAGGGAGGGCACTGCGCTGAGCGGGTAATAAGGAACCTTTGTTTTTGTTCCTGGTATCATTAGCGACAAACGAGAAGTAAGCATTTCTCGCTGCCATTATTGGTGCTGTTAGGCTTTGATAAAAAGAAAATAAAATAAAAATTTATTAGCTGCGAGATAAACGTCCGATCAGTAAGACTGCTCTGCTCGAATACGAATGAAGATTTTTCATTGTACTAATATCTATAATATATGTGCTTCATACTTTTAGTTCGATTCGATTATCTGACGCATAAACAAACCTGATAAAGTATTTTTAAAAATATATGCAACTTCCTTCATTACCATTCTTTTGTTGTTTAAAAAAAATATTAAAATCGGTTCTGCATATGCAATATTTATATAGATAGAATAAAGATAGATAGAAGATAGGTACACCACCCGTGCGAAGCAGCGGCGGGCTGCTAATTTATTATAAATTCATTCATTTCAATGGTACTTAGTAAATTCACGAAATTTTCTGATCTTATGTTCGTCGCCCTTGATATCCTCATGACCGTCTTTGAATCGTTTAAACCACTCATAGATGCTATAAACACACTATCACTTATAAATTAATAACTCGGCATCTAATTGTCTGTTGGTCATCAAATTTTGACAGAACGTCTAAAGGATGTACCTTACCAACTCGTATTCCCGTCAGAAGATAGCGCACTATAAATAGAGATTTTGAAAAAGTCTCGTTTACTTTTCGACTGCCTTGTATAACTGTTTATTCTCTATTTGACTTTAAACAAAAAGTATTATTTCCTCTTTATTTCATTTTAGACTTATTCATTACTTTCATTATTCAAAACTTCAAACTCAAATCATTACTTTCATTTACCAACTTATTCATTACTTTCATTATTCAAAAACCTTTAATATTCCAACCCGACCATTTCGAGCAGAAGTGATTATAATCAAATTTCCCACTTGTTTATGTACTCATGAATATGTACTCATACTTAATGTAACTAATACGCATCTTAAGTACAAAGCGTACGCGAAAACAAGAGTTCAAGTATTTGATGTACAAACTCGAAATGCTTAGACAGGATTTAAAGAGGGATGAAGAAAAAATTGCACGACACGTTGTTCAGTCTAAATTGAAACCAAAAATACAAAACTCGTCTTACTAGTAATAATCATACACTCTCAAATTCTTACTGGTATTGATCATTAATTCAAATTCTTATAATTTTTTTTTTTTGTTTTTTGGACTATTGAACTCAAATTTAGACACAATTAGTTTTTTTCTGTTGGAATCAGACAAATCGGACAACTCAGAGGGTACCCCGCTTACAAACCCACAATTAAAATTCAGGTTCTTTGAAAACTTTTTTGATTTGTTTGATTGAACTGATATTTAGACAATATAAGTTTTTCATTTAGGTATGGTAGTTTTGTTGGAATCAGTCAAATCGTACCACTAGAGGGAGTACCTCCCATACAAACTCCAATCTGGCACGAAACCCTCCGTGTAAGTCGCACTTGGGCGATTTTTTTTTTCTCAGTTACTGTAAATTTACAACCACAGTCTATGTTTAATTAC
Source organism: Amiota minor (assembly GCA_037043295.1). NCBI lineage: Eukaryota > Metazoa > Arthropoda > Insecta > Diptera > Drosophilidae > Amiota > Amiota minor. The sequence continues at coordinate 42,224 of JBAMAW010002255.1, forward strand.
AAACTGGAAATTTACAACTTTAGTATAATTTTAATTTCAAACATAATTGCATATCAAATACATTTACAATATAAGTATAATATAGTACAACTTAAAGAATGAATACATAAAGAATCGCTCGTAAGAGAGAGTTAGAACAGTCCAAACTATTACCCTAAAACATTGGACCCTCGAGCCTTTAAACTTCTTAGCAATTATTATCTGATGATTGATAATTGCTTCTTAGCAATTATTATCTGATGATTGATAATTGCTGTTGTGTGTTTAGCACAAAAGTGCTTTTTCAAGATCAATACAAAACCAAATATTTTAAGACCACGGGTGAACAAATTTTGAGTTGTGTTTCGAAGCGCAAAAAGGTCAAAGGCGAACAAAACAAAAATAGCTTGAAGAATTCTCTCTGTGTTTTTTATAGCTCATTAAAAAAAGCCTTTTACATGATGTCAGAAAGCACCATATGTTAGAGCTACAGGTTGGTATCCCCAACCAATAACACATTTGATGAAACTGTTGTCGTTTTTATCAAACTTTATGCGTTTATTTAAGAAGTGCTAAGTGCTTAACGGGAAGTAAACGATCTCTACAACGTATCTCAGATCAAGAAAAAAGAGAACACCACACTGGAATGTTGGAACATCCACAAAGGTTTGCACGTAATATCCCTGAATCCTCAACGCGAACAAGTTCACAACAGCCACATCAACAATTGCAAAAGAAATATAGTAATAAGCATCTACATTATCATCAGACAGTGCCATACTATCAACAGCAGCAGCAACAGAAGCCGTATCCAATAGTATTAGGTTCACCGGTTTATCATCAACGTTACCAAGTGCAACAGCAACCGTTACTTCATTATCGAAATCTGTCGACGACTTTCAGTGTTCAGCACAAAAGTGTGACTTTCAGTCAAAATAACGGCTGCGGCGGTGACTGTAGCAACGGTAGTAGTAGTGGCAACTCCAGTTGCGATAGAACTGGCAACGGACAACAATCAATGGCGGGCAACATGAAACACGGTGCGTATGTACCATGTTCAAAACTTAAAATCCATTATAAATCCAATTGTTATTTTTACAGGAAAATCACAAGAAGACGTTTGCTACGTAGTAGCTAAATATGATTACGCAGCCCAGGGCGCTCAAGAGCTGGATCTGCGTAAAAATGATCGTTATTTGCTACTCGATGATTCTAAACACTGGTGGCGTGTACAGAATAACCGTAATCAGTCTGGATACGTCCCTAGCAATTATGTAAAAAAGGAAAAACCATCACTGTTCGATAGGTACTCAATCACATTCGAAATCAAATAACTTGAATTTAAGTATCTTTGTAAATTTCTGACTTAAATAACTTACTTGATTTTCATTTCCTTTGCCTCTTGTTAAAAATAATTTGCTTTGTTCGCCGAGCTGTTCTCAGTTATTGTTTTTTGGGTCTTGACAACCCATTTTTGAATTTTTATTTTAGTTTTAACAAATTTTAATAGATAAATAAAAATTATTTCTATATTAAACAAAATCCGGTTGCTACCTTTCAATATTAAGCGTTTGCCACCCATTACCTTTAAAAAACAATACTCTTCCCAAACACTAACTGACTTCTCTACATTATAAGTATCATTGTCTAATGTCTGGAATTTATAATTTATTTTTAGCATTAAAAAAAAAGTGAAAAAAGGCTCAGGATCGAAAACATTACCAAACTGTTCGCCGTCACGTCAAGTCGATAGCCCTACGATGTCACGTCGTCTACCACCTGATCCAGCTGAGGCTATTGGATCTGCGATCGTTAAATATAATTACCAGGCACAACAGCCCGACGAGTTGTCACTAGCTAAAGGCACACGCATATTAATAATCGAGAAGTCGAATGATGGATGGTGGCGGGGACAAAGCGGTAACTCAGTGGGATGGTTTCCTAGCAACTATACAACCGAAGATTGTGATAACGATGGTGAGATACATACGTATGCGATGGCGGAGAACGTACTTGATATTGTTGTAAGTATGAAACGGTAAATAGTAAATTAATTATGAACTTTAACCACTTCTGCATACTATGTAAGGTGGCTCTCTATAGCTTCACATCAAATAATGATCAAGAATTGACATTTGAAAAGGGTGATCGTCTCGAAATAGTTGATCGACCCGTGTCTGATCCAGATTGGTATAAAGCACGAAATAACCAAGGCCAAGTCGGTTTAGTTCCACGAAATTATCTACAAGAGTTAAATGATTACTTAGCCACACCTTATCGCAACAACAGCAGCAGTGGCGGGGGTGCGAGTTCTGGAAATGCCAACAACGGCAGTAACGGGGATGACGATTCAATTGAGCGTCGACCAGATGGCTTGTCATCACAACCTATGGAACGACCAAATCTGGCTGGTAAGTCATGGTATTATGGTGCTATTACACGCAGTCAGTGTGACACGGTACTCAATCAACATGGACACGACGGTGATTTTCTTATACGAGATAGTGAGACTAACGTAAGTTTTAGAATAATATCGTAATGTCATTGAACTTAATAAAACAGAATTTCTCCACCATAATTAAAAACCGCAGATGGGTGATTATTCGGTTTCACTTAAAGCACCCGGCCGTAATAAACACTTCCGTGTACATGTCGATCAAAATATGTATTGTATTGGCCAACGAAAATTTCATACACTAGATCAGTTAGTGGATCATTACCAAAGAGCGCCCATCTACACTAATAAGCAAGGAGAAAAATTATATCTTGTGCGATCGCTGCCCAAGGCTAATGGCACGTAAGCGCTCAGAAAGAAAGCATTTATTGTACTTCAAGTGCAACACAATCTTATACAATCCAATAGCTGGTAACATACCCATAATAATAATTTCAATAGAACACAAATTCTCAAAATATACTGTCAAATTACGAAAAATTTTCTCGAAAACAAATCAATTGGCTTTTCAAAATTGTTGTACACTAATCACTAAACATAAAGTATAAATCTATCTAAATAAATGTTAAATGCATTACGAATTAAAACAAAAGTTTACGAAGCGATATTATATAAAATTCATACACATCTATAATTACTTATATAAGATCAATTTTCTCTATATTTATTATTAAGCTTAATCAACCAAACTTACCGCTAAAGTACTCATTTTATTAATATTTAATTTAAAAAGCAACATTTTCAATTGATATACATATGTATTTTAGTTAATTTACTAGAAATAAAATTAAACACATTTTGTATTTGTATGTATATTGCTTAACTGTAGCAAAACTAAGAAAAGAGCTGGAAAATGTAAAATTATAAATGCAACTAAGCAAAATCTCTTTTTAATGTGAAGCATAGAATGGCGCATTAAGTTTTCTTTTTTGTACAATCATACAGTCGAATCGCGATAATTCGTACCTCGATAAATCGAAAACCTCTATAATTCGTAACAAACTGCTGGTCCCTTGAAAAAACTTCGATAATTCGTAATACTTTCATACGTTTTGGTCCCCTCGTTAATTCGTATTTTTATTTGGAATACAATGAACATAAAACCTCTTATAATTCGTAATTCATTTCTAAAACCTCTTATAATTCGTAATGAAAACGTAAAAAAAACAAACAAATCGGGATTCAGTTTACCGTTTTGTCGCCTTCATGTCGGCTAACTGACTTTGTTTGTTATGTTTGTTTTTTCTTAGTGCTTCTATCATTCAAAACAATAAGCTGTAATGTCAAGATGCCAAACAAACGCACGCATAATACCTTAACAATTTCTCAAAAACAAAAAATTATTGCAGCAATTGACAATGGGGCAAAAAAAAAAGGAGGTGGCGAAACAATTCGAAATCGCACCATCAACACTTACATCAATTCTACAAAAAAAGGAATTTATTATGGGAGCATCTTCGTAAAGCGTAAAGCGTCAGAAGCAATCTGAATATCCAGGTTTAGAAAAGTGTCTACTTTTGTGGCTAACACAATGCTGGCAAAGCAACGTTCCTTGGCGGCCAGTTATTGACCGAAAAGGCTTTGTGTTTTGCTAATGCAATGAAGATCAATAACTTTAAAGCGAGCTATAGTTGGCTTGAACGGTTCAAAAATCGACACAACATCACATTTAAAAAATTGTGCGGTGAAAGTTCTACTATTGATGACGGAGTTTGTGTAGGGTGGAAAGAAAAGTTGAGTGATTTGATTAAAGATTACGATGCTAAAGACATCTTTAATGTAGATGAAACTGGCTTGTTTTATAAATACTTGCCAGATCGAATCTATTGCTTCAGAAATGAAAAATGTCATGGTAGTAAGCATAGTAAAGAACGAACTTATTATTTGTTGTAAACATAGATGGCACCGAAAAACTTGAACCACTATTAATTGGAAAGCCTGCAAAACCAAGGTGCTTCAAAAACATTCGCAGCTTTCCAATGCTTTCTCTTTTTAATCTCGATAAATCGAAACCTCGATAATTCGAAAACCTCGATAATTCGTAGAAAATGCTGGTCCCTTGCAATTACGAATTATCGCGATTCGACTGTATAATGAATTTTTTGTACTTTTATAAAGCTACAAAACGGAACATTAACTTCGGTTCACCGAAGCTTTCATACCTTTCACATTGTTTCATGAATTCGTTGAGTGATTTGTCGTTTCAAATGAAATTATGAAGTTTCGTTAGTAAGTCCTACGAAAGCAACTTTGTACCCTGAAGATCGGTTGGTGAATGCAATTTCGTTAATATTAGTATTTCACTTGCGCATCACATTTCCTGTTACATTTTTTTTTTTTCGATGAGGTTTTTTAGACAAACTGTATATAGTAGCAACTAACATAGCCTGATACGGAAAAAATTTAAATTCTATATATTGTTTCCGCCATTTTTAATAAAAAAAATTCCCATTTATTGTGAAAGAATGGTACGTTTTATTGAAAGTATTGTGCATCGCAGCTTCCCATCTTTCTGACAACATGCCACTTCGGAAGAACTCCTCATATTCTGAGGCTATTATTGGTATCTTCATATGATGTGCTGCTTAGGCAGACCATGTGTCATCGATCGGAACAAGTGTTAATCGGAAGGGACATTGTTTGGTGAATACGGCTTGTGGAGTAGGACTTCTCAATCGAGTGTTTCCAAGTAGATATTGACCGGCGCCGCAGCATGTGGACTAGCATTATCATGCAGAAGAATAATTTTGTCGTCAAAAAAAAGGGTTTAACAAAGACGACTAATTGATTTTAAAAAATGCCTCTTTACCTTTGATCGACCATACAAAAATTTAATTAGACACTAACATTCCATAAAAAAATCAATAAATGACAGTTAAAATAATGTCAAAATCTGTTTGCAATGTTTAGATGAAGTAATCGGAAACAGATGTGCCCGACCAATTCAAATTGTCTTGAAAAAGTTTAAATGATTTTAATTTTAACACAGTATGGAAATATAAAACATCAACATCCCAACTTGTAATATTTATATAGTTCTCATATAGTAATCGAAGAACTCTATGAACATATCAGCTGCATACATACATCTCTGTACCAAATTTCAGATTGTTAATTCATACGGAAAATCGGATATGGATATGGCTGATCATTTCCATGATCTCCGACTCACACTTGCGTGAAAGGTATAAAGCGAGTACATACATACATACATAGATAGACATGTGCAAAACTGAAGATATAAGCAGTTAGCAACTAACTTCTTTTATGAAAAAGTTTAAAATGATATGACTGCTCATTTATGTAAATTATTTAAATAAACCAAATTTCAGTTAGATTTAAAAAATGTGAATTATTTTGATGTTACTATATATTTATACATAAAGAAGTCATTTTAATTTAAATCTGTATACAAATCTGGGTTGATATATGCATACATGAATAAATTTAAACATTTATACACAAATATAAATACATTCATACATACAAATTATATTAATAGAAAATGAACTCATAGGGATGGCTTTTAAAGTTTAAAACAAATTCATTTTTTAAATAAACCATTGTAATGATTAAATATAAACGGCAACAAAAAATGTAGATGCATACATATGTATAACTGTTTATAAAGTAATGCTATAAAACAAATAAATATTTATGCTCATGGAGAAACCAAATTTACATACTATACACCACGAGTATAGCGAGTATAAAAATAAAGCACACACATCTATAGTAGCGGACAAAAATGTTCACAAATTTCATTGAATTAAATTATGATTATTTTATTAAAAAACAAGTAAAAAAAAAGGTTCAACTTCGCCTATGCCGCACCCACTATAAAACGTTTTTGCCTACGCTCTGTGATAGAGCATTCAGAAATATTTTATTATTGATTTGACTTATGTTTAGGGTATAGTCTAGACATGAGCAATCACATTGCCAAAAAAAATGTGTAATTCATGAATCTATACTCAATATTAGTGTATACAACGAAACTTGTATGTTGTGCGATAAGAAACATTGTATATGTGCTTGCTATATGCAGTGCGAAAATGATGGATTGTGCCTTCTCATTCAAAAATTTGAATTGAAACAATGAACATAAAAAAAAAATGTGTTTGCATGAATATAGTTGTACACAAGTGTTAGAGCATTGAAGTGTAAAACTGACAGCGGACGAAAGCAAAAGAAAACTAGAAAGAAGGTTATCTTCGACTATGCCGAAGATGAAATACTCTTCACGGGATTTGTATGGGAGGTACCCTCCTTAGTGGTTCGATTCGGCAGGTTTCAACAAATCTACTGCGCCTTAGTTGTAAACTGTGTCCATGTTTCAGTTCGATAGGACAAAAAACAAAAAAGGTTTTCTAATAAGAACATGAATTCAAAGGGTGATTTGCGTGGAAGGTACCCCCTAGTGGTCCGATTGGGCTGGTTCCGACAAATTTCCAGGGCCTGTATTGGAAACTGATAGTGTCCAAGTTTCAGTTCGATAGGACAAAAAACAAAAAAGGTTTTCTAATAAGAACATGAATTCAAATGGGTCGATCCGACAAATGTACTGCGTGTTATAAAAAGAAAGGTTCGTGCAAAGTTTCAGTTCCCTGTCTCAAAAACTAGGGGACTAGTTTGCATACATACAGACGGACGTGGCTTAATCAATTCGTCTAATCAAGCTGATCAAGAATATACACATAAACACATAAATGTTTGCAACGTCAAAAATAGCAGTAAAACTTCACTTTAACAGTAAATTTAAACGGAAAAGAAATGTATATCGAAAAATTCAATGAAATGCAAAGGTAAAAAAAGCAAGTTTTTTGATTTTCTTAAAACTTTACACTAACAATTTTTACCAAATACCTTTATAAGTTTGTTATTTTGCCTTCCACACATTTTCGTAGAACATTGTGATACCCTACCGTCTTTCGTTTTTAAGAAACCCAAAATTTTTAGGTGGTTCTATAATTTTGCAACGCACCTTAGATTATGTTTAAACACTTCTCCAGGCCGGCCAAGAAAATTCTCAGCAAGGACAGTATCACATATTCTTACAGATCTTCACAATAATTCACGATCAACCAATCGAAAATACTTCAGGAATGCGACATACAACACTTAATTGGATCAATGCAAAGAACACTTCAAGCTGTTATCGATGTCATAGGTGGGCACACCAAATATTAGTTTTTTTCTAATTACATTTCTACGTTGTATGCATTTTGCAAACATTTATGAGTTAACGCAAAATCTGACTTATTTTTTCTTTTCTCCTTTTGTGTATACTTCCTGTTGAAAAATATGTTAGAACATGTTTGAAAGTACAATGCAACATGTATGATCATTTAGTTTTGTTATTTCTATTATTTCCTTTGTTACCCTTATGAATGAATTATGTTTTTTAGTCGCTAATAAACTATCCTCGCAACAGGTTATGGGCCCAGGCAACGGCTTGTGCAGTTGTAACAGTTTCTTTTGAGCAAATCAATATGAGTGCGTTATATAACATAGAAAAACTGGAGGAAGGGAATTATGATACCTGGAGTGTCCAGATGCGTAGTGTCCTAGTACATTCGGAGCTATGGGGCGTGGTATCAGGAGCGATCAAGGAGGACAGTATTTCCGAGGGAATTAACTGGACTAACATGGACCAAAAGGCGCTGGCCATGATAATCCTTAGTGTGAAGCCAACGCAGTTGGGTTATATCAAGCACAGCCTCACATCCAATGAGGCGTGGATAAAGTTAAAAGACGTACACCAGCCTAGTGGACCAGTACGCAAAGTGTCACTGTACAAAAAGCTGCTGGGTCTACGGATGGCGGATGGTCAAGGCATGAGTGGTTACTTGAACCAATTTGTGGAGATCATCGATCAACTTGGAACAGTAGGAATAGAGATGAACGACGAGCTACGAGCCATCATTCTGTTATCTAGTTTGCCAAGTGAGTACGAAAACTTTGTTGTCGCCATTGAGACGCGTGATGTTTTGCCAGCATTCGACATTCTTTGTATTAAGTTGAAGGAAGAAGGGGAACGGAAGGGCAGTGTGCATGTGAAAGAGAACGCTCAAGCATTTGCAGCTGCATCAGTTCATCAACGGCATAACACACAAGGAAAGAAGAATAACAAAAACGTTGTTTGTTATAAGTGTGGTGAGCGTGGACACATTAAAACCCAATGTCTCAACGAAAGAACAAAGAATGATCGCAAAGAGGGAACGAAAAAGGAGCAACAAAAGCAAAGCAGTCTGTTAGGTATGTTGGATGCCGTTAGTTTTGATCGTTCGATGTGGTGTCTAGACAGTGGCTGGACTAGTCATTTGTGCTGTGATAGAAAATTGTTCACGAAATTTGAAAAACACACAGAAATGATTGGTTTGGCTGATGCTGGTTTCTTACGAGCAAAAGGAAAAGGCGAAGTAAAACTACAAACAGATTTTGGTGTATTGAAATTGATCAATGTGTTGTTTGTGCCAAGTATGAAAGGAAATTTCATGTCTGAGAGTCAAGCAGTTAAAAACGGTTGCAGTGTTCGTTTTGAGAGCGATTGTGCCAAGGTTGTGCAAGAGGGCAAGTGCATATTGAAAGTCAAGAAAGCTGGTAGCCTGTACATGTTTGATGGAAAGCGAAATGAGTGTTTTGCTGCAATTGGAAACGACGGAACCTTGTTGCACAAAAGGTATGGCCATTTGAACTACTCTAGTTTAATGGAAGCTGCTAAGAAGAATATGGTGAAAGGATTGGAAAAGGTTAATTTTTCACCTACGATGGCCTGTAAGACATGTATGGTCAGCAAAATACATGTGCAACCTTTCCCAAATGCAACTGACAACCGTGCGACCGAGTTATTGGAGTTGGTGCACACTGATGTGTGTGGTCCGTTTGAAACAAGTTCAGTTGGTGGTGCCAAATTTTTTCTGACATTTATTGACGACAAATCCAGACGCATTTTTGTATATTTCTTAAAACGTAAGGACGAGGTTTTTGAGAAGTTTGTCGATTTTAAGAACTTGGTAGAGCGTAAGACTGGAAAGAAGCTGAAATGTATTCGTAGCGACAACGGTCGTGAATACGTAAACAAAACATTCGACGGTTTTCTAAGAGAAAATGGCGTCGCACGACAACTAACAACTGCATATACGCCGCAACAAAACGGCGTGGCAGAACGGGCTAATCGGACTTTGGTAGAGATGTCAAGATGTTTGCTGGTGCAGTCTAAGCTAGGCGAGGCATTGTAGGCTGAGGCTATTTACACAGCTGTATACTTGAGAAACCGGTCACCCATAAGTGCTCTAACCAACATGACACCTATGGAAGCGTGGACAGGTAAAAAACCATCAATCAGTCATCTAAGAGTTTTTGGTTCCGTTGCAGTGGCGCTTGACAAAGGTCACCACAAGAGAAAGTTTCAACCAAAAGGCCAAGAGTATCGTATGGTTGGGTATTCGAGATGATATGATACTGAAAAGAGGCAAGTTGTCGAGAAACGCGATGTTATGTTTGATGAGTGTAGCAGTGAGCAGCAGGCTGATGGCGGGCATATTATTTTTGACTTGTCAATGAACAAAAGTAATGATGAAATGACAAAGGTCATTAGCAATGTTTATGAACATGCCAGTGAAGCTGAGGATGTCGGTGGCAACGACGTGGTCGCTTGTGGCAGCAGCGAAAGAAACTGCACTGATGATTGTGAAAGTGTAGAAGAACCAGCTGAAGAAGATGCATCAACGCAGCGTGTAGGCCCCGGCAGGCCCAAATTGCTTCGTACAGGACAGCCAGGTCGTCCGCGGAAGCAATACAACATACTTGGTACTTTGGTTGCTAGGGACGTATCGATTCCAACGTTGTACAATGAAGCAATCAACAGTGAGCATGCATCAGAGTGGCGTGATGCAATGCAGAAGGAGTATGATGCATTGATGATAAATCAAACCTGGGTGTTAACCGAATTACCAAGGAATGAGAAAGCTGTTGGCTGCAAATGGGTGTACAGTCTAAAACGGGACGCAGACGGCAAAGTAGAACGTTTAAGGCACGATTGGTTGCGAAGGGATGCTCGCAACAGTACGGCGTTAACTACTTTGAGACATTTGCACCTGTGTGTCGGCTGGAGAGCATGCGGTTGGTACTAGCAATGGCTGCTGAATTAAAACTGTACCTGCATCAGATGGATGTGTGCACAGCATATCTTAATAGTGATCTTAAAGATACTGTGTATATGAGACAACCAGAGGGATATGCAGATGACAGTCAGCCAGGAAAAGTTCTGTTACTGAAAAAGGCCATATACGGGTTGAATCAGTCAGGAAGGGAGTGGAACTCCAAGCTTGATGGTGTTTTGCGCGGTATTGGTTTTTGTCCGCCAGACAACGAGCCATGCTTATATAGACAACAGAAAGGAGGTAATCTATCACTAATACTGGTTTATGTTGATGTGATCATTATAGTATGCAAGTCAAAACAAGACTTAGTCAACATTAAGGCACTCATTTCAAAAGTTTTTGAATGTGTTGACAAGGGTTCGTTGGAATTGTTTCGTGGTACGGAGATTCAACGTAAAGGAGAACTAGGTGAGATCACCTTGGCCCAGACGCAATACGTCAAGGATTTATTTAAAAGTTTGTAAAGTTGTTAAATTTAAAGTAAGAATGAAATTGTAAACATGCTTGCATTGAGGAAGGGTGTTGAAAAATATGTTAGAACATGTTTGAAAGTACAATGCAACATGTATGATCATTAGTTTTGTTATTTCTATTATTTCCTTTGTTACCCTTATGAATGAATTATGTTTTTTAGTCGCTAATAAACTATCCTCGCAACACTTCCAATGAGATAACTATTGTTTTAGAATACGTATTAAAAATGCATATTAGAATATAACTGCGTTTTTATTTTTTTCGATATACATTTTTTTACCGTTTAAATTTACTGTTAATGTAAAGTTGTACTGCTATTTTTGACATTGCACACATTTATGTGTATACGTGAATATACTTCATGTGGCCTTTGTTGTCTCCTTCTGCCTGTTACAAAATTCTTGATAAACTTACAATATACAGCGACGTGCAAAACTGAGCAAATGTTTACAAATTTAACTTCAAGGTGCTGTAAAAATATTAATACCCAATCGAATTCAACAAAAGTAATTTTATTTTATTCATTGTTTAATTTTTAAACGAAATAGCTTAGAAAATAACTGAAGAGACTAATTTAACAAAGAGAAAAATTTAAAAACTTAAGAGAACTGCTATGTGCTCAGTTTTGCATGGGGTGCATGGGGGCTAGTGGAGTGGGCCAGCTGGAATTTATTGAATCGGCAATGAATAAATGGGGATATTTACACTTTTTAAAAAACAATTTGAAACAATGTGCTGATAAACTTGGCTAATCTACGACATTTTGGTTCCAACAGGATAACGATCGGAAGCATACTGCGGAGATCGTTAGACTTTGGCTATTGTATAATGCTCCAATACAGCTTATAAGGAAACGTATGAGTGGCGTCTATAAGTTTTCTGGTAATAAGCGTGGGAGAAGCAGAATTTGAAATTTTTGGTAAAATTAGGACAGCCATGGCGAGGAAATCGAAAACGTAGTTGGATGCAAAACGTGCAGTAATATCTATAAATTCGATAAAATCACATCCAATCTAGTGAAACATAGATGCTACATGATGGCTAATCCCCAAATCAGAACTGTTGCAGAGATAGACGTTCCCATACAAACCAAGCAACAGGAAACAAAACTTATGACAGAATGGACTGTGACAAATGCACGTTCCTTTTGTATAGTTGATGACTCAGACTTTATAAACATGGCGTAGTTTTTAATTGCGGTTTGTGCCAAATCGGAGAAAATGTGAATATTAACAATTTGTTGCCACATCGGACGTCGATATCTTGGAACATATCGAAACTGTACGACTTTCATTTCCAAGAAGTCGGAACGAAAATCGAATTTATACAAAGCATGGATATAGCATAACCTCTTGTATTTGAACTGACAATTATTTGAGAACTTACGTTTCTGCAACAATATTCTACTTTAAAGGTAGGAATCCACTATACAAATATTTGCGCAAATAGTTGTATTTTGTATCGTTGCCCATAAACGTTTGCACAAATTGTTGATGTTCTAATCATAATTCGGTCATAGTTTCGAAATTTTTGAAGCCACTTACCGTGCCTTTATTTTGTCCGTTGACCACCGGCGTCTACATCAAAATATTCATAATAATTAGGGTGACCCCTAATTAGAGAAAACTTAATAAAGTTTTAAATGAGTTCGGCAGTGATCTGGAAAAGGACAATCCAACTATTGTAACAGATCGAAGATCAAACATGATCGCTGCGTTCCATGACCTCAACCGCATAAACTGCGTAAACCATCTGCTTCACAATGTAGTTGAGAAAACTATTAAAGAAGTTCCTGAATTGCAAAATATGGTTCAAGTCTGATGTATTATATTTTAAAATATCTGGTATGAACTCCAAATTGAAAATATCACTGAAAAGTTACTGCCCAACTTTTTGAAATCTATTGAAACAAATAGGAATGAGATCTCAAATATTTTGAAAGAAAGTCACATAGTAGGTTGCAGCAAATAAATTTAGGCAGTTTAAGTTCTGTTATAAGCGAAACCGCTTCGAAATTTGAGAATATGATTAACTCCAGGCTGTAGTGTATTGATTTGTATTAATTAACATTTATTATTTTAACTCATTTTTATTATATAATATAATATTATTTTAAATATAATTTCTATTTTTGAATTTAACTGAAATGAACTGAAGTAAACAAAACTGCGTTTCCATGAACTGCTCCGATGACGTTTTTCGCAGTCGAATGTATGCTTGTCGATAAGGGAAGCGAGGCAATGTGTGAAATCAGTGCGCCAGTGCGGTGGGCTTTGCCGACGTTTCTTTTTGCCTTCTTTCGTAAATGTTTCATTTCGTTTAGCGTTTGTGGAATGAGGGAGAGCGATATAAGCGACATGATACAATGAATTCAGGGGTATGCTGTATTCTGAAACGTTATGTGTATTCATTATTCAGCCGTACCAACATTTCGTTCATTCACATTGTATTTGTAAATTCAGGAATCCTAGGATCTTGAAATCCACACCGTTGTTGAATATGGTTCATATACTTATATTGTTCAAATTTCAGTTCGATAACACAAAAAATTTTCGCTAATAGGAACATAAATTTGAATTTGGGTTTGTATGGGAGCTATACGATCCAGTAACTTTATAGTCGTGAAATTTACGCTTTCGTGGACATTGATTAGAAACTTATAGTATCTAAATTTCTGTTCAATAGGACAAAAACAAAAAGTTTTTCAAGTAAGAACCTGAATTTTAAGGGGTGTTTGTATGGAAGTAGCCCTATGTGGTACAGATTAATCTCCAGACTCCCCTCTGAGGACCTGCTGCGGCTTATGGAAGATGAGATGATTGACGTGGCACTTGTGCAGGAACCCTGGATGGTGGGTGATAGGGTTCGAGGCTTGAGTCGTCGCTAATAACATCCCTTCTCCCCACAGATTCTGGGTAAGTCAAAAATCTGTATCGTGGCAAGAGCTGGACTAAATATTCTTTTCTATTCTCGTTACAGCAACAAAGACCTCACTGTAGTGGTATTTGAGAAGAAGAACGGTAAGAGCCTTTACCTCGCCTCTGCGCCTCTCTATGAAGAGGTTGATCTTCATATGGAAGGTAAGGTAACCGGAGAACATCAAAACCCTCGTCCAACATGCTAAGAACGAGGGAACCGAGGGGGTTGATCCTGGACTCGGCACACTGGACAGATCCTCTCTGATCATCACGGACGTGCTAGGAAAGGCTTTTCTCAAGACCTGTCTTATTAGCCGACCTCCAAGCTCCAACCGCAAAGTGTGGTGGACACCGGAGCTCGAGCAAGTCAGGTGAGAAGCGAGAACGCATTTCAATAAAGTAAAATGGGGCAATCGCCAGCTAGAATGGGATGCGTATCTTCTCGATTTCAAGTAGCTCAAAAGGGATTGTTGGAAAGCAAAAAGAGACTCTTGGGCGGCTTTCTGCGGGGACATTACTAACACCACAGAAGCTTCAAGAGTTCGACGGTACCAGGCCTTCTGTGTGGCGAGAACGGTACTTTCGTGGCCAATAGCAAGGAGTCTCTCGAGCTGCTCATCGACGCTTACTTTCCGTGTTGCTCTAATACTACTTTGGAAGATGAAAATGTAATTCTCAGCACCAGTAGTTTAAACCTGAGCGAGTTAAGCGATAGAGCAGCTCTAAATTACCTTTTCACAGAGGAAAAAATCCCCTAGTCATTCCAGCCGTACAAATCACCGGGACCGGATGGTATAATACCAACTATGCTTCAGGCAGCGCCTGTCTATTTGGTTCCGTGGTTGGAAAGGACATTTAAGGGATACAACCCGGTTAAATGGAGAGAAATGAGAGTGATATTCGTTCCCAAGGCAGGGAAGTTAAACCACATCTCACCAAAGGACTTTAGGCCTGTTAGTCTCTCATCGCTTTTAGAGATTTCTAGATCTAACCTCAATCCACAGCTATTTAGCGGTACACAACACTCATACCTCAAAGGTAGATCAGTTGAGAGTGCCTTGCATGATGTGATGGGGCACATTTAAAAAGTCCTGCAAAGGAAGGAATTTACGTTGGCGGCTTTCCTTGATATCGACAACAACGTCAGAATCGATTCAATTTCGGCATCGCTGGAAAATATTGGTTCACATCCGGCGATCACCAGGTGGATAAGCTATATGCTACGCTGTCGGCTGATAAACTCCGACCTGGGCCCTACGGCTATAAGGAAGAAGATTACGAGAGGCACTCCACAAGGAGTGGTTATATCCCCTCATTTTTGGAACTTGGTTCTTAATAACCTTCTATTTATCCTAAAGCGGAAAGGTTGTAGAGTGACGGCTTTACGCGGATGATCTGGTTCTAATAATATCGGGTGGAGATCTCTCCCTAATCAGCGATCTGTTGGAATCCTTTCTAAGCGTCACTCTGCGGTGGGCTCAACAGAATGGTCTTCGGGTCAACCTGGAAAAGATCGCACTAGTATTGTTCACGAGAACATACAAGATATCTTGCTTCAGATTACCGTATCTAGGTGGGCAGCTCAAGCGAACAAGCGAAATATCTTGGAGTAGTTCTGGACTGAAACTCTCGTAGAAGAGAAATGTAGAAGAAAGACTTAAAAGGTCTTTGGTCGCTTTTTACGTAAGTAAAATAATGTTTGGGAGAAGATGGGGTCTTCAGCCGTATATCATTAATTGGTTTTATACTGCGGTCGTTAGATCTATTCTAACCTATGAAGCTATAGTTTGGTGGGAGGTGGCAAACACCAGATCCCACTGACTACCTCTAAAGGGTGCAGAGATGATGACATTCTAAATTTGATACCTGTGGCATGTATCTCAAGTACGTGGCAGCAAGAAGCGCAGTTAGACTTCGGGAACTGCACCTTGTCAAGCTTGGCGTAACGGGCCACAGCACCATCGTGCATGTAGTGGGGTTGCGAGCTGCGGGGAGAGAAAGTGACTACTGTGTGCCGGTGCTACAATGGAAGAATATTATCAGTATTAGATTCCCGGAGAGAGATGATTGGAGGCAGGGCAATGCAATTAGGCAAGTCGGGCTTTCAATCTATACGGACGGCTCCAGGACGGAAGAAACTACGGGCGCGGGCATCTTTTCGGAGGAACTGACAGCCCAACTTTCCTTTCATCTATCTGATTGGAGTAGTGTGTTTCAGGCGCAGATCTATGCTGTCTGGCAAGCAGCAAATCATCATCTTGGGAGAACCCCCTAGGAACGAATCGCTCTTAATTACAAGAATACATAGTATTAAGAGTAAAATCATCCGTATCACGGTTGAGGCTCTTAATCTAGATACACGGCACTCAATAGAGATAATATAGGTGCCTGGCCATTCTTGTTTTACAGAAAATGAAATGGCTGTTGAGTGTGCTAGGAGGGGATCTGCTTTGCCCATCTCTCGGGCAGTTATTACGTAAGCAGACCCTTGTATGATATTTTATCAAAATTGGTAGCAGACATTAAGGAGACAGCAGAGGCGAGATGGGCGAACGAGCCAGGGTCTCTATCGCTAAAAAGCTCTGACCTACCAGTCTAAAAAGACATCCGAACTCCTACACTTTAACGAGACAGGAGTTTTAACGGGGCACTGTACAATCGGGCGAATAGCTTCTTCCTCTCCTTCCTCCCGTTTTCATCCCTTGTTTTCTCTTTAACAGGCATCACAATGGGCTATAAAGATGAATTTGCGTATTATGGGGTGGCCTGCATAACCTAATTTATGGGAGGTATCCGATTCGGCTGGTTCCAACAAATGTACAGCTCCTGTTTTGGAATCTTATAAGTGTCCAAGTTTCAGTTCGATAGGAGAAAAAACAAGAAAGTTTTTCTTAACCTGAATTTTAATGGTATGTTTGTATGGTAGGTACCCTAGTGGTCCGAGTCGTCTGGTTCCTGTCTAGTAAAAAAGAAAGGTTCGTGCAAAATTTCAGATCTCTAGCTCAAAAACTGAGGGACTAGTTTGCATACATACGGACGGACAGACGGAGATGGTTTAATCAATTCGTCTAATCGAGCTGATCAAGAATGCATATATTTACTTTACGTGTTTTTTTTTTTTTGTTTCCTTCTGCCTGTTGCAAACTTCATGTAATACTCTTTTTGGGTTTGCCTACGTTTCTGTGATTGAGTATTTAGAAATATTACATTATTGATTAGGGTAGAGTCACTAAGTATTCATACTGCATTTTAACATTGAGACCGAAATATTTGTATGAGAACTATACGATCCAGTAATCGTAGGACTTTCAAATTTTCATGGTTGGTTATATGGGTCATGGTTGGATATGGGTCAGACATTTATATTGTAGTGTTCAAATTAAAAAGAAAATTGAGCGTGTGTTATCGTACACGTGATAGAAGTGAAACTTCTTAAAAACTGACACAGAAAGATCATCTCAAAGTCTGTCTGTCCGTCCGTATATTGCTTTTGATTTTTTTTGGCGTGTCTAATTGTTGTTGTTGTTTTGAGACTTTTCCGGTGATTTTCTAAAAATTTTATGAAATGTTGGGGATATGGCAATAGAAATACACATTCTGTGAAATTTCAAGTCTCTACCTAGTGCGAATCATGGGATACAGAACCACCAAAACGTGACGATTTGTTTTTTTTTCACTCAATTTTTTAGTATACATTTTTGCCCAACGCCGCTTAAGAAGTTTCACTTCAAAAAAACAAAAAAAAAAAAAGGAAACTTCGTGCCAAATATCCGCTCTCTAATTCAAAAACTGAGGGTCTAATTTCTATACATACGGACATAGCTAAATCAACTCGTTTTGACGAGCTGATCAAGAATATATTTACAATACTTTATAGGGTCTCTGATGTCAAC
This sequence comes from Amiota minor, assembly GCA_037043295.1. NCBI lineage: Eukaryota > Metazoa > Arthropoda > Insecta > Diptera > Drosophilidae > Amiota > Amiota minor. The sequence goes on from JBAMAW010002255.1 coordinate 60,108, forward strand.
TTTATAATAAGCTTAGAATACTCTTCACTACGTGAAGATAACAAAAATTAGGCAGGTAGGTTTTAGTAATTCATTACTTAAACAAAGCAAAAGTTTTGCTATTTATGAATAAATTTACATCGCAATTGAGGATATTATGGAAGCAATAGCTTCTTAAAGAGAGTCATAAAAGTAGTAAACGTCTTTTTGTCTGTGGACGATAATCTCCGAAATGTCTTCACCTATTTAAATACGATTTTCTCTGGTGTATTAGAGCAAAAAAAAAAAAAAAAATAATAATAAAAAAATATTTTTTGTTTGAATTTTGGGTTTTTTTTTATGGTTCGGAACCTAAAGGGTACTAAGAATTCGTTGTGCCATCCATTCTTGTGTCTTATATCATAAACCGTAAAAGCTAGAGCGTTAGAGTTTTAACAGAATGTGTAGTTCTATCCGCGCAACGGCAAAAAGTACTAAAATTCAAATATTTTTGAAATTTTACAGTGGTCCCCATACAAGAAACATTTTGGCTGGTATGAGAGCTATAATATCTAGTAAGTCCACGATCTTGAAATTTGCTTAGTTTTTGAAAGTGGATAAGAAACAGGTAGTGTCGAAATTTTAGTTCGAGCGGACCACTAGGGAGTGTACCGCCCATACAAAACCACCATTAAAATTCAGGTTCCTATTCGAAAAATTTTACGTACAATCTGGTACGAGGTGACTCGCTCTTGTCTGATTTTTTTTATTGTTATAACTGGTGATTTTTTAAGAGCTTGCTAATGTGATTTTCAAAAAAAACACATAGGTAAAGTTCAGAAAAATGTTTAAAGATAATTTCATGTAAATGTTGGTTTCGGCTGCGCTGCAAATAGTCCATACGCTGGGTCTAATTTTGCCATACTCTCTCCAAATTATCGGCCGGTATCTCACGAATAAATAGTTCAATATAGGCTTCCAGTGCATCAATCGTTGCGTGCTTGTCGCTATAGACATGAGCCTTAACATAGCCCGAAAAAAATTAGTCTAGATGCGTTAAATCACATGATCTAAGCGGCCAATTGACCGCCCCCAAACGTGAAAAAAACTGCTCACCGAACTCGCCTCTCAATTAGGCCATTGTTTCGCGTACTTTGTGGCATGTGGCTCCATATTGTTCAAACCACTTGTTAACCAAGACGAGATCTTCCATTTTGGGCAAAAAAAGTTTGTAAGCATCGTACGGTAGCGTTCGCCATTCACAATACCGTTCCGTCCTTCGCCGTCTTTGAAAAAGTACGGCCCAATAATGCCGCCGGTCCATAATGCACACCAAACATTGACTTTTTCGAGATGCATTGGTAATTCTTGCAATGCTTCTTGTTGCTCTTTAGTCCCAATTCGACAATTTTGCTTATTCACGTCTCCATTCAACCAGAAATGATCTTCGTCGCTGAACACAATTTTTCGATAAAAAAATGGATCTTCATTCAACTACCCATTCAGCAAAACTTAGCTGTTGTGGTAGCTCACGCGGCTTCAATAATTTCTAAACTCTGTTCGTTTGTAAGTCGATTCATACAATAGTTAAGTTATAGACCAAACTGAACATGTTTGACAGTAACACAAGGCATGTAGCGTCAGCTAATAAAAACAGAGTTGCCAAAAAAAAAAAGTTTCTAAAACATCACCGGTTATTTATTCGTCTCATTTTTTGATAATTGAGTACGCACAAGAGGTTTGCGCTCTTCGCTCTTTTCCTTCTGTATATGATGTTCGGCTTACGTCATCGATGATGCCCACGATCTAGACCCGCTATGCTGACTGTCACTGCACTGCACAACCATACATACTCTCCCCGTTGGAGAGCATGGGCCTCCAACATCATCCTGTTTAAGCAATGGGCACAGCTTGCGAACGGCTCTTCTTATACTACCAGTGGCAGTCTTGAGATCAGCAACTCGAATAACGACATCTGTACCAGCAATTAGTCCGACTACCCTTGCTAATGGCCATCTTTTTTTGAGGATTTAAGTCTTTTTTTTTAGAAATAGCATCTTCTTCTCACCCAAGTTTTCACCTATTGGCTTACGTCGCTTTTTGGATTTCTTGATAGTCAATGGTAGATTTGGCTCCTGATCCTGTTGTTGATCAACCACCACTTTCTTTTCTTGTTCATTTATGTTCACATGCTTTCTTTTTTGGTGAATCTGACAACTGAATCGCCGCAACCTTCAAGTTCCCAGAATTGACGAACAAACTCCTCAATACGTGCCCTTGACTCAGCTTCTGAATTATGTTGAATTTGTACAGCGACCAACGCTCAATTATGTTCGCGTAAGCCACCACCTGGGGCCACCCATCCTATTCGAGTTTTTTGCAGCAATGGAAATCCCCTTGAAAGCTAAATTTGTCTAACACATAATAGCTCGTAGAAAAAGCTTGGATCAATAAGCATATCAACCTCTTGAGGTTTAAAAAACGCAGGATCAACTAAACGGATATTGGTGGTTATATTACAGTGAAATGTATCTACAGTATAATTTTCCTGATGACCTGTAATTTTATTTATTTATTTATCAAACTTAAAAATATAATGTTTTAACATAATACGTGATATTAAGATAAAAAATTAAAAACATAATTAATAACAAAAGAAGTGATTAGAGCTAGACTTTAAACAATTTTAATTATTTAAAATTAAAAGTAAGATAATATATAAGAAATCCACCCATCTGACCCGTTGGAGGTATTTTTTCAAGCTATGCCCCAACTCACAGCTAATTGTGGACAGAGACAGAAGGGATGAGAGAGCCAATGAGCGATGTCCACTTCATCTGGTAACACTTCGTTCCAATTCCTGAAGCCAACGAAGGACGATGATGATTGTATTTAATTGGGCAAAGTTTACTATACGAAAACAAAACCACCGTTAGCATGTAGATGTTGAAGCAGAAAGAGGAGAGGTTAAAGAATGGGATACATCCAATGTTGGATGATAAGTATAAGTTGGGATCTTGAAACAGAAGTACCAACAGAATCATTACTGAAAACAAGATCAAGTAATCTCTTCGAATGATTGACAATAGGGTTCATTTGAAATAAAGAGTGGTCAAATTGGGCGGCCAAGAATTCATGATGCGCTGAAGGAACTAGATAATTCGAGGTATCGAAAAAGTACCATGAAATACGTGGGAGGTTAAAATCACCTAGCACGATAAGTGAATCACGGTCTCGAAGAATGTTATTAACTGAGTTAATAAATAGCATTGGCATGACTAAAATAATTTTCCAAATTGGAATTAGGCGGAATATAAGAACATGATATGAAAACAGATTCATGAGGCAACAATAATTTCACACAAATAAACTCAATATTAGGTAAACAGTTGAAATTAACAAGTTCGCAGGCGAGATGCAACAGCGATGAGGACACCGCCACCACGGCGAATAGAGCGATCTGCCCTAAATGTAACAAAGTTTGAGCAAAAAATTTCATTGGTAAGAATACCAGAGTTAAGCCTCAGAAAACGTTATAACAGTTTGAAACGAGAAACTACTCCTATACAAAATGTTAAGTTTAGTAAGGAGACCTCTAACATTTTGATGTTGAATAGAAAGATTATCAGAAGGCAAAATTAGTTTTTTGAGATAGTGTTCGAAAGTGGATTTGAACTTGTAGAAGGCACACTAGCAGATGGTCGAAGTTTTTTACGTCGAGGTTTAAATTCATGGACATGCTCCGGCTAAAATTTCGCATCACTTATTTTGAAAGAGAAAATGTCACGTGGGTTCGAGAAATTAAATTTCTTAACATTCGCCTTAACATTTATTTTGGACTCAATATAAAAAATAATATTTTCGCAGGTTGCATCTGCTGCCAACCTAGAAATGAAAATATTTCGAAGGGGTGCAATCACAGCAAGAACAGGTGTTGAATTGGAACAAGTCAAGTTAGATGAAGGTAATGGTACAGATGTCAATATGGACTCAGGAAAGGAAGGGGTGTATGACCATTAGTGGACACATTACCATTGTTGTCCACCGAAGTGTTCAACGAGGAATGTGAAGCAGGTCTAGACCGGTTGGAAGTAAATGCTATATCAGCAATTTCCCTCCCGATATTGGATGTTGTTGGAGAAGATGGTCTAGACCGTTTAGAGGTAGATACTTGATCCACTGGTGGAACAGGTGGACCTATCTGTGATACTGGGTCCCTTGCCATTTTAGCAGGAGTATGGGATTTTTCCTTTGCCGATGGGGAAGCATTAAAAGCCAAATGAATCTACTATTCGAAGTGTGGGACTTGCACCCACTAAACCCCACCACCCCAAGTCCTACAGTCCCCCTGGCACTACCGCAAAGCATTACGTCAAGGAGGAAAGAGGGAATATAACAGCTCAAAGTCTGCTTCTACCCCATGTAAATCAAAACAAATTTACGTTAAAACTTCTTGTCAATATCAAACTAATGACCTATCACGTCTTCGTTCGTCTGAACTCGTCGTAATCGTTCAATATGCCGCAGCTCTGTCATGATTTGAGCTGCAGCCTGACTTACCACATCCCAATTGAGCTGTGATTCACACATATGCCGGATGCAGTTCATCACAGTCGGCACTTCACCAAACGCAGATGAGATCATTGATCTGGCAACATCAAATCTTGGGCAACGGATGAAGACGTGCTCCGCATAGGGATCATCATCATATCCCCGCTTATGTCGATATTCCTTAAAACACTTGTGACCGCTCAGGAACTGAGATAGGTGATGGTTGACCTCGCCGAACTTTCTGCTCACCCATTCTTCGACGTTATTAATGAGCTTTGGGTCCACCTACCTTTGTCAGAACTTTGCCATCTCCTCTGCCACTCGACCATACTGAGTGCCCTTTCATCTAGCCTTCTCACTTCACCAGTGCTCCTCTTAGCGTCAAACAGCCGACTTATTTCTGCAACAACTATGTCAATATGAAGTTTGATCGTCGGTGAGTAAGGACGTAATAACAAACTTGCGCTATCGATTCTTTTTGAAAAAAATAAAACAAGCATTACACCAAAAACAAAAATATACAATAACAACGAAAAGTGCAACGGTATTTTGAATCCGTGGCCAATTTGTGTGCCGCTGATGAGTGGAACTGACGCTCCTCAGATTGAGCGTAGGCTCTCCAACTGCGGGTACTTCACCATCCACTCGTCATTAGAATCAAGCTCCGCCCAACAAATAAACAACAACGCAAACAACATCACAAGCTATAACACAAACAATGAAACCTCATGGAGTTCGCAGTGTGCTTCACCTATGATGCTCTGTACACTACCTCCCACAACAACATCAACAACCGCTACTACAACGGTTGCATCAATAGCAACAACATCAACTACCTGTTCAATTTCATCATTGGTCACTGCAACAACCTTGGCACCCATATTTGATACAGTTCAGAGAGAACAAGCAGCATACACATCCAGCACAAACGGTAAAGAAAAAACTTATAGTGCTAACCCTGTTCCTCTTATAGCAGCACGTCAAATTTCTTCAATGAGTCACCAAAGCCCTGTCGGCAGTAAAATAACGGAAACAGTTATCCCTCACAAGAAGGAGACCGCAAAATCAAAAGGTTCGGCAGTACAGACTGGAATTGATCGCTATGTGCAGATTAAACGGAAACTCAGTCCGCATAAACATAACTCTGGAAACAAATCTAAGAGATCGAATACCTCTTCTACCCCAACCAACGACAACAACATTTTGAAAGGAAACAGATTTGAAGCTCTTAGCAGCGATAATGATCCCATCGACGTAGAAGAGGCCCCAGCAGTCAAGCAAACCAAGCCTCCCCCAATTTACATTCGCGAGCGCAGTTCAAACAATCTTGTATCACAGGTAGCGCAACTTATCGGCAACAACAATTTTCAAATTGTTCCGCTAACCAAAGGCAAAGTACATGAAACTAAACTGCAAATCTACACTGAGAACAATTACAAGATAGTTTCAAAATTCCTCAGTGATGCCAACAAAAACTACTATACGTACCAACTTAAGAGTAGTAAAGGGCTGATAGTGGTTATAAAAGGAATAGAAGCTGGAGTTGACACTAAGGAAATTAAAAGTGCGCTTGAGGAAAAAGGGTTCCCAACTAGGGTTGTGATCAACATCTTGAACAGAAGCAAAATCCCCCAGCCAATGTTCAAGGTCGAGCTCTCTCATGTGAATAAACCAGAGAAAAGAAGCAACATTCACCCAATATACAATTTACAATACTTGCTTCACCGCAGAATTACTGTAGAGGAACCTCACAAGCGTCAGGAATTTGGGCACACGAAATCGTATTGTACCCTACCTTCTGTCTGTGTATCGTGTGGTGACCTTCACGAGTCTTCAAAATGCACTGTAAACACAACAGACACAACATCAAAAAAATGTAGTAGCTGCTGGGGTAATCACACTGCTAATTATAGAGGCTGTCCAGTTTTTAAAGAACTGAAAAACCGAATGAATCAGCGCAAAGTAACTGCAACTGCCCATAACCGACCCGAGACAAAAGCCACGATGCAAGATCCACGTACTTTCCTCACTACCACTCCCAACATTACATACGCATTCGCACTGCGACCTGGCTCTCAACAAATATCCACCGTAGTGCCAGAGAAAGTAACAGATACTACCAAGCGTACACTCCAACAATCTCAGAAAATTGAAATCCCACAGCATTGTATAACTCAGGAAATAACACCACCCACACCACATAGCTCTCTTGAAAATATGATTGCCAATTTTATACAATGTATGTCCCAGACTACATTATTAATGCAAAATATGCTTCAAGAGATATTAAAAACGCAAAATCTAATCTTACAAAAACTCTGTACTTAAAATGCCTTCATTCAAAATAACTTCCTGGAACGCAAACGGCGTATCGAAACACAAACTTGAGCTCATAAAATACTTATCTGAGACAGAAACTGATGTTTTATTGCTCTCTGAAACGCACCTTACAATTAAATATAAATTCGAGATCCCGGGCTACTCCTTCTACGCCACACACCACCCTGATGGCAAAGCACATGGCGGAACGGGTATACTTATCAGAAGGCGACTAAAACACTATAAGTCGGTATCATACTCGCAAAACTACATGCAGGCTACGTCGATTGTCATCGAAACTTCAAATGGAAATTTGACGCTTTCATCCGTCTACTGTCCACCCCGATTTTCGATTTCCGAATCGTGCTTCAAGCAGTTCTTCGACACCCTAGGGTCCAAATTTCTTGCGGCAGGTGACTTTAATGCTAAACACCCTCACTGGGGCTCTAGACTTGTAAATCCTAAAGGAAAACAGCTCTACAACACATTAATAAATCCAATCAACAAACTCAACTTTGCTTCTCCATATTGGCCAGCGGATCCAAGGAAAATTCCTGACCTAATCGACTTTGCAGTTACTCGTAATATCTCTCGTAGTGTGATTTCAACGGAAACTCATGCCGAGCTATCTTCAGACCATTCTCCAGTCACTTTTCACTTACTGGAGCATCCCACAAAAAGCGATCTTTCCCTTAAGCTTACCTCATGGAAGACTGATTGGCTTAGGTATAAAAAATACGTCAGCACCCACATTTGTATGAGGCCAAAACTTGATACCGGAACAGACATTGACAAGTCTTTGGAACATTTCAACATAACCATTGCGAGAGCTGCTGTTGCCACAACACCGAATGTATAACCGGGCTCCAAGAATACTGTCGTATTAACTAGTGCGGAAATTGAACGGCTAGTCTCAGTAAAACGCCGGTTAAGACGTGAATCGCAGATCAGTCGATCGCCCGCTTCGTTACAAAGACTCAAAACTGCTAAAAAACAGTTAAGAAATGCTCTTAAGACTAAAGATCGCAAAATCCAAAGGCACTACATTGAAAACCTTTCCTCAACGAGTACCAAGTTTTCGATTTGGAGAGCACAAGACCGCATGAATCCACCAATAACAGCTGACAGCCCCATCCGGGACCAAAGTGGAAACTGGGCGAGATCTGACGAGGAAAAAGGCTTTCAAATCCTTCTTTCAACCAAACTTGCCAAGAAACGGATTTCAACTTCCCCAGCAGCCATGCGCTCCATTGGCTAATTGCAGCGTGCTTAAAACTAATTCAAATGAGATAAGAGCAGCAATTCATAACTTAATCCCAAAGAAAGCGCCTGGACACGATCTCATCACTCCCAAGATGATTATTGAGCTACCAAACTGTGCAATATCATTCATTGCAATGCTCTTTAACGCAATACTCAAAGTGAGCTACTTCCCAGCACTTTGGAAGAAGTCTGTAATAATTATGATCCCTAAAATTGGTAAAGACAAATCAATGGTGTCCTCTTATCGGCCTATAAGTTTGCTGCCGGTACTATCAAAATTATTTGAAAAAATTTTTATTAAGAAGCTCATACCGTATATAAACGCAAACAACATTATCCCCACACATCAATTCGGGTTTAGATCAAAACACAGTACAATCGAGCAAGTAAACCGTGTCACTATGGGTATCAGAACGGCTTTTGAGCACCGAGAATACTGTTCAGCTATATTCATTGATGTTGCTCAAGCTTTTGACCGTGTATGGCATGTTGGTCTCATTCACAAAATAAAAAGCGTGCTTCCACAGAACCCACACCAACTACTAGAGTCATACCTTACTGAAAGGTTATTCGTGGTGAGATGCAAAAATTTCACTTCAAACGAGTACCACATTAATGCTGGCGTCCCACAAGGCAGTGTTCTCGGTCCGCTCTTATACGTCATTTTCACTGCTGACATATTTACCTACAAATCCCCGCCTTATGACATCAATCTTTGCGGATGACACTGCAATCATCAGTCACTCACGCTGCCCCAAAAAAGCGACGAAAGAGCTAAGTGATCATTTACAACTGGTATCGAACTGGCTAGACAATTGGCGTATAAAAGTCAATCCGGATAAATGCAAGCATGTAACTTTCACCTTAAACAAGAGAGACTGTCCGTCCATTACTTTTAACAACACCACCGTACCACACTGTACTGAAGTCACCTACCTAGGAGTACATTTGGACAGACGACTCACCTGGCGGAAGCATATAGAAAGAAGCCAAAAAAATTTCCATGAAATTAAAAGCCCAGTCCTTTCACTGGCTCTTAAACCCAAGATCTGGGCTAAGCCTCGATCTAAAGGTGCTGTTATATAATAGCTTAATAAAGCCTATCTGGACATACGGTTCCCAGCTTTGGGGGAACGCAAGCCCAAGTAACGTTGAAGTCATCCAAAGAGCCCAATCAAAAATACTTCGTTTCTTAACACGTGCTCCTGGTACATTTCGAACGCGAATATCCACAGAGACCTTAACGTCCCACTAATTAAAACCGAATTGGACCAAATAAAACAAAAATATCTTGTTAAGCTCTCGGAACATCCTAATCCACTAGCTCGATCACTATCTTATATGAGTTGTCGCACGCGCCTTCGTCGGAATGACTTTCCTGCCCCATAAACCTGGGAGGACCACGCAACACTGGAAAGTTTCTTTAGCTCGCCACTATAGAAACTTTTAACAGATGTATGAGTGTATTTTACTAGCCTCCATCCAAATCGGCGCGGCATAGACTAGAACCGACGTTACGACACTAGCTAATAGCCGTCGCTTGCGCTCCCGTGGTCTTCCATAAGTCGGCATCAGGCTTAGAACAGCACCAGATACTTTTGATGCTTTAGCGGCTGTTAGTGTCAAATGTTGCTTGAACGTCATTTTTGAGTCCAATTCCACTCCCAAATACCTCAAAGAGGGCTTTGACACAATTTCGAGATCGCCAACCGTTACGCTAAGGTGTTCCGTCAGTCTGCGTTTGCTGACAAGCAGTACTTCTGTTATGTGCTCGGCAAGGCGCAGATCTTTTTGGCTCAGTCAGACACCAACTCTCCTAACAGCATCGTTGCAGTCAAACCTGAGCTCGTCAATAAACTTAGCCACCACCACAATTACCAAATCATCGGCAAAGGCCACCACCCTTACGTTGTTTGCCATTTCAATATGTAGGACGCCATTGTGCAAAGCATTCCATAGCAGGGGGCCTAAATCTGACCCCTGCGGTACACCTCCTGAGACTTCATACTCGATCTCTCTGCCATCCGCACAGTAGTTAACCGTCTTCTGCTAAAATAGTCGGTTACCACTCGGATCAGGTACTGTGGAACGTTGAACCCTCTAAGAGCTTCCATAATATGCCGCCACTTTGCAGTGTTAAACGCGTTTTTGATATCGATCGCCACTACAGCACAATATTTCTTAGTGCCACCTTTCCATCGTGTACCTTTAATGGCGTTTTCTGCGATGTCCTTGACCACTTTCATTGCATCGATCGTTGAGAGCCCCTTACGAAAACCATATTGATATTGTGAGAAGCCGCCAGCAGCACTTATTGCAGTTTCTGAGCGATCTCGCACAATCCGTTCAAATATTTTTCCCACAGAATCCAACATACATAAGGGCCTATATGAAGAAGGTTCCTCGGGTGGCTTATTTCCTTTCGGTATTAGAACCAGCTTTTGAATTTTTCATCTATCCGGAAAAATTCCCTCCTGCAGGCAACAATTATAAAGCTTGCTAAAGGTGTCCGCACGTTCGAGCATAGCAAGTTTCAGCACTTTATTGTGAATCCTATCTGGCCCTGGTGACTTCGATGCCTTAAGTGTCTTCGCCAATTCTAACACCTCCGTCGTTTGAACACCCGTGACTTCGCCGCTGTGGTTTGAGTCGGTATAGCTTAGGTTAATTCTCTCATAGCGCGGGAACAGTGTTGTAACAATCCTTCGTAGCAATTTAGGGCAAGTTGGCTACTTTGAATTGCCACCTTTCAGCTTTGTGGTGATAACTTTGTAACCTAACCCTTATGGATCGGCTTCTGCCGATTCACACAGCTCGGCGAAGCAAGTTTTTTTGCTGTCGCGTATAGCATGTTTAAGCTGACGCCGCTTCAATCTAAACTGCTCCTGTAGAAGGCTTCTAAGTTCATCAATCCTACACCGTTGATATACCCGGCGCGCATGGTGACATTGGGAACGGAGGTCTGCAATATCCTGATTCCACCAGTAAACAGGCTTCCGTCTATTTGTCCCAAAAATTAGGTACCATAGAGGCATCACATGACATAGCAAGTGCCTGTGCTACATTCTTTACGAAAATATTCGCAGGCACAACCGGTAGGGTGCAGTCGTTCCAGATGTATGTGAAGGCCTCCTGATCAAACGTATGTTGGTTCCAACCACCAAAAACACTAGATCTGCGAGTATCAGTGCCAGTGCGTCTATGTGTGTCGAGATCGATGATAATAGCATGATGGTCATTATGCGTATATGTCTTGCTGACTCGCCAGGAGGATTTCCGTAGGAGATGACTATTACTATATGAAACATAGGACTATTATGGACCCTCTGGAACCCTGCTGGAATGTCTGCACTGTGGTGTTGTTTGCCACAAAAAGGTTCAACGAAGACATGGCGTCCACTAATATACGGCCTCTAGAATTTGTCCTACTGCATCCCCATGTTGTCGACCACGCATTGAAGTCCCCAGCGACTATAATGGGACTTTTTCCTCTAGCGTCCTGCACCAAGCTATCAATGACTCCTTCAAACACGTGTATGTCCAGCCGGGAGGAGTATAGCAGCTGTATACATGAGTTCCAGCAAATTTTGCTCGCACGTAGAACTGGTCTGCTTTCACATGCATTCCCAACGGCATATCTTGACCGCAAATTCAAACTGCTGAAGTGCTAGTCGTTTCAGGTAGCCATTGTTGGCCATCAAAATTTTTGTATTGCTCACTAAGTATAGCAATATCGACCTTAGCATCCTTAACGTGCTGCACAAGAAGATTCTGCGCAAGTATGGGATGTAGATAATGGTAAGTGGGGGTGTAATAATCTCGGGAGCTTGAGTGGTAATATATAATGGAGTAGGGTTAGTCAATGGATCAGGTGACAATAAAAGAAGGGGAGGAGGTGAATCGAACTGATACTTACTAAGTAAGTCCACATCCGAATAAAAATCTAAGGCAAGTTGTTTAACTGTTCTATTCAGCTTGATATATTTGTAACCACAGACACTTTTAGATCTGCTAGCAATCCTGTCATGGTCACGACCCGTCAGTCCCGCACATTTTAGATGGCAAATATTATCACACACCCAACAATGTACGGCCTGTTGAGAATCAATATCAAAGATATTTTTGTTTTTGAACGAAATATTACAACAAATCATTTTCAAGCCAAATATTAAATAAAACAACAAAAGAAATTAAACTAGATATGAGAAAAAAAAAAAAATAAAAGAAAAAAAGGAAATTGAAAAACAAATAAAACTGAACAGAAAAAAAAATCTAATGAGACACCGTGTCAAGCAGTTGCAATATATACTGTATAGCTAACTCAGATATTATCGCAACAACAACGCAAACCAAACAAAAAGCTTTGAAATGTTAATTACAATACCAAAAAGCAAAGAAGTAAAAACAAGAGAATAAAAAACACAATAACAAAAAGGCACTGATACCACATGCACAAAAATATGTAATAATTTTGCAAACCAAATAGATTTATAAAACAAAAACTCAATTTATGCAACAACTACACATACCATATGATCCGGCGAGCAACCAATGCACTATTTTCAAAAATAATAGGAAAATATAATATAAAAAATAAGCAAAAATATTACAGTTAAACGGAGCCTATCAAAAACACGTCTGACTCGCTTGAAATTCACCACTTATTGATACTTATTAATACTTGGAACAATCAATGCAGTAATGTTGGTTGAATAATCTGAAGCTTGAGAATGCAAACAAACTTCTACAGTATATCCTTCGGTAGTGAAACCTTTATCACCAAGGCCGGATACCGAATCACAAGACTTGGTCCTGCGCGATTGCAAATTATGAGCGAAACGAGAAGTAATCATATGCAACTGTTATCTAGAATCGAGCAGTGCACGACATTGCACCCAAGTGCCAGCAGGATTCTTTGTGTTAATGAAAGCAGTAGCCAGGAGCACAACATCTGAACTGAGATTTTGGGAAACTGACGAGGTGTGTAACGAAATTGCGGCAAGTGCGCTACGAGATAAGGAAGTCGAAGACAATTGGGAAGGAGGTTGTGAACCTAAACCAGATGGTTTCTCAGTTGATGAAACTTGAACCTTGCACTGCCGAAATGGAATAAAGTGTGATGCTTGTTCCCACACTTCGTAAAGATCGAGACATGCATTCTCTTAAAATATGGTCCTTTCTTAAACAGTTAAAGCACAAAGCCTCAGCCGCATAGCCTCAGCTCGTCGAAGTGACAGTGACAAGTTTAAAAATTGTGTGCAATTATGTATTTCACGCGACATATTGTTGCATAATGCACAACTACTTACGATTGCACTGTCAACGACTATCTCTCTTCGAGTGCGGACGTCAGTGCTTCCCAGTTATTAGTTAGACAAACTATAGACCTATCAATACTGTTCATAAACAGAATAATTCAATTAAGCTATGCACCGTTCCCCATTCTGATTCTTCTAAACCTTCAACTTCAACAAAAATGCAAAACAACACAACTACAACAACACTCAAAAATACCTCTGATGCGTTAGCATCCAATGACAAATCTCTTAAACAAATAAAACAAAAAACTCTATCTTCACAACCGACTCAATCCCCTCACTTGACTCAATATCAAACACTTCTATCCAATTTCCTGATTCTGACAAATCAATGGGAGAACCTGACTTGTAGTCAAGTCCCCTTCCATTGCTTCAATTCATCTAGGAAACATAAAATATCCCTACTTTACCTTTGCAATGTCTATTAAAATTTTAAAATGGAATATTAATGGCATTTTCAACAACTATAATGAACTTTTATTACTTATAAATGATCACTCACCTGATGTTTTATGTTTGCAAGAGACCCACTTGCCTCATAATTTCACTTACTTTATTTGCCCCAAGGCATATATAGGCTACTTTTACAATCATCCTCATAACGCATCAGCCAAACAAGGGATAGGCGTGCTTATTAAACGTCACATCCCCCATAAGCATAACATAATAAACTCCAACGTTCTCTGCTCTGCCTTACAGCTGAACCTAAACAGCCCTATCACAATCATAAACACTCATATACCCACAAAACCCACTTTCGACCAAACGGAATTCTCTCGAGAATTTTACCTCTCGTATTTCCCCACTTTCCACAACAAGGAAAGTTTGGTCCGACATCTAAGGACTAGCAGGCGTCCCTCCAACCCCTTTCAAATGTATTAAATCCGCCTCGGGACTTCTGACCAGTTCCATTCAGATAGCCGAAACTTTTGGCCATGCTTGGGCAAAGTATTCGGCAGACGATAATTTCTCGCCCATATATATTCGGCATAAAAATTCATGCCTAGCAGGCTCATACTCCCCAAATCGGCTATCCGCATCCGCCAGACACCTGGAAGCCAATTTCACCATGATTGAAATGGAAGCTGCGATTCATTCCGCAAAAGGTAGGCTAAAAAACCTACCAATTTCTCTAAAGATTAAACTTCTTGATATCTTTAATAATATATTTCATTCAGGTACTTATCCACACACATGGAGATCAGCCATTGTTATTCCAATCTCCAAACCCAACAAGCCACCCCACGAAATCGATAGTTTCCGTCCAATTTCTCTTAAACGTTTGAAAAAATAATCGCTCGTAGGTTAATGTGGTTCATTTCCCGAAATAACATAATTTCCCATAACCAGGTAGCATTTAAAAAGCAACACAGTACTATGGACGCTTTATTGCGTAATCAACACTTCGTGTCCGATGCCCTTTCGTCAAAAAATCATGTCTCCCTTTTGGCGACTGATTTTGAAAGGGCCTTTGATCGCGTGGGGCTACATGCAGTGCTCAATCGGTCCAAGGCTTTATAACCTTATAAGGGCTTTTATGACCAATCGTACTTTAAGGGTTAGACTCAACAACATCACCTCTAACACCCACAAACTGATGAATGGCATTCCTCAGGGTGATTAGAATCTAGATTAAACCTTATTAAATTTTTAAGTTCCAAATACTCCAATGTCCATATAAACACCCTCGCAAACATCACCCGGGCTCTTATGCTCTCCGAAATCGACTATGGTCTCCCTATCTTTAAACGGCGTGCTAAATCCCATATGAAGAAAATACATCCACCATAACACGCAGCTGTTCGCAGATCGATCAACGCTTTCCCCACATCCCCCACTGCCTGTATCTTGGCAGAAGCCGGGCTACCCAGCATTGAGGAAAGGATTGTGGAAACTACAATGCAGCTAATTCCCAAGCTCTACACGACACCCAATCCACTGCTAGCAAAGGCTTTTGTCGGCATCTTCAAACAAAAGCGGCATTATAAATGCATTTCTACGATCAGACGATGCATCAAATATAGTACGGATCTGGAATTGCCACCACCCAAACTTTCCAACTTTGTAAAGCCCAAGCCAGATTGGGCTCGGTATCAGCCAAGCATCAATACCAGTCTGCATGTAGCAGCCAAAAACAATACTACCAGCTCAGAATACCTGGCGAGATTTCTAGCGCTGAAAGAAAAGCTCGGGGATATAAATTGGCTCTACACAGATGGGTTAAAAACACAAAATAATACTGCATTCACTGTTGTCGACAATTCGGAAAAGATCATAGTTGGGGGGTCCCTCCCATCTTATTGTATAATTTTATATTCACCGCCGAAGCCTTTGCCCTACTAAAGGCCTGCCAATTTGCTATAAAACAAAACGGGAAATTCGCCATATGGTCTGACAGCCTATCGTCGATATTAGCCATACAAAATCGAGAACATAACGATCACACAATTCGGTAAATGCAGAAAATATGCATACACCACCAAAAAATCACCATTCTTTGGGTTTCCAGCCACCAAGGTATTTGGGGAAATGAATGCGCCGATGAGGCAGCCCGGCACATCAGCTCTGCCCAACATACGTCTTCACACCAACCAGCTCCAGAGATTTAAAAAACCTGGTTACTCGTCATCTGCATATGAAGAAGTTAACAGGATGGGGACAGTTCCTCCACGGGTACTCTTCCATCAACCCAAATTGCGACAAAATCGATCTTCCTACTAACTCATCCAGACGGGCATGCACAGTTTTCATTCGTCTGCGTATTGGACACACACAAATCACGCAACAACATCTCCTCAAAGCTTCAGTTTGTGCACCATGCCCGTTTTGCGGAACTGATCTCACCGCAAAACATCTACTTGACTCCTGCCAACATTTGGAGAGCCTAAGGGTCTCCCTTTTGGTTCCATATCCCCATCCCAACTTTTAAATACTCCTTCACCATTAAATATCTCCAACATACATAATTTCTGTAAAAAATCAAACCTTACACTTTAATCATTACATTATTACATTATTATTTTACATTAAATCCCTTACAAAGTATTATGAAATCGCGAGTCGTAGGCCCCAGCAGCTAGTTACTCGTTAAAATTAGTATTAAGTTTAGTATTATATATTAGATTTAATTATGATATTATAAATAAATAAATAAATACTTACGATTGGTCGAGTGGCAAAATTAACCTCTATGATTTGTGCCACTGCCTGTCGAAGCCATGGACTTATAAGAAGTCAATGCATGATCGACACTTTCCAGTTTTTGGCAGCGTCAGCAATGTCCGTTGCCGTACCTATGCTAAATAAGCATTCACCTTGTCTGATATCTCCCGAAGCGTCGCAGTTGATAATCCCTTCAACCTTTTGTTACCCAAAAACTCAGTGATGTGTGCATGAAAAATAAGACGACTATTATTAAAACGTTTTTCAAGCAAATCTAAATCACTCATATCCAAAGAGCGAACTGCATCCAGGGCGGAATCTCGAAGACAAGATCGAAGGTGCTGCAATTTTTCCACATCAGTGAAGTTAGGATCCTTGTCAATGAGTGTCAAGAATATTGACGTAAAATCAGAATACTCGGTGTATCCACCACTAAACATTGGCAATTTTATTTCTGGTAGTCGAGGCCGATGCATAACAATCGTAGACCTATCAACAATTGCATCCTGTTGCATCGTTGAGCATTGCGGAATTTGTGACTGCATTTTTCCAACTGCAGAATGTAGTCGACCTAACAAGCCAACCACAAGTTTAGTGCAATTAAAACGCAAAATACCTCAGATTTCAGAAAAATCTAACAGCTCAAGTTTATTGTACACATTATTAAACGAAACTTGAGCCTGCTCAATCAATTGAATATTTTCACTCAGTTTATATTCATCAAGGCTATTTATTTCACCGCTAATAAATTTTTGATTTATTTTATCCAAATGATATAATGATTGCGCTTTGCGTCTATAAAATTTGACATCAATGTCAGCACGTGCCTTTGGATCAGGCGCAACGAACGTTTCACTTTGGATCTCTTTTTTTTTTTAAATGACTATATTAATGTCCACAATAAATTTAGATGAAACAATTTTGTAAACAAAGTAAATAAAATCACTTTGTTTCTTTATAAAACTAAATTTATGTACTAGCAAAACTTTTAATTCACCACTGAATGTACCAAACGCACTATTTATGATTTTATTTTTAATGTGTTTGTAAAGTCCTTCTTTTATTTTTATATAGATTGTATAAGCACTTATGCTAATGTAGCAATTATGAACTGGTTCTATTACGTTATCCACGTCTGTAAATGCATATACATATGTGAACAGTTCTACTTTGCATGCACTTGTTTTACTTATTATTTTCTTAGTAAATAGTGTCACTGAACTTTAAAATGATAGTTCATAAGCTGGCATTGTTATACGAAATTGAAATTAAAAGAAAACGAAATAAATACGGTTCTTTATATACACATATGTAAAAATATTTTTATTTATTAAAGCACAACACAGGTTCCTTTTATTTGGAAAACAATACAATCCAAATTTGAAAGTGCCTTAGCGATGGCACAAATGAAATCTATACAATCACGTCGGGGTCTCCAAAATGTTTGGTTACGAGTTTTTCCGTACTATTTTCCAAATAAGACGGAAGTTTTGCTTTAAAAATACATTACTTTATTTTTTGTTTCAAATTCACTTTCTGTTTATGTATTAATGTTTTACAATTGTTTATTGTTACAAATATTGTTTTAAATACTGCGGCTACTATTGTTTCTGTAGATGTTGTTGTTGTTGCTGCTTCTCATGTTCACTGCGAGGATGAGCGAAAGAAAACCAAAACGATATGAAAGAGAACTAGAGTAAGCGAGCATGCGAAAAATCCAAACCGAAAACGAATTTAGCAACCTAAATTAAATGTAGAACTTTGCTAGCACACGACCGATCAAGCAATAATCCAGTAAACGAAATCAAAGACAAACAAAGTCGCTTGTCATTGCACACGACACATGCAGTCGCAGTTAATCAACCAAAAACAACGAAAACCTGTACAATAATCGAACAAGGTGATTCGGCCTACGTCATCGATCATGCCCACGATCTAGACCCTCTATGCTGACTGTCACCCATTTCTTGTGCTTGCTGCTTGCACTGCATAACCAAACATGGAGAAGAGTGAGACGAAAACATGATGCATGGAAAATACCATTAGTATTTTTGATTCATTTAGTCTATTTTTCATTACTTTTATCTAATACTGTTGGATTTTATTTTAGAATGAAAATTGTTAAAAAATTCTAAAATATGAGCAGCTGCTCTGAACATTCTCCCCCGTTGGAAGACTAGGGCTTCCAACAAATTCCTCCATTGGGAGCACGCACAGTTTGCAAATCGCACGACGAACAAAACCAGACGTATTACGCAATTCTGCAACACGATAAACTCCATCTGTCCCAGGAATAAGATGAACCAACCCGGCTAGTGGCCATTTCAGAGGCGGCTGACTCTAGTCCTTGATTAAAGCCACATCGTTGACCTTCAAAGTAGGCCTGGGTACTCGCCACTTGGTACGCTGTTGCAGCAAGGTAAGATACCCCTTACTTCACCGCTTCCAGAAAATTTGATGTAAACATGGCACACGCTGCCACTTATCATGCCGATTGTATTTTAAATGAGTTAGATCTGGCTCTTCAATGGCAGCAAACGATGAACCAATGAATAAATGAGCTCTTGTCAACACATCCAAATCAGCAGGATTTTCGAAAAAGAGGAACTAAAGGTCTTGAGTTAACAACTGTAGCAATATGGCAAACTAGAGTACGTAATTCCTCAAAACTGACGACCGATAAGCCGACTAGTCGATAAAAATGATACTTCGCAGTTTTCAACGCTGCTTCGCACAGTCCACCAAAATGTGGTGACCGGGGAGGGATGAATTTCCAGTCAATATGGTCCGAGAGACAGTATTGATGCAATGCTTGTTGACGGCCATCACTGAGGAAAAGGCGACGAAGATCCATCAGCTAATTTTTTGCTCCAACAAAGTTTGTCGCACTACACGTTCTTTCGGAAGGTCAGCTTTTTTATGCTCAGCTAATAACAGAGAAACAATTTTTCAAAAGAATAGAGGCTAAAAGTGCCTGAGGTCCTGCATGCAGATTTTTTTCATGAAAATCGCGAATGATGGCAACCATAATACTTTGGTAAAATTATTGGATGGCGAAACTTGAATTTTTAAGCCGACCTCCAACAGGCATTAATCCTCAATCGTCCAAAAATGACGCCAGTGATGACATGAAACTGGACGCGCTGACTGGTTTTGTCTAACAGATTTTTGTAATCAGTCCAGAGTTGAGCCCTCTGCACGATTCGAACCAATTGAACTCCATGCTGCACATCTGATACCTCCAGGTAGCTGATTTGTTACGTCGAATAAATTTAGAAACATAACCGAATATTTTTTGGATTGTTTTGAAGCAATTGATGTATTTTTACGACAATGTTACATCTGACTGACTGACCGTCGTAGTCATCTCACCGCATCTCAAGCAAATCTTGATTAAGGAAATAAGTTTTTGGCCAGCCATCCTTGCTGCCATGCAGAAACGATGGGCCTTCGATCCAACATGAAGACTGAAGCAATTCGCTGGGATATGCTCCACGAGATAGAATGTCAGCTGGGTTCAAGTTAGTCGGTACATAGCGCCATGCCATTCCAGATGTTAGCTCTTGAACTGTAGAAACACGATTAGCTACAAAAATATTAAATTTGGCGGGCTCATTTTGAAGCCATAATAGAACCACAGACGTATCTGACTAACAATAGTAACTGCATTTAATTTTTTGTATTTCATTTATGAGTTGAGCGAGAAAAACTGCAGCACAAAGTTCCAACTTTGGAACGGTAATACATTTTAGAGAAAAAACACGCGATTTAGAGCATAGTAACTAGCATCGTATGATGTTGCCTTGAGTTGAGAGCATATAAACGCATGCCCCGTAGTCCTCAATAATAGCGTCACAAAAACCTTGCATCTCGAGATTGGAAGCGGTTTGCAAAACAAATCTAAGAAATGAAACGTGCTGTGCATTGCTGAAATCCTCTTGAAAGCTATGCCAGATAGTATTTTGAAGGAAGCTAGTTTATCATCCCAATCCAATTTTTCTCGCCAAATATGCTGTAGAAAGATATTTGCTTTCACTGGCCCTAGAAGCCAAGAGTTTTTGTGACTTTACTCTCTATTGATTCTTTATCCTGGTGATTAGGTATGTCATTTAAAATTGTAGGGCCGCTTGAACACCATTTTTGAAGTTTAAATTGTCACTTATCTAGTAAATCAGTAGTTTGCTTCAAGAAGCATTGATGAGGCAAGCAATATTTGTATGAGCTAAACGAATTGTTTTGTTGTTTTTAATAAAATAACTTTTTAAAAAGCATAGAGCTGACTTATTACTTAGTCGCGTCCTAATTTCAGTGACAAAATTGCCTGATATAGAAAAAGCTCTCTCTGTTGCTATCGAACTAGGCTACATTGTACTCAAAACTTCAAACAATAAATTTTAATTTTTTGTTCTCTTATTTGTTGCTTCTAAAATCATTAATTCTTTTTTTAGAGTTTGAGCACATGAGGTAACTTCTTTTGGATCTTACAAACATTTATTTATTGCTAGTTCTATAGTATTTTGCCTTATTTCATCTTGTCCTTCATTTGTCATATTTTTTTCGCGGTCATCTTCTGAACCTTTGTATAAGTTCTAAAAGCTTTTAATCAAAATTTATGATATCATTTTTGTTAGCTAATGGCAGTAGTTTATCAGACGATTTAGTTTGAGAGTTTTGTAGATATAAAATAAGTGAAATCAACACAGAGTCCCAGAGTCTTTCCAAAACTCGAGATTTTATAGCAGCAAAAAACTTATAACTAATGTCACTCTTCAAATTTTTTAACAGTTCTAACAAAAATTCTAATATTCACTTGTTAATAAATTTACAACACTTCTACCTTAAGCTTGGACGGCTAGTTTGACTGAAACTAAAGTTTTGAGAAGGCTTTCAACTTCTTTAATTAAAAATTAGAATTAAATTTAATTCATTTCCAAATTTTTCTTTTACATAATTTTGAAGAATAGCATTTTTGGTAAGAGATTTTCTAAAAATTTGCATATTTTTCTGATTTTAGAAATAATTTGGTCATATTTTTCTCTTAATTTATAATTCATGTCGTCAGTCTCTAACTCATCGTAGTCATCATCTGACTCACTATCTTCAGAAAACTCATCTATTTCATCTAACGCAGCAAGTTTTGGCACAATTTCTTCCATAGAACTCCTTTAAAGCATGTTTGCACCACTATGTTGTTTACGTGAAGTTGGTACAAGAACGGATAAATTTTTCTCCGTCACTTTATCGTCACAGCTTTCAAATGTTGGTGGAGGCTGCTTATGGATGATCCCTTGTAATTTAATATTTCATTGCAACAACTACACTGCGCCTTATTTGTTTCCACTTTTTTAAAATATTTCCACACATTTTGCAATTGTATTAAATTTACGACTTTTCTTTCTTTTTGAGCGTCACTTCTTATCTTATTTTGTAACTGTTGTTCTCGTCAATAAGGCGCCATCAATAACGTCTTCGATCAGACAGTAATAATTATTTGCTATCGATAACTCTTTCCCATCCAATATTCAAGTGCGGTTGGAAATTTTTACATTTCCGTCCTTGGTCATCCATCATGAAACATACAAGCTATGCAAGCAAAAGCAATAAAAAAGACAACTGTGTCACCAGCAGGTAGTCAAAATCAGCGCATACAAAACGGGACTCTGGAAAATAAAGCGGCAGTGCAGAAAGGTATTGACCGCTACATACAATTCCACAATAAACGTAAACTAAGCCCGCAAAAAAATAATAATGCTAAAAAAACGATTTTGGAAAGTAATAGGTTCCAGCTACTTGCTGAAAAAGATGAACCTGTTAAAAACGATGACAATAACTCAGCAAAACCTAAAACTGCGAAACCTCCCCCAATATATGTTCGTGAAGAAAGCTCGAATAGGCTGGTAGATGCTATTCAAAGAATAGTTGGCAATAATAACTTTCAAATTGTGTCTATTACCATGGGTAATATAAAAGAAACTAAGGTCCAAATTTATACGGAAGCAAACTACAGTTCTGTAACTAAGAACCTTAGAGAGTCTAAAAGAAACTCTTATACCTATCAACTTAAAAGTAGTAAAGGGCTGGTTGTTGTAATTCAGGGCATTGAACCCTCTGTTCATTGTAGCGATATTAAGAGTGCACTGGAAGAAAAAGGGTTTGAAGCCAAAGTAGTGATTAATATGTTTAATAAAAATAAAATCCCACAGCCATTGTACAAAATTGATTTGGCCCCAAAGTTGCAGCACTTAAAGAAAAATGAAGTGCATCCCATTTACAACATTAAATATTTACTTCATCGTAGGGTAACTGTGGAGGAGTCTCACAAACGAGTAAATCCTGTGCAATGCACAGATTGTCAGGAATTTGGCCACACGAAATCTTATTGCACCCTTCGTCCAGTATGCGTAGCTTGTGGAGACTTGCATGATCCCCCAACCTATAAACTAAGTCGCGATAAACCTGATCTTAAAAAGTGCATACTGCCAATTATAGAGGTTGTCCTGAATATAAGGATTTGAAGAACCGTTTGCAGTCACAATAAATTCCGCCCGTTTTAGCCGTGAGGCTAACCGTACAGAATCAGCGACGGTTATGTGTCCACCACCTAATATTCTTCCACCTAATAACTTCGGTCAGGTTGCAAATGCGTTATGGTACTCTGACGTTATCCGCTGTATATTGTCATCTACGATTTTCTATATCTGCGGATGTTTTTAAAAATTTCTTTGATAGTCTTGGATCACGATTTTTGGCGGCCGGTGACTACAATGCTAAACACGCTTATTGGGGTTCTCGTTTAGTTAATCCAAAAGGTCAGCAACTTTACAGCACTCTTGTAAATTGTAAAAACAAACTAGACTTCGTTTCTCCGGGTAGGGCTACATACTGGCCGGCGGATCTAAGAAAAACTCCCGATATCATCGACTTTGGTATCACAAAAAATATATCAAGAAACCTCATATCAGCAGTTACTTTCTTCCGATCACTCCCCCGTTGATATCGTTTTACTCGATTTTCCAATATTTGAGGCCCTTATAGACTTTTATCTAATAAAACTAATTGGTTGCAATATAAAAAGTATATTAGTTCTCACATAGAAATTGCACCTGCGATCAACTCTAAAAGCGATATTGACAAATCTGTTAATGAGTTAAGTGCCGTATTGGTAGCTGCAGCTGAGGTATCAACGCCTGCGATTGTTGCTCACAAGTTCAGCAGAAAATCGTTCTTAAATAGGGAAATTGAAGAACTGATTGCTTCTAAACGACGATTGAGAAGAGAATGGGAACAGCACAGATCTCCTTCTGCTAAACAAAGGCTAAAAGATGCAACAAAAAAACTAGCCAAAGCACTTTTAAGCGACCATCTCGAGGCACAAAGGCGCTATATCTATAACCTATCACCCACAAACACTAGATTTTCACTTTGCGCAAAAATCGCTAAAAACTCCTATGGAGCTGGATTCACCTATTAGAGACAGAAACGGAAATTGGGCTCGGTCTAATGAAGAGAAGGCTAATGTATTTGCCAACCATCTGGAGCACGTGTTTCAACCTAATCTACCTACTAACAAATTTGTGCTTCCCCACCAGACAATCACAAATTCAGTAAATATGTCTGCAGTAAAAACAAGCGCTAGTGAGATTGTGTCTATTATAAGGACTCAACGGGAACCCAAAAAATCTGCTGGTTATAATAGAATTGTGCCAAAAATGATAATTGAACTTCCAAACGCAGCAATAGTTTTTCTCTCGTGTCTTTTTAATGCTATCCTTCGAATTGGGTACTTTCCAAAGCAATGGAAGAAATCGGTTATTATAATGGTTCCAAAGCTCGGGAAGAATAGGACATATCCTTCTTCATATAGAACTATAAGTCTGCTTCCATGTCTTTCTAAGCTATTTGAGAAGGTTCTTAAAGCCAAACTACACCAGTTACAAGCAAATAGTTCAATCCCAGATCATCAATTTGGTTTTCGAGCAAAACATGGAACGATTGAGCAAGTCAACAGAGTTACTTCGGAAATAAGGACTGCCTTTGAACTGTGAGAATATTGCTCTGCAGAATTCCTTGATGTAGCACGAGCGTTTGATCGAGTATGGCATGAGGGTTTGATTCACAAAATAAATTGTTTACTACCCCAAAATATGCATAGAGTCCTGCAATCCTACATATCAAATCGAGTGTTTGTAGTAAGGCAGAAAAATTTCGTTTCAAATGAATTTAAGATAAAAGCAGGAGTTCCCCAAGGTAGTGTCTTGGGACCAACTCTATACATGTTATTCACTGCCGACATTCCAACAAGTAGTCAAATTGTTACTTCGACTTTTGCTGATGTCACTGCCGTAATCAGTCGCTCCCGTTGCCCAGTTAAAGCTTCCGCTTCGAT
This sequence comes from Amiota minor, assembly GCA_037043295.1. Classification (NCBI taxonomy): domain Eukaryota; kingdom Metazoa; phylum Arthropoda; class Insecta; order Diptera; family Drosophilidae; genus Amiota; species Amiota minor. The sequence goes on from JBAMAW010002255.1 coordinate 85,065, forward strand.
GCTCATCTTAAAAGCCTTCTGGAGTGGTTATCCAACTGGGGAATTAAAATCAATGAGGGGAAATGTAAGCACATTACTTTTACATTGAACCGACGGACTTGTTCTCCAGTAACGTTAAATGGTGTTACAATTCCTCAAACTCAAGTGGTAACTTATCTTGGCGTTCACCTGGACAGACGGCTCACCTGGCGGAAGCATATTGAAGCTAAAAAGATACATTTGAAACTAAGAGCTCAAAGCCTTCACTGGCTAATCAATTATAAATCTGGACTGAGACTTGAGTACAAGGTGATGCTGTATAATTCTGTTATTAAACCTATTGGACTTATGGTTCTGAATTGATTGGATTGATTGAATATCGCGAACGCGAGTAACATTGAAGCTATACAAAGAACACAATCTATGATACTTAGAACAATCACGGGAGCTCCATGGTATATCAGGAATGAAGACATTCACAAAGACCTGGAAGTACCACCTGTAAAAGAAGAATGTTCCAAGCGTAGAGTTATTTACATGGATGAACTAGTTCGACATGTGAATCCCCTAGCCAGAGTCCTTGTCCATACAAGGAACTCATCTTGATTGTTCCGAAACGATCGTGCTGCCCTTTTGATTAATTAGAGGCTCATAGTGCTAAGTGAACTCCTTCCTCTTAATTGTAGGAGGAACACATGTGTATTAGTTTTTTAAGATTTGTAACCTTATTGTTAGTCCTATGTATTTTGATAGGAGATTCAATAAATACTATCAATATATTATAAAAAAAAAAAAAAAGTTCGTCAATTTGACAATCATCTTGTTTAGCTGTTTGAACATGAGCCACCACAGGCGATAAAGTTGAAATATGATAAACTCCTCCAGAAACAATCCAGCCCAAGTGCATTTCTTGCAGACGAGGCAGGCGCAGTTAAAGGCATATTTGACCTAAACACAGGAGTTCAAAAAACATACTAGCACCAATTAGCAAATCAATCCGTTTAGATTTGTTAAAGTGAGAATCCGCCAATGGAATACCTTCCTGTATGTCCCAATCTACCGTGGCGAAAATGCAAGTTGGCTGATCACTAGATATTGTAGATACAGTTAGTGCTGTAACAATCGCAGAAAAATCTGAATATAAAGACTGTATGAAAAGGTTTACCGTAGCGCCACCAGATGTAAAACGAATAGAACAATTCCTGATACAGATAATGAAGACTTGGTTCGTTTAAGCTAAAGACGATTGACTATTGCCACTGGTCGACTGCGATTTTTCCCAACGAATCTGTGTCGCGCTGTCCACTTTCTGCGACATCAGATAAATTATAGCGCAACCAGCTATTTGCTCCTGTATGCCAATAGATTGCAGAGTGTGCATGTGAGCATTAAACTTGTCTGATAACTCTCGAAATCCATTAACGGACAATGATTTCAATCTCTTGAACGCCAAGATCTTCCTAATGTGAGTCTCGAAAATTAAAAGATTACTATTAAACAGTTTTCGTTCATTTACAGCGATCAAATTTTGAAATTGCTCAACCCTGCTTAGCTCTGAATATTGGTGTATCACTGTAGTAAATAAGGAAAAGAACCCCATTTTGTGTAAGTGTCGGCGTAGTTGGCAGCTTTACCTGTGAAACACGCGATCTTCCAAAATGAACTACCACGACCGAATGCGAATTAGGCTTGTGCGTGTATGCGTTTATCTTTAGTCGAAGCCATTTAAAGTGAATGTGAATGTATGTACGAGGTCTGTTCAAAAAATATCAGGAATTTTGAATTTACACCACCAATTGTACTATGGCAAATTTGGAAAATTTGTCGATACACGTGAGAAACTGTTGAGAGGCTTTAGAATATATATCAATGTGAAGAATTTCCCACAATATGTTGGAATCATTGTTTCTGATATTCTTTGCTTCATGGGGTGTCGATCACTGTTTCGCTTTCCTTTACAATTTTAGGAAATTTTTTCCTGTGATTTGCCCTGCCGCAATAATCTTACTTTGTTCATTTAAGTCAAATATGTCCGTTACAAATCTTTCCGCATTCAACTTGTTAATTTTCGTGTTTGGATTCCTATCGTAAACCGCAAGGGTTAATGGTTGGTGATCGATAAATAAATCTATTGCGGTTACGCCATATAGGGAGTTCCTTAGTGTCTTAAGAGCCCACACAGTGGCGAAAAGCTCTCTTTCGTTGGAGGCAAAATGATGGCAGTACTTGACTTTTTAAGATTGTTTCTCAGTCTGATGAAGAAATCAGTTGTTACATCCTATAAGTTAATTTTGCACTTTTTGCTATCTCAGTAACCTCATGAATGGACTTAATTGGGAAGCTGTTGTCGATTGGTCTTGCACCTCTCATTGCTACCAACGTAATTTTTTGAAGCACCAGTATAGATGAGTAACCTTAATTCTCCTCCCCTTAATGTCCTGGAGATCCAGGGTAGGGCAGATTTTCCAATTAAAAATTTATATTCTGTTATTTAAGATCAAATAATGCATCGTATTCCAGATCATTTAGGGCTCCCCACAGCGTTGCCGTAGGGCAGCGGTTACCACCGCTTGAAGAACGTCAGCAACTGATTTATTCTCGTCCAAGCCATATCTAATCTGTTGTAAATCATCCATAACTCCTGCACGACGCTCTTGCAACTGGAAGACACTATATCAATTAATTTTTTTGTCGTGCGTCGTGGGGTTGTCAAGCAACCGGTTGTTAAGAAACCAAAATGTAAAGGGATGGAAAAGACCTTGTAATTTATTTTTCGTTTTTAAATATTTGTGTACAACCGATGCCATTTATTTTTGTATTTTTTTTATGACCAGGTCTGCCCCTAACCGATTTAAGGAGATATTTATTCAAAAGGTTATTCGAGTGTATGTATGAATTTTTACATCTTTATGTGTTATAAAATATCACTGGACATCAGGATTTTTTTTTCTTTTTTTTTTTTATTGGAAAAAACAAAAAAGTTTTATTTTGTTGTGCTTTGTAGTATTTTTTATTTTTTCTTATATGTATTGTTTTCCAATCTTCCCCCCTTCCATCCTTTCAATAACTCAGTCAACTCACGTCACACAACAACAAAAAGATACCTTTTTGCTTGCACCTTCATGTTTTTCGGGCTCTCATTGCTAATTATTTTGTGTGAGATTGAGCAAAAATTTTAAATATATTTTGAGACTTACACTTTTTAATTACAATCAAAAATAAGTGAAAAGGTCTGTGAGAAAACGAAAAACAAAAAAGAAAAATAAGTGAAAAGGTCAGTGAGTTAAACAATTGAATTTTTTCGGTTTTTCACTGAACGTCCCACTTCATCACTACATATTATAAAACAAATAGCTTTTTTCCTATGTAAGCTTAAATCTTTAAAACTACGCAATCTATTTTGATGCGGTTTTTTTTTTTAATAGATAGAGTGATTGAAGAGGAAGGTTTATATTTATAATAACATCCATTAAATAGTGGAGAAATACTGTTTTTTTCACTATACATATACATATATGCCTATCTTTAAAATTAATGTAGTTGGCATAGTGTCATAATTTATGGAAAAAGCATTTACTGTCACTACAATATTCCAGCTTCTCATTATTTACACAGCAAAGTTTCTTCAAATGTGATTTTAGTTTTTTTTATTTAAGTCTGATTATTACTATCAAGAAATTATAAAGTCATGTCTGGAAGACGTCGTCGTTCGAACATAGGTCGTAGTACAGCAAGAGATGAAGAATCGTCAACGGAACGTGAGGTTCGCCTCAGTCAGCTTCGGGATAGATATAGAGCTGAGAGAGAGAGAGAATCATCAACACGAGTTACTAATTCACGGATAAATAAAGAAAATTCTGCCATGAATTACGATCCATCGATTTCTTACAAGGACGATCGTATAGTATCAATAGGTACTATGTCAGTGGTGTGTGAACATTGCTTGGCATTGAAATTCAAGGATGAATCGAAAGGCATGTGTTGCTTATAAGGAAAATTCAAATTAGAAGAAATTCTCCCTCCACCTGAACCGGGTGATCATCTATATATATAAAAATGCACTCAAAAAATAGTATGACCCCGCAAAACTCGAGAACGGCTGGACCAAATTTGATGATTCTGTTTTTTTATTGTACTCATGGAGTTACAGTCAGGTTGTTTGCTACATTTGGATCCGGTAGGTAGCGCTGTTGTCCAGATATAGATAGTTTTATGCCATTTTTAAATTTTTTTTTTATTTGGTGCAAAATATACTGAACCGATTTTTTTTAAAAGAACAAATGATTCTTAAAGTTGCTTAGGTTATAATATAATAGAATATTGAAATATATTGTAAATTATTAATTACACATTTTACAACAAAGCTTTTTAGAAGTAACACCCAATTAACGTATAGGGGGTGCAGCAACGCACGTCGGTTAACGCTAGTTGAAAATAAATGATAAGAGTTACTTGCGAACTCTGGAAAATATTATTCAAATACGCTAATGTTCCTTCATTTCTACTTTCCAAAACGCACAACGTGATTCTTGAACGATATGTAGTTAATATTAAAAAAAAGTCTGATCCTTTCCCTTCATTGGTTATTTTCGACAAACGTACGTTGCGTTTTTTCTTTAATTTTGAAACCATATTCTCCATATCATTGTCATACTCCTACTTTGTTACCCTTTGTCCAGTTGATTTGTTTTTTATTTTAAAGTAAGGGGTAAGTTTGTATAAAACTTCTGATCTTTCGTTCGACCTTGTCTACGTCCAAGCCCTTATACCTTGCTTCTCCATTTCCGCTAGAATCTCGCTTGATATATTTCTTTTCTTTTTTTTTGTGTGGTTATCCCAAGTCAGTTACACTTCCTATTCTTGAATAACAGCGAATTGCCACTGTCATTCCACTTTTAACCAGGTGCTGAAACAAGTATAATATTTATTTTGTAAAATTCAATTACTGTGCGTTAGGCTCGCAGAAACTCTAGAAAGGGTTTCTAGTTATTAAAAAAATTTAAATTTAAACAAGTTACTTACATTTGCATTCATTGTTGTACCTCACTCAGGTGCTACTGTCCAACACTTCCGAGTTGCAATATACACTGGCGATCCATCAAATAGACTCAAGTTTTTTTTTTATAGAATATGGAATTTTTGAAATTGAAATACTAAAAAATTGGCAAAACTATATTTTTAGAGCTTAACCCTTTTATGTGCGTTACGGTGATGCTAAAAATAGAATCGTCAGGAAAAAGAATGTCTGCGTAGTCTGGTGTAGTGGTTAGAGAGTAGGACTGGCAAATCGAGGGCGTTCGGTTCGAGTTCTGCACTGGGAATATTATTCTTTTTTTACTTAATTCTGTCTTAATAGAACTCTAATTCTCTCATTAATGCAGTCACGAGCGAAAACTTCGTTCATTCTCTTTTGTGTTTAAAGAGAGATTCGATTTTGAAAATAAATAAACAAAAATAATAATAAATAATAATAATAATAAAACATAATAATAAAAATGGGCCAAGTGCGAGTCAGACTCGTACACGGAGTGTTCCGTACCAGGTTGGGGTTTTTAAGGGAAGTACTTCCCCTAGTGGTCCGATTTGACTGATTCCAATTCTAATGTTTTAAACTTAATTAATAATGTCTGTAGCCACCTTTACTTCAAATCACATCATAAATTCGGTCAGGCACTGAATCGTAAAGGGATTCAGAAGATTCAACGGTAGTTCGCTCCAGGCGCTCTTAATGGCATTTGTTAATGTTTCGAGATTTTCAAATTGTGTGCCAGATTAATAGACTTTACGGGAAAGCCAACCCCATACATTCTCAATGATATTGTGGTCAGGAGAGTAAGGAGACCACTCCATTAAGATAACTTTTTGCTCATTAATCCACATTTTTACCAATCGGGCGGTATGTATAGGGGCATTATCATGGTGAAATGTTCAAGGTAATGACCCAAAAATGTTGGAAAAGTGAGGAAATTATTTTTGGGGCAGCTCCTTGTAGTGTGTGGTGATGAAACGGACTGCAGTTCGAATAAGCCATAATAGGAGATGGCCCCCACACCATTATGCCCACCTCAAGACTATGATGAGGTCAAAAAACGGTCTTCCTTTCTTATTTGATGGAAGTAGTAAGTAAAACCATCTGGTCCATCCAAATTAAACCATTTTTATCAGAAAAAAACGATACGATGTCACTCACTATTCCATGGCATGTGGTTCCGAGCAAAAAGAGAGCGATTATGTTTAAGAACGTCGTTAAGAGGTGCTTTTCTTTATATATTTAATCTCTTTTGATATTTTGCTTTCCTAATCACTCGCTACACTTGCAGGTACTACCCGTTTTAATTGAATTTTGGCTGCAGAGCACGTTGAGTTTGAGGCTTTTCGGAGAATTCTGCACTCTTCGCTAGGCTTAAGGACTTTTCTGGTGGGTTTTTTCATATTTTTTCCATAATTTGATGGATTTCGTAGAAAATGAGAGACAACAGACTAACTTTAAGAGATTTTTCTGCTATCTGCCTAGTTGTAAGATTGCTGTTTCGATATGCCAATAGTTTGCGTTTTTCTTCCGAAGTTAGTGCTGCACAACGGCCCATTTTGTATTAAAATAATGGAAAATTGAAGGAGACAATTAAATGCACACTTTAGTTCGCACTGTTAAATAAGAACGAAATTTAAATCGTTTAAGTCTATTCTGGTGATTGATTAAAAAGCACATTTTTCAGCATAGGCAAATCAAAATAGAAATAAATTATAACTGTAAAATTCCTGCAGTTAACTCTCATCTCTTAACTTTGTCTAATGTTCTCTTCCAAAAAAAAAAAAAAACAAAGGTTGTGGCGATAGCTTACTGCATTCAGAAAAGACAAATAATTTGGATTTGCGGCCACACTGAGCCGATTTTGCAACAAGCTCTCAGCATTTTTTGAGTTTACCTGTGTTTGTGGACAAAACTGTGCTTTCATTACAACAACAACAACCATTTCCCTTGCGATTGTTGTAAGAATAAGACGGTGTTCGCTCAGGGTTCCTTACAACAAAGAGTTCTGCTCATTGTGGAAACAGCATTAAAATTTTAGTTGTGTTCCCCACGAATTTCCTTATGACTTTTTTTTCTAATATTAGTTTACGTTTTAAGATTATAATAGTGTTCATTCCAGCTGCCGAGATGTGCCAAGCGTCATATAATCTTGCATAGACTGTGAGCGCCTGTACTAAAAACGCTGGGCAAAACCGGTAATGAAAAAATGGCCAGACATTGCGCAGTGTTGTTGTTGTCCCGTGAAGTCGAGCTGCAAAGTTTCCTAGATCATATAGCTTCGCATATATTAAAGCTACAGAGTAGTTATCAAAGAAAGATATAATAGATGATAAGCTAAAATTTTCAAATAATAATTTGGAAGACAATAGTTGATTTGTAACACCATATGTACCTCTTCAATGTTCAAATAATTTGGTCATCATCGACCCGCTACCGTAGACCAATTAGATTTCTTAATAAAAGAGAGACCATCCAACTGTCTATGAAGAAAGGTAGTTTAGCAATAAAATCAATATTAGAGCGCCCATAATTCATTATACCTATTAGAAAAACACACATAGATCATAGTTTGCAATTCACTATGGTTATAATAAAATATGTCATGCTTTAAGCAAAAAATTCTCCTGCAAAATGTTATATATATAGAGCGAACCCGACCGAGATCAACAATGTGGAAAAATATTTAGAAAAAGATGTCTACGAAGGTCGCTTTGAATTTGTGTTGTCATCCTTATATTCGTACACACGATTTTTTGAATATTTTTTGCATGTCTCATATAGACTATGCCAATGAGGCAAATTAGATCCGCAGAAAGAAAAGTAAAACTTTTGCAAGAAACAAAAAAATTCAATTGGATTTTCGGAAAGGAACGAGATTAATTATAGACAAACCAAAAGATTTCACAGCTAAAATCTTGAAGATGCAAAATCCATTGTGCTACCTCACGGAGACCAACCTTCTTCTTCACAGATTGTGTAAATGCAATATTATCAGTCACCAACTTAAAATTTACTCCAGGCAAGTAATCCCGAAATTTCTCGGCTACAAGGTAAGCAGCTTTGACATCCAAAATGTAACTGTGACGTCTGGAATCACTCAGTGACGACTTCTTACTCCAGAAAAACATGGAGTGTATTTCTTGATCAAAGTACTAAAGCAACGTAGCGCCAAAACTATCCTTGAAAGCATCTGTATGTACTTCGTTGGGTGCATCTCTACTGTATATTCTTAAAACCGGTTCTCAGCATAGTCTTCCATTTCATGATCAATCGCATTCAGTTCCACGGTTTCGATTTAAAAACCACATCCTTCTTCATCAGATTCGTTAAGCCCAAAAAGAATGGTCTGACGGTGCTTATCTTCTCATGGTTCGGCCTAATTTACACCAAGAAAATCGACCTTTCTGTGCAAAAAATGGATCTTCTTCCACTTAATTTTCAGAACCAACTTCAACTTATGAACGCATTCCTCGCTTGCCTGTGCGTAAATAATGATGCCATCTATATACAATTGCGTGACATCTCGAGCAATACGATTCTGGATCACGCAACTAATAAACGGATCAGGGGACTCGCAGAATCCGAACAGAGCTTTATTAAAGTCACATAGCCCCTCTTTTGTGACACCATGCTGTTCAGTTGCCGGAAGTCGACACAAACTCTGAATATACTGTCTTTCTTCTTGACGACAACGTTATTAACGTTATTTACGACTTGCGGGTGGCGACTCGCTTGCTGATGAAATGGTGTTATTTGCCCGTTCGGTACTATTTTCAGCTGCACGGGACACCCATCAGTCGGCGACATCGGTTGACAGTCACTGAACAGCGATTGTATTAGCAGGTTGAACTGCGAAGTAGTACAATATCAATATCAGTTACATTCTCGGTTACATTGTAAATACTTAGCTACTTAAAAAACATCACATTCCTGTACTGATAACAAGGAAAATCTGCAGCCATTTTCGTCCAGTGTTAAACGAAACTTCGACGCAAAATTATACCCCGGCAAAACATTGTATACCACTCTTCCATCTGCTACCACAATGAACTTATGTCGATTTCGAGGCCATCCACTCGCACCGCCCCTATAAATGCACGTATTGAAATCGTTTTCAAATTATTTAGTGCGACCACTTTCACTGGCTTACTACTTCTCACCACATTCACACATATGACCAAATCATCACATTTAAAAGATTTAGCACCGACATTACAATTTCTGGGCAAATGATAGGCGGACAAGCAATTATAGCTAGCAGCGATTTTTTCCACTGTACACTTTGTTCTTGCCACTGTACTGTTGTTTATTGTTCTTTTCACTCTCGTTCAAATGGACGATTTGCAATTGTAAATGACATATTTGAATTTATTTTTTATCTTTAGACCGTCAGCTAAGTATATAATAAATTACCGACTCATCATCAATACTCCCCAGCGCAACAATTTTCCTCATTTGCAAAACATTCTCATACTGTTTCATTATCACCTTTTAATCTTCCACTTAGCCTTTTATGTACCTGTCCACTAGAAAATCTATATCAAAACTCTGTGGCTAATGCTTCTTTCAATACGTCGTACGTGCTCACCACCACCGTATCTAGGTAAAGTTGTGCTATTTTTACCATTTTTCCGTGGTCCTGGATGTATTTTTGCTTCTCATTGACTCCATCTGCGTCCACGTTCTCTTTAAAGTTAGCAAACTAAAGGTTTTAGCAGCAAAGTCACAAATCACTTTAGACAAATTTCCAGCCGATATTTTCGGTTCTTTTCTTTGTTCCTTTGTATTTAATTTCAATGTTAATACTTTCACGAGCTTTTCGGCACTCATCAACGTTCTTTTTGCCTTTGCTTATTGACACTGCACACAATAATACAGTATTTGTCGAACTTAAAACATAAGAAAAAAAAAAGCAAGCAACTATGTTTTTGTACATATAATACAAAGCAGTAATCTATTATTCTTCGTTTCTCCTTGTGTCACTATTCGTCAAACACACTATACTTCTAACATGTTCGTAGCCGGACGAGCTCCCAAATGTAAAAGTAGTTTATTCAAAAGTAAATAATAATATAATGATCGTAAAATAAACACTTAATACATAATAATAATGTAATAATAATCACGAAATAAAATGATTCAAAGCAATAACATGAACACAACAAGAATGACTATAGCTCAGAAACAACCTGACGACTTTACAACTTCACTGATACTGGTGCTTCACTCAACTGTCTCACGTCTCCTTAACTCTTTACTCTCTGCCAAGGGTGACCAGCCTCTCCCACTAAATGTTGGGTATTGGATACCTGTCAGCAATTGTCTTCTCATTGATCTTCCTGTAACCGATGACGAGACGCCATTTTTTTTTTCATTGCGATCTTTCTTCTTTGGGACGATCCAAACTGGGGAAGTCCATGGCGAATAACTTGTTTTTATAATTCCCGGTTCATTTCGCTCACAAGCTTTTGCGTTTCTTTCTTATGAATGATTTCATATAAATAGGAATATCATCATTTGTAAATATCTTATGTTTTATATTATTACAAAATGACAAAATTTTTTTATGGAATATGTCAGAAAAATTTCGACATAACCGAAGTAATTCCTGATTTTCTTCTGTGTCGAGGTGATCAGTATGTTTAAATTCTGTGATACCTTTATTATTAAGTTCCTCCGTTATTATGATTGGCTCAATATTATATATTTCGAAGTAATTTTCCACTCAAGGTAAGTATTCCAGCTTCTAGATTAATATTAGCTTTGAGTTGCGTTAAAACATCTGTTTGGGTGATTCTATAGTTTTTTGACGGATTGTTTGAATATTGATTAGTTCCTACCTGTTTGCTGATAACTGGCATTCCCCGATAGGGGATCCAATTTTAGTTGTTATTCCTTTGTTGGTTACCGTAACCGCTATATGGTATTTGTTGATTATTATATGAGATGGTTAATGCTGTAATTTAAAAGATGTTTATTTTTGTATTTAGTATTATTCATTTATTTAGTAGCAAAGGACCACTTAGCTCTAAGCTTCTTTATATATGACATTATAATTGTAAGCAAAGGAATCGCTGGGATCTTAGCTTTTAGTATGAGTCTTTGATTGATAGCAAACGACCATATAGGTTTAATTTACCAAGTCAGACTGATCTTATGTTACATTTGTGTCCCTATTTATACTACTCTTAACCTACGGTTCTTAAGGTAATTAGTGCAGTTTACAGCATTCATAATCGTTAATTATGAATGTTGTAAGCAAATAACAATGTAAAAAGAAATGATAAAATGATCAAACCTAGCTTATTTAATGCAATAACAATTAGGACGAAAAGGAGATGACATAAAACAACTGTTGTAGTTATATACCCTACTAACTTCGTATTGTCTTATGGTATATTAGTTATGCTAACTTGCATACTACACCTCCTTTTTTATTTGAATTGATTTGTAAAATGCAATTAATTTATTTTTTATTTATTTATTAGAACTGAGATTACAAATTATAACCTAGTATTTAATATGAGCAATAGCGACAGAGGCCTTCAGCTCAGGGGAAAATTAAGAAGGAAAGGAGAAAATTAGAAAAGTACAGGACCAGACTTGCCTTGAGCGGGAATCGAACGCGCGACTCTTGGGATATCAGCCAGCGCACTAAACTCTGGGCTAACGAGCCAGTCAACAATTAATTTTATTATAAAATTTGATTAAAATACAAACTTATCTTTACTTGTACCTGCATACAATATAAACATCAATATTAACCTATATGTATGTATGTTTAGTAATTTAAAAAAAAAAAATTTTTTTGTTATTTATGTTGTTTTCTTTCTTGTTTGTTTGTTTCTTGTTTTCTTATATAAAATTTAATGTTATTTTTTATTTTTTTTGGTCATTTCTTTAACCTGTCTATGTGTACAGTCCATTCTTTTTTACTGTCTGTGATTGTGCAGTTATTATTATTATCAACCTTTGTTACATTATATGGTCCAGTGTGTCTATTTTATGTCCTGCTGGGCTATTGACATACACCAACTGACCTATTTCTATTTTCAATTTGTTAATTTTCTTCTCTTGTTGCTGATACAGTTGCAGCTTGGGTAGAGTACAGGGGCGTTTATGGGGATGGGCACTGGGTGCTACATGGTAAGGAGCACCTGGTGTTCGCGCTGTCAGAGCAAAGGGCAGGAGAACAAGAACTTGCCCTGTGCTCAGGCGACTTGGTGGATGAAAATGAGGTTTCATTTTTGTTTTTGGGACAGGAAGAGACAAACGAGAAATATGCATTTCTTGTCGTCTTTGTTGTTGAACTGTTTTTTTGATGAGCAAAGCTCATCTTACGGATTTTGTTATAGGCTTCTATTGATTTCTTTGTATGTTTTAATTTTACTTAACTAACAAAATGATTCGCATAGAAAAGGGAATGAAAAATTAAAACAACAAGAAATTCCAATCAATAGAAATAAGTAAAAAGAATTTTTTCACACGCTGAGCTTGGGAGCGGAAGAAAGAAACACGTCTTCACTGATTGAATGCCAGCAATGGAATGACAAATCTACCTGGCAAAAATAATAATTGTTTCTTTAATACCTGGTATATCCTCCTTTATTTTAAATAATCTTTTCATTCCCTTTGCTTTCCAATTCTGTTCTTCATCTCATTCCAAAGGCTTTCGATAGGATTCAAGCTCAGTGACTGACTTGGCCAGCTTAGTAAATGACTTTCTTGTATTTGAATCAATCCTTGACTAACTTCGATGTGTGTTTTGTATCATTACCCTGTTGAAAAGGTCCACCTCAGGGGCATATTTACTTTAGGGTAGGGCAGCATGGTACTTTCCAAGATGTCTTTGTATTGGAATCTGAACATGGTATCAGAAATTCTATGTATTGGTCCGAAGCCATACCAGGAAAAACATCTCCAAACTATAATGTTGCGTTAGCCTTGCCTTTTTTGTGTAGCGCATGTGGAATTCCTTTCCTTTCGGGCGTCGAACATTTCGAGTACTATCATTACCAAACAAATTTATTTTTGTTTCGTCACTCCACAGAATGTTATGCCATTTTTTTTCCACCGTCTGGCCCAGACCAGTTTACATGTTTCTTTGCGAAAGTTGGCCTCATCTTCAAATAATTTTGTCGAAGCAGTGGAACTCTTTGGGCTATGCGGCCAGGTAGTTCTGCATGTTGTAGTCTGTGACGAACCGTTCGGGCTGTAATTATTTGGTCAATTTCAGCTGAAATGCATCTTTTTTTTAGCGAGTGCGATGATGCGGGTATCTGTTGTAGTCGATGTCTTTTTTGGTCTACCTCGAGTTTCGATATTTTTTAGCTTTTAAAGCATTCTGCACAAAAAACATTGATCGTTTCATTGTTTTGGCAAAGAATCGAAGACTTTTACCTTCGTTTCTTAGTGTCGAAATGATTCTCCTCTCCTCGGAGGTACAATGTGTATTTCGACCCATCTATTAAAACGTAATTTGTTAATTTCACTGTAATTGTCTTTTAACACTATTAACAACGCGAACCTTAACGAAAAAAGCAATTAAATTAAAGGAGAAAGTTCAAAATCACGCAATGTTCTTATTATTTTTGCCAGGTAAATTTGACTTTTTTTTACAAAATTGAAGCTATCATAAAATGGCTGCTTATAAACATAGATTTCCTTGCACCACTGGTCCTCGAATAGTTGCTTATGTCGTCGTTACCAGTTTTCTGCTCCTTCCATTGTATTATATGGGTCGTGATTGTTCAGTCTTGGATATTTGCCATGTATTTCTTGTATATTTTCTTTTGTTTTACTGCTTTGCTGCTGTTGCTTCATTTGTTGGTGTGGTGGTTTTAAACTACACTCCTTCTTCCGCAAGCAAATGCAAAAATCCAAGAACTTTCTGCATTCGCCCAAAATTTAATCATTTAGTTTAAGTTTTAGCAAAAAAAAAGTATCGAGGATTTAAACACAATTCGATTATCTACTATGTATCCCTGTCACTTATGCCACTTGCACACTTAGGTTTTGGTTTTTTCTTTCTTTTATATTTTATATTTTTGTATAAATCTTAACTCCACTTTATTAAAATCAATCACTACTATTTCCTTTTTTATCCTCAACCGACCGGCCGTCCGCCAGCGTATCTCTTCTTTTTTTTAAAAACAGCAAGTGACGCCATTGCCCTCAACTACCTCTATATATACAACATATTCTAACAACGGACCACCAAGCGAACTTCTAAAACGAATAAAAACACCCGCTATTGTCCCGTTTTGTTGAGTTCGAAAGCTTTTTTTAGCAGTTGCCTCGGACAGACGGACAGATGTTTACCGACTAGACCGAAGCGATCTCTTTCTAGCACAGTCCTCTGTTTTAACAGTACGATCATTTAATTTTAAATACAGTATGATCGTATTGTCGGCTAAAAAAAAAAAAAGAAACACTCAATCGGATTTCCGTTTATCGTAGCTGTTTTTCAAAGATTTTTTTGGTACCAACAATATAGGGCTGTTATATACTGTAGCTGAGGGTTCTACTATATCAATTTATCTACTTGCTTATTTATCTCATCTTTATGTGCGTGTGGTGTAGTTCTGATGTAAGTCGGTACATATGTTTTTAAGCGTAATTTTTGCTTATAAAAATTGTTGACAGTGATAGGTTCTGTTTATAATGCGAATACATCAATGTAGTGTTTACATAAAGTTGTTAATTTTTCTTTAATGAAGTGTTGGAAATTTTGTGACAACTTGTTTAATGTCTCTTCTGTATTTTGATTTGTATGTGCCGTTAATATGTTATAGTCATTTAGACTTTCTGTTGTTAAGTTGATGTCAGGAATGAAAATATGTTTATTATGGTATTCATTATTCTCACAAAAGCGCATTTACTTGTTGTACTTGTATTTGCTATGAAAATTTCTTCTTGTATTTCTTGGCGTGGTATTAATATGTTCTTTTCATTAGAGTTGTATCTAATTACTTCTGACCTTGGAGGAAGAGTTACTGAATTTACTTTTAGGGAATTTCGCTTACTAAATCCAAATGTTTTTGCGTTATCATCTGGTCTTAGTATTAACCAATCTTGGTCTTTTCGGTAATCTAGAATGCAATTATATTTTTTGAAAAAAACTGATGGTATTGGGAAGTTATCATTTACAACATGGAAATCATGTTTGATAAGGAAATTTCTGATTTTTAGCTCTGCTTGTATCATTCCTAATGTATATAAGTATAATATAATACCGTCTCCTATGCCGTTAACGCTTATATTAGATTTTAAATTTATTTTTAAGTTTATTATATAATTTCTTTTTATGATTGATATATCTGCACCTGTGTCAATGAGGAATACAGTCATTTTGTTATTTAATGTTGGATTCTGTTTATATTATATTTATAGAGATTTCCTGTTTTTTATTTTCCTCTATTGAGTACCTGGGCAATTGTTGGTTTCCGTCCGTTGTGTGATGTTTATGGTTCTGGTTTGTCTGTTATCCTGGACTCTCCTTAATTACTATGCCAAAAATGAGTGCGATCTGTCAACCAGTTTGTTTACAGCAGCTGGTTTAATCAGTCCACCTCAGTAGTTCTCGGCGAATTTTGCAATGGAAAAAAATATTGAACAAAGAGTTTGTCTAAAATTTTGTATTTGAACGAAATTTCGTGTGCCGAATCGATTCGAATGCTGGAGAAGGCTTACGGTGAGTCTGTTTTATCGAAAACTCAGGCTTACGAGTGACACAAAGCCTTTAAAGATGGTCGGGAGATCGTCGAAGACTTGCCTCGTTCCGGAAGACCTCTGGCACTGATGATAACGTCAGAAAAGTTAAAGAAATCGTGACCGAAAATCGTCAATTAAGTGTTAGAGAGATAGCACGTGAACTCAACATCAATCGTGAAACAGCTCGTTTAATTTTGGTCAACCATTTGGACATACAGTGCGTCGCTGCTCGGCTCGTCCCGATTGAGTTTAATTTTAGCCAAAAATTTCTCATCGGGCCACGATTATCAACGATTATAAGGGCAAAAACGCGATAAATGTGTTCGACCAGCCGCCCTATTCACCTGACTTAGCTCCGCATAACTTTTTCCTGTTCCTCAAACTCAAATTGCCGCTTCGGGGAACCCGGCATAATTCCATAGACTGATGGCCTGATTAAACCAGCTGCTGTAAACAAACTGATTGAACAGTCCTACTAACATACAGAAAAAAAAAAAACAAAACAAAACAAACAAAAAAATACTTCACGCGGGCAATTTAAATGACAAATTCCTGTTCGCTCTTCTAGTACAGTAAGCACTAGTCACTCACTCCCATGGAGTGACCAGTGCCCTTCCCCCCAAACACCTTTAGATTCAAACCCAGAAGCAACTATGTGTAACGCTGCAACAAACACAACACAAAGCACAGGTTTTACTTCAACAGCTAGTGCAGTTTCAGGAACAACAACAGTGTTCTCAGCTACTGCTTCGATTGTGTCATCACATGCAGTTACTGTAAAAACAACAAGCACGCAAACATTTAATAATGATATTAACAACCCAAAACAAGAACAAGCAAGCAATAGAAAAAATTCTGTTATGCAAGCTAAAGCAATCAAAAAAACAACTGTATCACCAGCAAGTAGTCAAAACGGGACTCTGGAAAATAAAGCGGCAGTGCAGACAGGCATTGACCGCTACATACAAATCCACAATAAGCGTAAACTAAGCCCGCAAAAAAATAATAATGCAAAGAAAACCCTTTTGGAAAGTAATAGGTTCCAACTACTTGCAGAAAGGGATGAACCTAATAAAAACGATGACAGAAACTCATCAAAACCTAAAACCGCAAAACTACCCCCAATATATGTTCGTGAAGAAAGCTCGAATAGGCTTGTAGATGCTATCCAAAGAATAGTTGGCAATAATAACTTTCAAATTGTCCCTATTACCAAGGGTAATATAAAAGAAACTAAGGTCCAATTTATACGGAAGCAAACTACAGTTCTGTAACTAAGTACCTTAGGGAGACTAAAAGAAACTATTACCTATCAGCTTAAAAGTAGTAAATGACTGGTTGTTGTAATTAAGGGCATTGAACCCTCTGTTGATTGTAGAGATATTAAGAGTGCACTGGAAGAAAAAGGTCAAAGTAGTCTTCAATATTTTTAATAAAAATAAAATTCCACAGCCATGGTACAAAATTGAGTTGGCCCCAAAATTGTAGCATTTAAAGAAAAATGAAGTGCATCCCATTTACAACCTTAAATATTTACTTCATCGTAGGGTAACTGTGGAGGAACCCAACAAACGAGTAAATCCTGTGCAATGCACAAATTGTCAGGAATTCGGCCACACGAAATCTTATTTTACCCTTCGTCCAGTATGCGTAGCTTGTGGAGACTTGCATGATCCCCTAACCCATAAACTAAGTCGCGATAATGCTGATCTTAAAAAATGCAGTAACTGTGGGGGCAATCATACAGCCAGGTGGGGAAGTATGAATAGATTATAGTGATGTTTGAATTTAAAAGAATTTCAATGGAAATGGAACAAGTGGATTTAAATTAATGATTTTGTGAGGACTATTTTTCTTAATAAGGATACCAACACCTTGCTTAGAGGATAGATTGGTACTCAGATTGTAAAAGTGTCCAATGTATGGTTTAGGTGGGGATATGTTATTGGAGTTGAAGTGGGTTTCCTGAATGCATATAATATCCGGATTAAGGTCATTAATTAAAATTAATAGTTCATGATAGTTGTTGAAGTAACCATTTATATTCCACTGTAGAATATTTAAACACATTGTAAAAAAATTGAGAAATCAGAAAATTATATGCATTTGCGAAGGTTTATTATTTAATTAATCGTAAAATTCTATTGAGTCGTTGGACTCATTATTTTTTTTTTTTTTTTTTTTTGTTTTTTTTTGTTCCCGATTGGATATGTACTATTGTTTTCCTACATCTTATATCTTAAATATAAAAGAAAACACTAAGTACACTTTTAACAATAAGAGGGGAAAAGGCAGTGGACAATATCGAACATTTTCAATTGTCTCTTGAATAATGATCCTGGGTGTCTTAGGCCTCATTTTTGAGAGCTACTTGCGGCAGGCCAACCGCAAGATGCCTCTCAGCGCCACCCGTAACCTAAGTTAGGTCAGATCGACTGGTCTGCTTCGTTTTAAGCGTCTACGTCTAGACAATTCGTGAGATGGAAGGTCTGTTATTTCTAGATTGGTATGTCGCTCTAATGTTTTGTGGTACCTCCTGCTAGCATTAATGATTTCTTCCTGAATCATAGTTACGCCGAGGTCTTTGTGAATTTCATAGTTAGATATAAACCAGTTCGCATTAACTATTGATCGAAGTATTTTTGATTGTTGACGCTGAATGATGTTAATGTTAGTTTTCTTGGCTGTACCCCATAATTGCATGCCGTACGTCCATATAGGCTTAATTACACTATTGTATATAACCAATTTCCCATTGGTTGTTAACTTAGATCTACTGTTAAGAAGCGGGTATAGCTGCTTAAATTTTAATATGAGCTGATCTCTCTTTTTTTGGATATGATGTTTCCACGTCAGTTTACTGTCAATATGCATGCCCAGGTACTTTGCCACATTACTTAATGGAATGTCAGTACCTTTTATTTTTAATTGTCTTGGCTGATAAGCTGTCCGTGTTGTGTATATCACTTGCGTCGTTTTTAGTTCATTAACTTTTATTTTCCATTTATCAAACCAATTGCAAGCTTTGTCAAGAATATTCTGCAGTTTAGTTGTTGCTACAACTAAATTTTTATGGGAGTACATTAGTACTGTATCGTCAGCGAAGGTAGCCACCATTGCCGAGCTATCTCCTGGAGTTGGGATGTCTGATGTATATAAAGTATACAACATAGGACCAAGCACGCTTCCTTGAGGGACTCCTGCTCTTATCTGTCTTAGAGTAGAAGATTCATCCTTACATTTAACGTAGAAATAGCGAGAGTCAAGGTAGCTTTTAATGATTTCAAATAGATCAGTTGGAAATACGGTCCTAATTTGACTCAGTAGGCCGTCGTGCCAGACTTTGTCGAAGGCCTTTTCTATGTCCAGAAAAACACCAACACAGAACTTTTTTTCATCAAAGTCCTTTAAAATTTTGTGAGTTACTCTGTGGACTTGCTGAATTGTGGAGTGACTTTGTCTAAACCCGAATTGGTGGTCAGGTATGATTCTGTTCACGTATTGGTTGTATTCGGTCAAGTAGGAGACGTTCAAATACTTTAGAAAGTAAGGGCAATAGGCTGATTGGCCTGTACGAGATGTTGTTGTTTGTAGAAGTATTTGTGTCATTGTTTATAGAAGTGATGTTGTTTGTAGAAGTATGTGTAAAACTTTGCTTAGAGAACAAGAGATTTGTAGAAGGTATATTATCTTGAGATGAAGTAGAGAGCGAAGTAAAATCAAAATTTTTAGTTTGGTTAGTTGAGTTAGTAACAGATGTTCCAACATTTGTTCCTGCGTTATCGCACAGATTGTGGACTGTGCTGGCGATAGAAGAGTGCGAAGTAGAGTTTACCGTTTCTGAGACCTTTTTTTTGTTTGAGTATGTTTTCGTGTTTGTTACATTTTGTGTTGCATTTACGGTTATATTGTCAACGACAGCAGAATTCGGTGCGAATTTACCGTTTTGTTATTGTTAGAAGATTTGTTGTTTGTATCGTGCGGAGAACCAATTAGTCCCCAGGTTGGATGGCCTAGGGGCCACAATGAGCAAACTTACTAACTGAGTTTTTTATTTATTTTTTTTAGCACGGATAAAAGAACACGTGAAAAGAAAAATGAAAATTTGAATGAGAGCAAAGTAATGAGTATGCACTGATTAAACGCCGATAAGTAAAGGCACGTCTGCACCGTGTGAGTGTTAGATGACGACTGAGTTGCTTAGGTTATAATAGAATATTAAAATATATTGTAAATTATTAAATACACATTTTACAATAAAGCTTTTTAGAAGAAACACCCAAATAACGCTTAAGGGGTTGTAGCAATGCACGCCTGGTAACGCTAATCTAATATAAACTTATAATAAAAACGTAGACTTTGAAATATTACAGTGCGGTTGACGTAAACCCCTCGGATTGAATTGAAAATTGAATTATTCGAGGAATAAAAGCCTTATTGTATGTAACATATAGCGTTTATTTGATCAAAAAAGACACACTGAATCAAAAGATATTTATTTTTAATTAAATCATTTGAAGGAAAATATGTTTTTTCTGGTTTTGCACCAAAAATTTTCGATCCCTGTTTATGCTTTGTTGCTTTGTGCGAACCATCGTTTGTGTTCTTGTAGTAATTGTATTTTTTCCGTCATTTATTATGGCTGAGTAAGGACAATAGTATTGCGCTGCAAGACAGGGAGAGAGTGCTCATCAAGATGTAAGAATTAGAAAGTGGCGCCAATTTTCTAAAGTTAAGTATAATTAATAATTAATCATAATAACCAAGTAATGACGTCATAAAATACACACAACATATGTTAAAAAATCATATTTAAATTTTACAAACAATATTTCTCCAACAGAATCATTAATATTCAATTAAATCAACTCATAAAGGTAAAAAAGACATGTTTAGCTTTGGTTTTTGCTTTAAATAAATTTCTGTTAGATTTTCATATGCTTAATGCATCAGCTGACACTACTAATTTCTGCATTTTCACGTTATATTCAACAACTTGATGTCACGTCAAAATACAGAATGGTTAATTTTCGAGAGCATAACATGCGAAATTTTGCGCTACCTCTTATCATGATGTAAGATTATCGTACTCTTCGTTCTTTTCTTTCTGTGTTATGATGTTGATGACAGCGGATCAAAAAAATGTGTTGGTTGTTGTTATTGTTAACGGATTTAATGTTGCCGGCACATGGTGCAAGAAATAGAAGGTGCAGTAACGCCAGGAAATGTATACGCTTTTGAGCTTATGAACGTCTGTTTATTTCTGTTTCTTAAATCTTAATGCCGATCTATTCCTCTCATTGTATGCTACTAAACCTAAACTTATACACTTTTCAAATCTAATAATGTGAATATTTCTTTTTCGGACAGCCTATCCATGAGATCTTCGATTAATGATAAAGGATAATTATCTTTTAAAGTCACCTTATTCAGTGTCCTATGGTCAACAGATAATCCAATATCTAATGTTCTCTTTTTCTAATCAATACGATTGCTGACGCATACTCTGACTTGCTTGGTCATCTATTTGTTTTTTACTAAATCATCAATAATTTCTTAAACTTATGATTTTTCGTGATAAGACAGTCTACGTGGGGCACAGTTGAATAGTTTTTCATTATTTAATAGTAGTTTGATTTCGCATTTCATTTCAGGGTTTTCTGGCCAAACATTGTTTAGATAATAATTTTCAAAGAATTTTAATAATTTTTTTCTTATGATTAGTATGTAAGTTAACACCCAACCCTGAAATAACTACTCCGAAATGGCAACTCTAGAAGAATACTGGCAAGACTGGCAACAATCTTAACTTGGCGCCATATTAAAGAACAATATGGCAAAAATAGTGAAAAAAAAGTTTTACTTTGGAATTAACAATATATTGTGCTAGATGTTAATTAATTAAATTTAGAATGTTTAAAATTGTAAGTGGGACTTGATCGACACCATCTATATATATATAGCCATTATTTCTAAACATTCTTTGTTCATTATGATCAAATTTTCGCCAGCATTGCTTGTATCTATCAATTTAGTAAATTTCTCATTCTTTGTTTCTGTATTACATTGATTTACAACTACTATAGTTTCAGCTTGACTTGTCTTTGCAAATTGTTCATACTGTACTTTTTCAAACTTTGCTAACGTGACATATGCATTTTTTAAAAATCTGTTCCCAAAATAACAATGCATAGTTTCTTTTGGTACAACATAAAATTTCTTTATTTCTTCATTCATAAATTTAATATTAAAAATAATTTTTTCAACTATAACCAATTTGCTTCTATTAATTCCAAAAATATTTTTACCTGAAAAACGTGCTCAATGTTTTCTTTAGGTACTAAATGTTCGTGTATCAAGGATATTGGACTCACTGTGTCGATCAACGTTTCTAAAACTAGGGTTAGATTAGTTTCATTAGGTAACGTATACGCAAATACTTTCACAAACAGGTTATGCCCATCTGTGATTTAACTTACATTCGTTCGTTTGCTGCAATCTACTGCGAAATCTCCCATCTCTGCACAGACAAAGCAAGCTCTCTGCTCGCGTTTTGGTTTACGACATTCACTAGCTATGTGACCACGAGCGTTACACTTGTAACACCGTATTCCGGTTTTTAGTTGAACTCCTTCGTGGTTGTGTGCAGCATTATTGTTGATGTGGTAGTAGATTTTTTCTTGATGTATGTTGCTTCTTCCAGTTGGCTGTTTGTAATAGCTCACTCGGATTGGCGAAAAGTTGCATATTAGCCTGTGCACGTAGCAAATAGTTGGGAATTCCATTTATTAGATGTCCAAGGAGCTCTGTGTTATTCAAATGAAGTTTGCTTGCCAATATCGTTTTTTCAAAATTGTAATCTTGAAATGTTTCGGGCACAAGCCACTTCCTTTGTTCAAACGTTTTCTTCAACATCGTCTTAGTTTGGTAACTTTCAAATATGACATTTCTTACAGAAGATCATCGTAATTTGCTGTCGTTGCCAACTGCCTTTGTTGTTGCGCCTGCCGCTGTTGTCGATGCTTTGCTGCCGTTGAATAGTGCCGTTGTCGCTTGCCGCTGTTGTCGATGCTTTACTGCCGTTGATCTCACACAATTTTGTCACCTCCCCAACAAATTCGCCCGAGAACTCCGCATTCACCACTTTACAACTCCGTAACATTGCCATTGCATTCAAAGTGTAGTTTTCATTTTATTAATTTTATATGATATTTTACACAACTTTTTATTTCCCTATTCAACGTCATTTCATTTTTGTTGGATTTGGCCCACATCTGATTTGTAACGCCAGGAAATGTATGCACTTTTGAGTTTATGCACGTCTTTTTATTTGTGTTTCTTAAGTCTTAATACCGCTCTATTCTGCTTATGGTATAAATTAATAAATTCTATTCTTGTTTGTTTTAATTATGTGCTTGTAAGTACTTGTATATATTAAATTTAATTATTGTATTTAATTGTAAATAATTAAATGTATTTACTTGCGCGAAGCAAGTTATTAATTATTCCGTTTTGGTCGGCTATTTCTTCAGTTGCTCGAAGCAACTGATTTTAAATTAACAACTAAACTTACTCTAAACCTCCTAATGAAAATGCCCTACGTAACTTTTCTTCAAAACAATTGTCGCACCAACGGATCCAACGATCATATTCCGACTGCCTTCCATTGCCTCCGTGGGAAGCAATACTACGTCAGCTATTTTATTTTGGCTGTGGAGATTGGCTACGTGGGAAGCAATACGATGTCAGCTATTTTATTTTTGCTGTGGAGTTTGTTGTCTTAACATCTTCCCTCCTAAATGAGGGACGTCCGCGGATCACTCAACTGTATTCAAAATGTTCTCTACAGTTCTGGCTGTGGCAGCTTCTCTCCTTCTCCTTATGATGAAAATGACAGGGATTAACAAAGCACCGATAGCAAGAATAGTGACCAAACTAACTGATATCACGGCGATTTTAGTATGGAGTCCTCTGTTGAGGTCCTCTATCATCTGTCGGTTCTCCAGGGTATTGTGTCTTATGTAAGGCATGGCGTTATGTTTACCTGAAGGCTCATGGAATCTCAGCTGTTTTTACGCCCAGGGCGTTTCTATTTACGAATGATGCTCCATTGATGATTACCTCGTCCCCAAAGGTAACGAGGTAAGTACCCCTTTCAAGAAGGGCTGTTTCGTTCGATAAGGATGGAATGATGCGGAGTCATTGATTATGACCATGCCGTCACCAATTTCCTGTAAAGCGTCGAGTTGCCCGGTGGTCGTTTTGCATTATGCGAGAGTTCGAGAAGCTAGCTGCTGGACGCAAGTTTTAGTTCCAAGTCTCTTACAGAATTGCATCGTTGTTCCTTGGCATTCCTTTATGGAGAAAACGTCTCTATCGCAGACTGCGACGGTGTTCTCAGGAAGTGACAACATTTTGTTATAACGTGATACCGGAAGAAAAGTCATTTTCCTGCAAACTAACTTAGGTCTAGGATACTTAACTAAAAAGTGAATTAAATTTTTCTCGTGGAGAACTTTAAGCTTAGAAACTAACATGATATAGGTTATTGTTAAATTGTTGAGAGACTCGTTATTTGAAAGGGCATTTACCTCTACGTTATCCAGAATAATTTTGTTAAGTAACCCTAACTGTGCTAGAGTGATTGAGAGAATTAGATTATCTAGATCCGAAATGATGGCCCTGTTTCTGGCCAGAAGTGTCTCGTAAAGGTGGGAGGTGTCTATTGGCCGAGCTTTTCATTTTTAGTATGTTGTTTATGATATCCGTAAGGTTATTGACCTATTCCTTTTTTTTTTTTTACCGATGGGGAAGCATTAAAAGCCGAACGAATCTACTATTCGAAGTGTGGGACTTGCACCCACTAAACCCCACCGTCCCAAGTCCTACAGTCCCCCTGGCACTACCGCAAAGCATTACGTCAAGGAGGAAAGAGGGAGCATAAAATCTCAAAGTCTGCTTTTACCCCATGTAAATCAAAACAAATTTACGTTACAAACTTCTTGTCAATATCAAACTAATGACCTATCACGTCTTCGTTCGTCTGAACTCGTCGTAATCGTTCAATATGCCGCAGCTCTGTCATGA
This sequence comes from Amiota minor, assembly GCA_037043295.1. NCBI lineage: Eukaryota > Metazoa > Arthropoda > Insecta > Diptera > Drosophilidae > Amiota > Amiota minor. Next base: position 109,876 of record JBAMAW010002255.1, read on the forward strand.
TTTGAGCTGCAGCCTGACTTACCACATCCCAATTCAGCTGTGATTCACACATATGCCGGATGCAGTTCGACACAGTCGGCACTTCACCAAACGCAGAAGAGATCATTGATCTGGCAACATCAAATCTTGGGCAATGCAAGAAGACGTGTTCTGCATTTTCGTTTTCGCCTGTGCAAGTCGGACAGAAGGGATCATCATCATATCCCCGCTTATACAGATATTCCTTAAAGCACCCGTGACCGCTCAGGAACTGGGCTAGGTGATGGTTGACCTCTCCAAATTTTCTGCTCACCCATTCTTCGACGTTGTTAATGAGCCGATGGGTCCACCTGCCTTTGTCAGAGCTTTGCCATCTCCTCTGCCACTCCACCATACTGAGTGCCCTTTCATCTAGCCTTCTCACTTCACCAGTGCTCCTCTTAGCGTCAAAAAGCCGACTTATTTCTGCAACAACTATGTCAACAGGCATCATACTCGCCATGACCAGGATTGCATCGCTGGATACCGTTCGAAAAGCAGCACAGACGCGGATTGCACATGATCTGTAGACTGAGGTCACTTCTCTCATGTATGAGTGTATTTTACCTATTCCTGTAATTGTGAATTAATGTTTGCCTGTTTCTTATTTCCTACTTTAAGCCTATCTACAGTAACACTGTCATAAAGTTGTCGAAGTCTGGTGTACCCGCTATGACCTTAAGTATAGTCGCCAAAACATTTAAACTACGCGCACGTCTCCTAGGGGCGTTTATGGTACGAAGCAGTTTTTCGATTTGTGCAAGGTCGGCTGCCATCAGTTTCTTCATATGGCTTTGCGGGAATAATTCCAGCGGAGAGTAAGTCTCGTCTATCGTCCTCACATATGTTGTTAAATTCGTCGAATGCCTTAGATATCCGTATGAATGCCACAGAACAACGTCACCGTCCGTTATTGGTACGTAGTCCGAGTACGTAAAGTTGATTACATTATCATTCGCTGCGTACGCTGTCACCAGTTCAAGTATCCAAGTTATAAGGAGAGAAGATTATGCAAGGATATGGTTGTCCTTATGGACTATCCGACCATTTATTCTGACCGTAGAACCAAGGTCCTCTTGAATTACACCCTCAGTATGGAGGGGTGTTAACTTATTCCCTAAATGTCGGTTTGCTTTTACCAAAACCTTGTCCCCGATGTTGTAGCATCGGGCCACTCTATCCTTATTTACGTTCCTCAGGGTATTCCCATGCGAAAGTTTTATTTTCACTACCGTCTCCTTTGCCCCTTCTGCTAAAGAACGGAGGGCATCCATTGTCTTTTTATTGATTACAGAATGGATTGTATTATTATACTCGGTGGTGGCTAAGAGTATGAGGTCAGCTGTATATCCTATCCCCTTTCCAGTTTGGTATACCTGGCTATTTCACCAAGCGTGCTATGGAACCTTTCAACTTGGCCGTTGGATGTGCTATGCAGAGGAGGCGCATTGACAATATTGATATTAAAATGGTCTCTAAGGTATGATTTAATGGTGTTAGAATTCAGCGACTTCTCATTATCGGAAAAAATTGTCTTAGTCCCAGAGAAGATGTTCAGCATTTGCAAACGGTTTGATGTCAATTATAGTGCGTGCGGGTATCAGCTGAACTTCTGCAAATTTTGAGAATTTATCGATACATATCAGAAAGTTTTTGGGATTTGTGGAGTAAATATCCGCATGAAGGATTTCCCCTGGAGGAGTTGGAATGAGTGTTTTTCCAATTGGGTGTTTACATATACATATTTGGGATTACTATAAAAAAATTTATTTCCGATGTGGACTTAATTTAACTTAATTATTTCATTCTTTTGTTAAAAAAAATTTGCTTCATTCAAGATTCTTCTTCTTAGCAATTTCACTGCAAAAGAGCTCAGTATTTTTGCTTCTTCTGTTATCGTGGTTGTTCTTCTATCGATTAGCAGTCAGCTGACTGTTCAGTTTTCACAAAAAGGGATTATTTGACTTAAGGGGTTATATCCACTTGTAAGTCCGAAAAACGTGTTTTTTTGTGAAGAGACTTTTTATTAAATAAATACATATAGCGCATATAGGAAATTTAATGTATTTTAAGAATTCACGATTTATTTACAAAAATATTCGGTTCCGTTGTTCCTGTAGTAGATCTCCTAGAGGACCTCCACAAAAAGGTGTCTGGCGGTAAGGAAGATATCTCTGATCCAAATTATCTGAAATAAAAAAAACCAAAAGATTTATTTTTAGGATAGACGAATACAGGTAATGATCGATGGAATAGTCAAAATTTTAATTTTTGACAAAATGGCGGCTTCCCAAAGAAAAAAATTGTTTTTTTCAAGAAAATTTACAGTTTAAAGTGGCTTAAAAAATCGAAATTATTGTCAGAAACCTTATTCCTTCGATCATTACCTGATACAAATATCTAAGAAGATTGTGTGAAAATTTCAAGGTGATCGGTCCAGCCGACTTTGAAAACACCGTTTGGAGAAAAACGCGTTCAAAGTTTTGGGAACCATTTAAACTAAGTTAAAAAATTATTTTTCCAACTTACATCGAGTCATCTATTCCAGGACCATAAGAAGAACCCTCTGCTTCATCGTGTGCTTCTAATACAGCCAACTTTGCTGTCTACGTGACATTCTCTCCTCGCGCGTGCTCCCTTGCGCTCTTGCGTCAGAGATCGAGATGCGCTCTGCGTCCTCTTTTTTACGTAGGCATGGGCATTAGGCCCACGTGATAGTCCCAGTGCGTTCATGAAATATAGAAGAGATGTTTTTCCTTCATTGAATATGCCTGCAGCCAGATAAGCAGCAATTTCAACGATCTTAGAGCCACATGGGATTATTTTTGGAGTTATTTTCCATATCAGCTGATTGTAACTTTCATTATTGTTTTGCGTGAAACCACCAACGCATCTTTCTAATAATTTTTCATTACTCAGATCTGTGTAAATTGTAAGTATAGCTTCAGCAGCATCAGGTGGTAAGGGTTGATAATCATATTTGTAGCTTGATAATGTGTTCAAGGCTCGCGCTTTCTGCCAAGAACACCACTAGTCTTCCCAGTCGGGCATTTATCAGGTTGAGGATTGTCGTCAGTGGAGCAATTATGATAATAAGAGCCCAAATGGCATTAGACATATTTTCAACAGAATCACAGTGTCTTCTTATCGCTAAGCCATAATACACCGTTAATTTATCGATGACTTTACCAGTCAAATTACCCTTTCCAGCAAGTACCTATTGGGACTATGCATTAATTTTAAAGGTTGCACGCAGATGGCGTTATTTACAACAGTATCGCATCTGGCAATACTGTAACTATATTCATGTCAAAGCCTCATCATTCGGCTTTGTTTACCAGTATCTGTCATTTCGCTGAAGTGTACACAATATAGTTTTTTTGTGCTCCGAGTATGTCAACTTTCGTGCCGTCAAAACGCAATTTGCGGGAAGCCTTGCTTTTTTGCTTCAATTTGAAGAAAAATACCACCCAAGCCCGTCAATTGCTGTTGGATGCCTACCCGAACCATACTCCATCGATTTCAACCTGTGAGTACTGGTTTCGACGCTTCAAAAGTGGTGTTTTTGATACCGAGGACAAGGAGCGACCTGGCCAGCCCAAAAGGTTCGAAGACGCAGAATTGGAGGCATTGCTGGACCAAGACCCGTGCCAAACGCAAGAAGAGCTCGCCGAAACGTTGGACGTTGACCAAGCAACCATTTCCAGACGTCTCAAAGCGATGGGAATGATCCAAAAGCAAGGTAATTGGGTGCCATACGAGTTGAAGCCGAGAGACGTCGAACGCCGATTTTTCACGTGCGAATTGCTGCTTGAACGACTTGGCCGGAAGGGTTTTTTGCATCGTATTGTGACTGGCGACGAAAAGTGGATCCATTACGATAACCCAAAGCGTAAAAAAACATATGTCAAGCCCGGCCAACCGGCGCCATCGACGTCCAAGCCGAATATTCATGGTTCGAAGCTCATGCTCTGTACTTGGTGGGATCAGAAGGGTGTGGTGTACTATGAGCTGCTCCAACCCAACGAAACCATCTCTGGGGAAGTCTACCGACGTCAATTGATGCGTTTGAGCCGAGCATTGCTTGAAAAACGGCCGGAAACGGTCGAAAGACACGACAAGGTTATTTTGCAGCATGACAACGCTCGGCCGCATGTTGCACAGGTCGTCAAAACATACCTTGGAACGCTCAACCGGGAAGTGCTACCCCACCCGCCGTACAGCCCAGACATTGCTCCTTCGGATTACCACTTGTTCCGGGAGATGCAGCGTAAGCTGGCTGGACACCGCTTCTCTTCATATGAAGAGACCAAAAAATGGATCGATTCATTCTTAGCCGCCCAGAAGCCGGAATTTTGGAGAAACGGAATCCGGAAATTGAAAGAAAGATGGGAAAAGGTTGTGGCTAGCGACGGACAGTACTTTGTATCAATCCATTTTGAAATCGAAATAAAGCCCCATTTTTGGTGAAAAAACCTTTAAAATTAATGCATAGTCCTAATAAAATTTCTAAATATAGCTTTCAGGTATAAAATAAACCTTTTATATTCTAATTCTAAGAAGAAAAACATTACGAAAAGCATAGACAAGGGCATAGGGGAATGAGAAGCAGTTACTATACCGGTTTACGCTCCGCCTACTTTCAAACGCTCGGAGACGTCTTTACAAATACGCTAATTTCTCTGAAACTATTTGCCGGATCTATGTGCAATTTTCGGACGATATTCTCAAATATATGTAAATTCAAAATATGCAAAAAAAAAAAAAAATCGATTTTTTCAAAATTACAAGTGGATATAACCCCTTAAGCGCATCACTCATCTCATCGCATATTCGATTCACCTCGTCTTGCTGACCATTTCCTTATAAACTTTATTGGTTCTTCGATACCTGTTCACACTAATTTGAAAGATGTATGAATACTTATAAGATCTTAAAACAGCATAAAAAATCAGATTTTTTTTTAATATTTATTAATTCGAAACAACTGTCAACTTGTTTGCAGAAAAATGTAGATGTAAAGAAATAATAATAAAATGGTAGACTTTGAAATATTTCAGCGCGGTTGACGTAAACCCCTCGGATTGAATTGAAAATTGAATTATTCGAGGATAAAAAGCCTTATTGTATGCAACATATAGCGTTTATTTCATCAAAATAGACATACTGAATGAAAAGATATTTATTTTTAATTAAATCATTTGAAGGAAAATATGTTTTTTCTGGTTTTGCACCACGTACAAAAATTTTCGTTCGCTGTTTATGCTTTGTTGCTTTGTGCGAATCATCGTTTGTGTTCTTGTAGTAATTGGAATTTTTCCAATATTTATTATAGCTGAATACGGACAGTAATATTGCGCTGCAAGACAGGGAGAGAGTGCTCACCAAGATGTAAGAATTAGAAAGTGGCGCCAATTTTTTAAAGTTAAGTGTCGTTATCATAATAACCTAATAAAGCCGTCATAAAAAAAAATTGATTTCTTAATTTTTAAAATGCACAACATACGTTAAAAAATCATATTTAAATTTTACAAACAATATTTCTCCATTAAAATCATTAATATTCATTTAAAACAACTCATATACATATATTCTTAAAGGTAAAAGTGACATGTTTAGCATTTGCTTTAATAAATTTCTATTATATTTTCATATTGTTTAATGCACCAGCTGACGCCACTAATTTCTGAATTTTCAATGCATTTTCACGTTATGTTCAACACTAAAAGCGTGGTTTCAGCGTTTAATACACTGACCTTAATGTGAAGTCATAACAGAGAATGAGCAATTCTCGAGAGCATAACAGGCCAAATTTTGCGCTACCTTGTATCATGTTACCGGCATACAAGTATGACAACAACAATAACAAAAATAATCCCGTACTTTCATCAGGAGGGGAAGTAGCAAAGCGCGCCGGACAACGCTTGTATACATATACATATTTGGGATTACTATTAAAAAAATTTATTTCTGATGTGGACTGAATTTCTTATAATTATTTCATTTTTAGTTAAAAAAAATTTTCTACATTCAAGATTCTTCGCTTTGCGCTTTAGCAATTTCACTGCAAATGAGCTCAGTATTTTTGCTTCTTCTGTTATCGTGGTTGTTCTTCTATCGATTAGCAGTCAGCTGACTGTTCAGTTTTCACAAAAAGGGATTATTTGACTTAAGCGCATCACTCATCTATTAGAAGCAATATATTAATAAAATTGAATTCATAGAATAGTAAAATTTAGTTCCATTATTTACCGTAAAAGGATTTTTGTAAGTGACATTATTAATACCACCAGCGCCTACGCCGGGCACTGGAATTGGTTGTTGATGTTTTAAGCATGCATAGCCGCCAAAGCCACAACCTGTACCCATAACTGGAGGATATGTAATATTTCTAGCTTCATTATTGGGTATTTCGGCACCGTTATTGTTAATCATTGAATATTGTAGTTGTTGCTTTTGTTGAGGACTTGTGTCATAGCTATTGGGTATTAATGTCATCTGTCCACAGAGATTTTGTGCTTGGAATGGATTTATTGATGCGCCATTATGTCGTTTAGTCGACGATGAGAACTTTTGCTGACTTTTAAATGGATTTTGATTGCTGCTATTATCCGCTGATGCAATTAATCATGACGTTAATGATCGGATATATAATGACATTTGTTTTAATTTATATTAACACTCACCATTACTCAATTTTTCAACAGCACTCGAGGTGACGACTGCATCTGTCAACATTTTGCTCTCTCGAAGTTGTTCATCGAGATCCTTGAGCGCTGCGTAACGATCCTCAATTGGTGGCTTAACATTGTCAGTACTAACTGCTGATATATTCACCGATCCTATTTTGTTGTACAAGTCCATTGCAATTGGAAGACCTACTAGATGTGTAAAAATGTAAATTTTTAGGCTCCGGACCCAAAGGGTACCAAAGGGAACCCTATTGCAGAGACTTTGTTGTCTGTCCGTCCTCGGGTCATATCTCATGAACCGTAATAGCTAGAGAGTTGAAATTTTCACAGAAGATGTAGTTCTATCCGGGCATCAGCAACAAATACTAAAACTAATATATTTTCAAAAACTTAAAGGGGGTCACCACAAGAAACATTTTGCTTTGTATGACAGCTGTACGATCTTAAATTTCAGTTTGATCGGACTACTAGGATAGGGGTACCTCCCATGAAATTCAGGTTCTTCTTAGAATACCTTATTTGTTCTATCGAACTGAAATTTCGACGCTATAAGTTCTTGACATAGACGCTACACATCTGTTAGAATCAGCCAAATCGAGATACCTCTCATACAAACCCACCATTAAAATTCATGTTCTTACTCGTAAAACTTTTTTGTTTTTTGGACTATTGAGCTGAAATTTAGATACTATAAGTTTCTGATATAGGCGCGGTTCATTTGTTGAATCAATCAAATCGGACAACTAGGGGAAGTACCTCCCATGCAAACCCCAATCTGATACGGAACCTTCTGTGTACGAGCTGACTGGCATATTTTTCTATTCCATATTACAATTGTAGTATCGAAGACAAATTATGTGGTTTTGATGGTTTTCATTTTGAATTGAGCGAGTCTGGCTAACCCAAAACAGCGACAGTAACTTGTATGAATCTCTATAGTTTGTCACGAAAATATTTACGCTTGGTAAGACATTTAAGAAAGTACTGACACTTTGGCAATACTAGATATAGCGACCTACTAACTTCAATACTTGTTTTTATTGGCGTAACTAGTTTTGTTTTCCGTAAAACTTACGAGATTTTGTAGCGTTCCTCCGTAATAAATTTGAGGAATTTGTTTCTTTTTCGCTAGAGGGGTAATCAAATTCAACAGTTGCGTCTTATTACCGTATTACTGGCATTAATTTAGGGACGCCAAACTCCGCTTTAACTTGTTACCATGAGCAAGAATTTAGTTTAACTTAAAACTGATATTAGTGTGAAATGGAAACCAAAGTGTTCTGTTTTTTTTTTTTGTACTATTTCAGGTTTTGTGTTTTATTGATATAAAGTCAACAAATGTACTCTCTACGCAACAATAATTGTAAATAAATCAAAATAAATTGGCGAAAGCCGAAAGTGCGAAAATAGCTATGGTATTGCTTAAAACAATCTCGTTATTCAATTTTATAACGGGCACATCGATGGACCTTGAACATTGACACCAACATCAAAATTGGAAGATGAGAAACTTGCCGAAATGGAATGAAGAGATAAATCTTGATCTACATCAATATCAACTTTGGATCGAAGTATGTGCCGAAGACAAGAAAGTTGACAATGGGGTCTATCGTTTAACCAATTAAACCTTTTATCATTATGAAAATGAATTTCGCTGGTGTTATTGTTAAATTGGCTATCCTTGCCTAGCACTGCCAATACTGTTGCATAAGCCAAAAAGGCAATTTGTTGCCGATACGATTGCACTTGTTCTTCGTGTTGCTTTTTATTCCACCAACCAAAAGGAGTTTCAAATGTAGCGAAGTGGCGTTTATCGGCATTCATTTTTATTCACACTGATTACAAAAAGTCGTCAAATTAAATTTCTTACACTTTTACTAAAAATAATTATTGTTGCTATTTAAATTTGTATTTTCTTTTTATATAATTATTATTATCTTAACTGTCGGTTTTGATGTAGATGTTGATGTGGGTATTCTCAAATTACGATTACTGATACCTTCATAATTAGCTAAAATAATGAATTTGTATAAATGAAAATAAAACTAGAAAGAACGTTAAAGAGACTATACCGAAGTCGAAATTCTCTTCACGGGATTTGTATGGGAGGTACCCTCTCTTAAAGGTCCGAATTGGGTGGTTCCAACAAATGTACTGCGCCTATCTTTGAAACTGATAGTGTCGAAGTTTCAGTTCGATAGGACAAAAAGCAAAAAAGTTTTTCTAAGAACATGAATTCAAATGGGTGGTTGTATGGGAGGTACCCTCCCTAGTGGTTCGATAAAGCTGAAATTTTCACACTATAGGTTTCTAATCCACTCTCACCAATCAATTGAATTTCAAGATCGTGGGGTTACTGGTTCGTATAGCTTCCATACAAACCAAAATGATTCTTGTATAAAGAAATTTTAGTTTTTTGTTGCTGATGCCCGGATAGAAATATAAATTCTGTGAAAATTTCAACACTCTAGCTATTACGGTTCATGAGATATGACCCGAGAACGTACGGACGTACAACGAAGTCTTAGTAATACGATTAATTTTGGGTCCAGAAACCTAAAAAGCTTGAAAACAGAAGCTTATACTCTTCACGTACACCTAGAAAATGTTTTTGCCTCTGATCCTGGTATTTAATTTACAGAAATATTTCATCATTGATTTGAATTATGTTTAGGCTATGGTCAATATATTGGCTGTGTACAAAAGTCATGTCGATTTTTTCATTTAATTCAAAATTTATTTATTATATGTAGATCAAAAATTAATTGATTATATATTGGCCGTTTTCCGTCCTTGTAGAATTCTGTTCCTCATGGGAATCTTCAAACTCAAAATCGCCGGAATTTTGCAAACTAGCGCTGACTTATTACATCTTTCACACTCTTCTTTAGAATGGGTTGCATTCTTCCCTTTTGGGAAGTAAAAAAGCAAAATATTCCGAAAACGCTCACAATTACTTTCCATGATTAATAAGCTGTCACTTTTACAAATGTCATCGAATATCGATCAATTTCTTATCGATAATGGTTTAAACTCAAACCTTTCAAATGACAACTATATGTTAAATATGTTCAGCCATCACTCATTTAAAATTGAGACTAAAGTCATTTATTGGAAAAAACCGATATGTCTTTTGTACATGCACAGAATATCATCCAGTAATCCTAGAGTCTTGAAATTTACATGGCTGATAGAATATGGGTCAGACACTTACTATCAGTTCGATAATATAAAAAACAAATATTTTCTTAATAAGAACATGAATACAAATCGGGGTTTGTATTGGCGCAGAACGATCCTGTTATCCTAAGTTCATGAATTTTACATGGTTAGTGAATATGGATCAGACACATATTATCCAAATTTCAGTTCGAATTACAAAATGAAAAAGAACATGAATTTAAATTTGGGTTTATATAGGTATGTATGGTACCCATCTTAGTGGTCCGATTCGGCTGATTCCGACAAATTTACAGCGTGTGGTGAAAAACTGAGGGACTAATTTGCATACATATAGACGGACATAATCAACTCATCTCATCGAGTTGGGTCTTCCGATGTACACCTTCTATCCGTTACAAACTTCATGTCAAGCTTATAATACTGTTCACTGCGTGTTCACCAACAATGTAATATTCAAGACCCTAGGATTACAATATAGCTCCCATAAAAATATTTCGGTCTCAATGTTGAAATGCTGTATGTATGCTGTCTCTACGCTAAACGTAAGTCAAATATATTTGTATGCTCAATCACAACAATGCAGGCGAAAACGTTTTCTAGCGGTGAGTACATATTATAACGGTGATTTGCGAGCTCTGGGCATAACAAGTACCTATTTGTCGATTTTTGCTGTCCCATTCTATTGGTAAAGTGTATCATGAGAATAAAGATGAAGAGAAGCAGAAATAGTTTGTGTATACAATATAATTTGGTAACCTTAATTTACTTGATAATCGTATCTTTTATACATTTCACCATAAACACAATGGAAATCTATCTTACCCGCAGCATTGTAGATCGGGGCATGATCAAAATCTGCGAAGTTTTCATTAGCGTTGAAGGTATTGTTATATCCATTTAAGATTACACCGCTATTATTTACATGGCTATTGTCGACTTGTTCTTGCTTTGCTAACTTTGTCGGTTGTAACTTGGAATTCGACCAAACAATTGATGCTGAAGATGCGATCGAAGAGTGGGGCGAATTAGATACAGCATTGAATATGCTTGCCGAATTAAAATCGGCAACAAAATCAGCATTCAGATTAAAGGCATTGTTAGTACATTTACTTGTGTCGAAAATCGCGCCAGTCATGTCTGTGTTGTGTAAGGCAGACAAACTATTTACGTTATGATTATTATTTATGAATGAAATATCATTATGTTGTATATGATGATTCTGATAATCATTTTGTAGTTGATGTTCATGATGCGGAAGACTAATTGCAGTTGTTACATTTGACAACTTTTGTAGATCGTTTGCTTTTGCGGTGCGTCGAGAGTTGGGTGGAGACAAATTATTGCTCATGTCACAATTTGTTGAGGATTGTGTGCTTTGCCAATTGTGGTTTGTTATATTCGATGTGTGATAATTGCTGGTTTTCAGTTTGACGACATTGGTGAGAGACTTTAAAGGACTAGCTGGCTCAAGATAATAGCGTTTTCGCTCATATTTATCAATCATTAGTTCGCGATGATCCTGATGTATGACTCGCTTCGGGTCCCACAATCCCAGCCAAGTCTGAGTGCATACTTCATTGCCATGTATCTTTAGAAAATCAATATCTTCTTGTGCAAAAGATGCCATAGAAATTGATTTTACACGATGAGGTGGTGTAAGGCCGCGGCTGCAATATAAACGGTAAAACTTTTTCAGATTGCTTTCGTAAGTTTAAATGAAAATATATTCCTAAATGACTTTAATATTAGTATCAAAATGAATACTAAAATATATTTCAAGTTCGTAGTATGATGGGCCTCCCCAGTACAAAGTACTGTCAATTTAAAAGCAATACAAATAAAACTAAAAGTAAGAAATTAAATTATAAACATTTAAAATAAAGTTTAATTTAAGTAATTAATTATGACGAATTATTAATATTATTAAAAAAAATAACGAGTATAAAAATAATTACATGTAATTAAAAAAAGCTTAAAAACGAAATAATTTCATAAATAAAGTGGAAAAAAAAGTATAATAGGAAGTAAAATACAAATTGAACATAATCAAAAAGCCATTATATTTAAATCAAAGCTTCTCTGACCCGATGGTGGAATTTTTTTAAAGTTATGTCCCTATTCACAGCCAACTGTGGTCAGAGGCATTAATCGAATTAGTGAAGAAACAGTCAGGATGGGTGAACCAATAAGCAACGTCCAGATCATCTAGCCTGTAGTGTGTTCCGTATCCCGAAGGCAGCGATGGATGATGAAGTTAAGCGCTGTGGGCGAAATGTCAGGCGAGACGGCATGATAGAATTTATTATATAAAGTGTACAAAACTCGGAAAGGATCATGTAATGCATAATTGGTTGTGCATCTATTCAGGGTTAGAGGGACAAAATTTCTAGTAGAACGATTGGGTATACAAAAATTTAGCTGATTTAAGAGAACGGCAAAATCAATGGCCCCAACTATAAGTTTATGAAGAAAACTAATCCCTAGAGTTATCCTACGATGCGCCAAAGATGGAAGACGGATAAGAAGGAGCCTATCAGAGTATCAGGGAGTGGCAAGCGAGAACTAGGATTCCAGTTTAGACCACGAAGAGCAAACAAAAGGAATTGCTTTTAAACAGACTCAATTATATCTTGATGCTTTTTCTATTGCGGTGACCAAATGCAAAAGCAATACTCGAGGAGTGGACGCACGAGTGAAATAAAAAGAATCTTTGTGGTATAGGGGTCATTGCATTCTTTAGACCAACGCTTAATGAAACCAAAAACACCGTTCGCCTTATTAACGACGGTGGTGGTGATGTGTTAGTTAAAACAAAGCTTGGGTTCAAAAAGAATACCAAGGTCCTTAAAAGTGGACCTAGATGACTGCCTTGAGGAACTCCGGAAGAAATGTGGACACGATTTATCAAGTATATTTTGATCCAACTAAGAAAATGTTGCGGAAAGCCCATAACAGTTTATACAAAACAAGGTAATGGTTTACTGAGTCAGTATAACCAACATCAGTTTGTAACCTATTAATATGGGGTCATATAAAAAGTCTCCGTGGTTTATTTATTTATTATAAAACTAAGATTATAATTAAAAATTATTACATAGATATTTTATGAGCAATAGCGACAAAAGCCTTCAGCTCGGAAAGCTAGTTGTATAATATAATAATATTAATTAATATATAAAATTAATACAACTAAGCTATTTATACTTATGATTAGGATATTATAATAGTGTTTGGTATATAAAGATTAGAAATAAAATAATACATTGGGTGACTTAGATTAGATTGTATAAGTTAGATTTTTTTAAGAATTGCAAAATGAGTTTAATGTTATGTGACGTAGGGTTGGAAAGGATGGAAAGGGGATCTGTTTTTGAGAAATATAAATTACTTATTGGTTGGGTTTTCGGGCATTCAACTAGAATATGATTGAGAGTTGAATTTTCAATACAGGTACAAATGGGGTTCGGTGGTGATGGGATGAACAAGTGTTCATGGGATATTTTGGTATGACTTAGGCGAAGTCTTAAAAATTTGATCACGTCCAGTCTTCTGAATTTATCAGGAAGGGCTGGAAGGAAAGTTTTAGCTGAAAGTTTGTTATGATTGTGTTGGGTTTTGAAATGCGATTTTAAGTATATTCACAGGAAAAATTCGGCGTTGTATGGAGCGGAGAGAAAGCAGCTTCTTTGGCTACTTTGTCAGCCATTTCATTACCAACAATCAGGCAATGACTTGGGATCCAAACTAAAGTTACTTTTGAAGGGTTGCGGATAAGAATATTTCTAATTTTGTTTGTGTAAAAATTATTTGAAGTTATGTTAGAAATAGATTTAATTGAAGAGAGGGAATCGGAACAGCGAATTTACCTCTTTTGTTTTTGGCATATACTGCAGATTCTAATATAGCTACTATTTCTGCTGTAAAGATGGAGCTATGGTTAGGTAAGATTGCATTTTTGATTATTGCAACTTCATGAGTAACGCTATAACTCACATTATTGTCCGATTTAGAACCATCTGTGTAAATGAAGGTAAAGTTACAAAGTTTTTCTTTTAAGGGGGTATTCTGGTCTAGTAAATTGAAAAAATCGATTTTTTTTTTTTTTTGCATATGCTCTTAAAAGAATTTTTCAAAATTTGAATTATTTTGGGAGATACAGCGTATTTTGTGACATGGCATCTAAGCCGGCCGAGCGGAGAGATCACACAATGAACGGCAGATGTTACCGGGTGACTTGAGTATTCATTCTTTCCACAAATTCTTTTATATCCGACTCGAGCTCTCTATATAATACATGTGCACTTTTAAATTTCCATATAAAAGCCAATATTATTATCTGAGTTATTCTACTCCTTTTTTTTGAGGTGGTTGACACGATATCTCAAGTTCTATCAGACCGATAGAAATTTTGAAATTTTGAAATTTTGTGAGAATCTTTTTTATACATCTTTTTATCGCCTGGATTTTGAAAAATTTTAATTCCAAGTATTTTTAAAAATAAAGGTCGAAAAACAGGGGTAAAAAAAAATTTTTTTTCTTTGTTTGATTTAGATCACAAGGGGTGGAATCATGTCAACCAGGGAGCACCCTTTGACTGGCAACCCCCACTTCACCGGCCTGTCATTGGATGAATTTTTGACTTTTTTTTTTTTAATTTTTTTATATACTTTAAAAAACAATAAATATTATATAAAAAAAATGGATGGTAAAAATGTTTTTAATTTTTTTTTTATCCTACTTTAAAAATACCAAAAAAGTAGGGCTCTAGACCAGAATACCCCCTTAAGTTGTTGAAAAGTGCTCGGAACTAGTTGGGGTTGGTATCAGATTTTAGAAAGTTATGAAGAGAACAGTTAATAGATGAAGGAATTAGGTTAGATGAAGGTGGGAGAACAATATGGGTCGAGGGGGAGGAATGGTACATTTAGGGTGTTGCAGGTATAAATTATTCTACGAATAGTAGAAGGCACCTTAGGTTGTTTTTTAGATTTAGCTATTTTCCGGGTTAGTAATCCTAAGGGGGAATCATTGCTTCGGAAAAGTGTTTTGGATAATTTGGCACAGTTTAAGTTTCTTTCGAGATCCAATATAAAACAATCTGCTTCAAAATAGAGATTATTAATTGGGGTAGTGCGAAAGGCACCAAGTGCAAAGCGCAAAGCAGAGTTTAATATAGTTTTAATTTTATTTAAAAGTGTTTTGGGTGCGAATCCAAAAATCGGCAAAGCGTAATTAAGTTTGCTTAGAAGAAGTGTTTTTACCAATGAGAGTAAGGTTGATGTATTGCAATTAAGCTTGGGATTAGATAGACACTTAATAACATTTAGTTGGGTAGTTGCGGCAGTGCTTAGATGTTGTGTATGAGAGTTCCATCGAAATTTATTGTTAAAATGAATATCTAATAAATTTAAGGAAGTAACTTCTTCGAATTGTGTATTTGGAACTATTATTGTGCAAGAGCAGTTTTTCTTTCTGCAAATGTGGATGTATTTACATTTCGGGGTAGGAAGTTTTGCTCCTGACGAGATACACCAGATACCTATGTCTGTAAATAGCGCAGTTAAGTTTAGCCTGGGATTTTTGGCTTTGTTGGATTTAATGATTATATTAAAATCATCAGCGTATGCTATGAAGTCTATTTCTTTATGGAGTCTGAGCGTTGAGCACAATTTGTTGTATGCTATTAAAAAAAGGATGACGGAGAGTGGGGACCCTTGGGGAATCCCATTGTGGAGTGGGAATGGTGATGAGTAATTCGATGCAACGCGAACTATAATTTTACTGTTTGATATGAATTATGTAATATATTTTATAATTCTGGGGCCGATAACCCACTCTATCAGTTGTTCCACAATGCTATGTATTCCAATTTTATCAAAAGCTTTTTCAAAGTCTACCGAAAGTATAGTGACATGTTTTTTAAGGGAGATGCTATCTGCAATTGCGTGGTCTACATATAATTCATGCTGTTTGCGTGAAATTGTTCCCAATTTGCACGTTCAGTGATATATTTAGGATTATATAGAGATTGCGTTTTATTAGTGGAAAAAAGCGATATAATAATTGGGAAGTGGTCTCCAGTGGATAGAGATGAATCAGTATTCCTATGAGTATGAACGGCTAGTTCAGGAGTGCAAAAAGAAGGGCCAATATGAGTTAGTGTATTATGCGTACTAAAATGGGTCACAGCACCATCATTTAGAAGAATAAAGTTGGATTTAGTAATAAATTTATCAATTAGAATCCTTTTCGGTTATTTTTAACAGATCCTCAGCTAGTATGCCACGAGTTAAAGTCACCAGTGACTAATGTGGGAATATTAGAACAGAGTAGCGTGTTTTTCAGAACATTAAATGAGAAGTTTGAATTAGGAGGAAAATATGTACAAATAATTTTAAATTTGATCTTAGAAATTAACTTCATTTCAATGGTATCGGTGTTACCATTGACAGAGGTAAAGGCGTGTTCAAGAGATTTATGCACCAAAAAACCAACCCCTCCATATCTAGTATGGGAGGTATTAACATTATAGAGATTGTAGTTGATTGGAATTGGAATATTGGGTGTTGAATGTAAGTGTGTTTCTTGTAGGGATAAAACTTTAGGATTGTACTTTTTAACAAGATGAAGATTTAATGACATTTTAGATAATAAGAAAATTATAAAGCTAAATTGATGTTGCACTGCAACTCCTATATGCTTTTGATATATAGAGATGCAAGAGTAACGCACTGAATTGTAATGACAAAACCATGCGCCACTCCGGCACCTCTGATATGATTTAAGTCGCTACTCGTGACCGGGCCACGGACACCCACCCCACCCATACTGAAAAAGCATTGATGGGTGTGCCCGTAGCCCGACCATGCGCAGCGACTATATTGATACTGAATGTTTGGTGCTAATTGTTATCTCCAGACTTAAATGACATATTGTCAGATGAATCTATGGGAGAATGCCCGTTAAAAGTTATGTTAGAGGTTTTGTTTATTTTTTATGTTTACCGCTATTTATTTCTTTTGCTACCTGAAGTCTCTTACATCGCGAGGTGGTTTTTTGGTAACTACAGTACCTGTTTCGATTGGCCAGTTAGGTCGTTGTTAGTATCCATTGCTAAGTCCGAGTAATAAGTTAGCTGACGAGAGGACCCTGTCAAAGGCTGAATGGTCACATTGCTCTATTAATGCAAGCTTTTGGATATGAGCAAATTTCGTTTTGATCGATGTTGAGATGGTAATTTTTAGCGCAGAATGGACAAATTTAATTGTCTTTGCATATCTTAGCAGTGTGTCCATAGCGGAGGCAATTGTTGCATCGCATGGGGGGAGGAATATAAGCTCGGAGCCTGACTTTTTCATAGCTGATGTTGATATGTTCCTGAGTTGTAGTAGCTTTAAAAGTCAGTATAACTAAGCCCGTCTCCACGAGTGAGTCACCGGATTCGTTTATAATTTTTTTTGCTACCGTTACCTTTTGTGATTTTAATTCCTCTTTAACCTCTTCTTCTGATATACATCTCAGATCATTGCAGTAAACAACTGCTTTAACAAAATTCAGCGTAGCATGTTCTTTACCTCTATTACTATATTTGATGAAAAGGAGCGGAGTTGAATTAATTTTATTGCATGCATTAAGTTTTTGGTTTTTATTTATATTGAACCATTTCTTAATTTTTTGCACATTTCCACCTCGCTGGGACAAATGCCATCAATCACTTTTTTTTTATTAGGAAAGGAGAAACATTAGTTAAGGATTCTGAACTATTAATCCGTGTCACCACCAGGTATTTAGGCCCAGGAGAGAGGGACTTAAGAGCAATTGTCTTATCCAGTTTAATACCTGGCCCCGGAGGTGGGCCACCATTCGGCAACTATTTAGCGAATTTTGATAACAACTTCAATAAGATCAAAATTTGTTGATATGGTTGTTTTGCTTTGTTTGTTTTGTCAAGAAAATCGACAAAGGGACACAAGATAAAGGCACGACCGAACTCAATGAGAATAAGTTTGTGACTGAATCCCCGTGGTTTTTTTGGTACGTTTTAGAACAAAAATTGTCTTTAAATCAGTTTCAAACAAGTACAATATATACCTGTGCCCATTACCACCTATGACCTTTTGCCGTTTTCTAGGTAGCATCCTAATTCAATCGGTGTTGATCTTCTGTGGTTTATCATGGCAAATTGATTTGCAGCGGCTCTTCGGTCGGTTTTACCATGAAGATAGTTTTGCAGAGACCGAAACAAATGGTAGTTAGAGGGTGCAAGGTACGGGCTATACAGTAGATGCATCAAAACTTCCCAACCAAGTTCCGTCAATTTTTTCCGGCTCACCAAAAATGTTAATGTCACTCTTTCTTGATTGCTTCTTTCAAACGATCGAGTTGTGTGCAGTAGTGGACCGAATTGACCGTTCGCCACGTTCTAGCAGGTCATAATAGACAATTGCCTTCCAATCCCACCAAACACTCAACATAACCTTGTTTGTCGTCAATCCAAGCTTTGAAGTCGTTTGTGGAAGCTCACCGGCCTTTGCCCATGACCTCTTGCGTTGCGTTGGATATTCTCGTAATTAATACATTTTTTATCGCTCGTAATGATTCGCTTTAAAAATGGTTCTTTTTTTTTTTTTTTTTTTTGTTTTTTTGTTCCCAATTGGATATGTACTATTGTTTTCCTACATCTTATTTCTTAAATATAAAAGAAAACACTAAGTACATTTTTAACAATAAGAGGGGAAAAGGCAGTGGACAATATCGAACATTTTCGAATTGTCTCTTGAATAATGATCCTGGGTGTCTTAGGCCTCATTTTTGAGATCTACTTGCGGCAGGCCAACAACCGCAAGATGCCTCTCAGCGCCACCCGTAACCTAAGTTAGGTCAGATCGACTGGTCTGCTTCGTTTTAAGCGTATACGTCTAGACAATTCGTGAGATGGAAGGTCTGTTATTTCTAGATTGGTATGTCGCTCTAATGTTTTGTGGTACCTCCTGCTAGCATTAATGATTTCTTCCTGAATCATAGTTACTCCGAGGTCTTTGTGAATTTCATAGTTAGATATAAACCAGTCCGCATTACTATTGATCGAAGTATTTTCGATTGTTGGCGCTGAATAATGTTAATGTTAGTTTTCTTGGCTGTACCCCATAATTGCATGCCGTACGTCCATATAGGCTTAATTACACTATTGTATATTACCAATTTCCCATTGGTTGATAACTTAGATCTACTGTTAAGAAGCGGGTATAGCTGCTTAAATTTTATTATAAGTTGATCTCTCTTTTTTTGGATATGATGTTTCCACGTCAGTTTACTATCAATATGCATGCCCAGGTACTTTGCCACATTGCTTAATGGAATGTCAGTACCTTTTATTTTTAATTGTCTTGGCTGATAAGCTTTCCGTGTTGTGTATATCACTTGCGTCATTTTTAGTTCATTCGCTTTTATTTTCCGTTTATCAAACCAATTGCAAGCTTTGTCAAGAATATTCTGCAGTTTAGTTGTTGCTACAACTAAATTTTTATGGGAGTACATTAGTACTGTATCGTCAGCGAAGGTAGCCACTTTGCCGAGCTATCTCCTGGAGTTGGGATGTCTGATGTGTATAAAGTATACAACATAGGACCAAGCACGCTTCCTTGAGGGACTCCTGCTCTTATCTGTCTTAGCGTAGAAGATTCATCCTTACATTTTACGTAGAAATAGCGAAAGTCAAGGTAGCTTTTAATGATTTCAAATAGATCAGTTGGAAATACGGTCCTAATTTTACTCAGTAGGCCGTCGTGCCAGACTTTGTCGAAGGCCTTTTCTATGTCCAGAAAAACACCAACACAGAACTTTTTTTCATCAAGGTCCTTTAAAATTTTGTGAGTGACTCTGTGGACTTGCTGAATTGTGGAGTGACTTTGTCTAAACCCGAATTGGTGGTCAGGTATGATTCTGTTCACGTATTGGTTGTATTCGGTCAAGTAGGAGACGTTCAAATACTTTAGAAAGTAAGGGCAATAGGCTGATTGGTCTGTACGAGGACGCCTTGGTTGGATCTTTGCCCAATTTGGGTATGGCTATTATTTTAGCAATCTTCCATAAAGATGGGTAGTGCTTTAGTCTTAATATCGCATTGAACAAATTCCTAATAAATACGATTGCCTTCGCAGGGAGCTCTTTGAGTAACTTTCCAGTTATTTGGTCATAACCTGGCATTTTTCTCTGACTAGTGCGCTTTTCAATACAGCGCCTAACTTCATTGGTTGAAATCATTTTTGTACAGTATTGTGGAGATGGAGTCCTGTTGTACAAATTGGTGTTACTATTAGATTGATTGGTAGTAAAAGCCCTTTCATAATTGAGCTGTTGAATTTTGAACGAAATTTCCTGTGCCGAATCGATTCGAATGCTGGCTGCTGTAAACAAATTTTTTGATACTTAACGCAGGCAATTTAAATGACAAATTCCAGTACTTTATTGTCTTAAGGTATCATTAGCTTTTGAGCATTCGGACAGTGCTCATCAAAATGGGCAAGATCCACCCTCAAAGACAACAAAAAGGAAAAAAAAATAAAGTTTCCGTTTTAAGTACAAATTTGCCTGAGCGTAAAGTAACATCTTGCTCTCCCGCTCTGCGCTTAAGCAATAGACATTCACTACCGTGGAGTGCCCAATGCCCTTACCCACAAACTCCTTATGATACAAACTCAGAACAACTGCATCAATAACTTCTAACACTACTCAAAGCACAACAACAGCTAGCACAGCATCAGCACCAACAACAATGTTACTGCATCAACAACAAACGCTACTACTTTAAATCGCAACAAGAACAATTCGTCCAGTCAGGCATCGGTTGCGTCATCTATCACTTTCGGCGACGGTTACGTCAACAACAAAAACTCTTAAGCAGGTACCAAGCACTAGCAATAAGAGAAACCGCAAAACGCAATAACCACACAAACTGACGGAACCAACGCAAAACAACAATAGAAAGCAGCGAAGCAAACTACTAAAAATGGCACAGAACAAGGACAAGAACACTGGTCTACCGCTAAAAACGTGGGGTGTTTGAACCAACTTTCTAATGTTTGTAATGATGATAGTTGCTATACAAAATACTAGCGTTAACCGGCGTGCGTTGCTACATCCCTATGCGTTAATTGGGTGTTTCTTATAAAAAGCTTTGTTGTAAAATGTGTTATTAATAATTTACAATATATTATAATATTCCATTATAACCTAAGCAACTTTAAGGAATCATTTGTTCTTTAAAAAAAATCGGTTCAGTATATTTTGCACCAAATAAAAAAAAAATTTAAAAATGGCATAAAACTATCTATATCTGGACAACAGCGCTACCTACCGGATCCAAATGTAGCAAAGAACCTTACTGTAACTCCATGAGTACAACAAAAAAATAAATCAAAATCATCAAAATTGGTCCAGCCGTTCTCGAGTTTTGCGGGGTCATACTATTTTTTGAGTGCATTTTTATATATATAGATGATCACCCGTAAGAAGAGAGTGAAGTGGTTCAAGTGGAGGGAGAATTTCTTCTAATTTGACTTTTCCTTGTAAGCAACACATGCCTTTCGATTCGTCCTTGAATTTCAATGCCAAGCAATGTTCACACACCACTGACATAGTACCTATTGATACTATACGATCGTCCTTGTAAGAAATCGAAGGATCGTAATTCATGGCAGAATTTTCTTTATTTACCCATGAATTAGTAACTCGTGTTGATGATTCTCTCTCTCTCTCTTAGCTCTATATCTATCCCGAAGCTGACTGAGGCGAGCCTCACGTTCCGTTGACGATTCTTCATCTCTTGCTGAACGTACTCTTTTGGCATTCACTGTACTACGACCTATGTATGTTCCAGACATGACTTTATAATTTCTTGATAGTAATAATCAGACTTAAATAAAGAAAATCTAAAATCACATTTGAAGAAACTTTGCTGTGTAAATAATGAGAAGCTGGAATATTGTAGTGACAGTAAATGATTTTCCATGAATTATAACACTATGCCTACTACATTAATTTTAAAGATAGGCATATAGGTATATGTATAGTGAAAATAACAGTATTTCTCAACTATTTAATGGATGTTATTATAAATATATAAACCTTCCTCTTCAATCATTCTATCTATTAAAAAAACCGCATCAAAATACATTGCGTAGTTTTAAAGATTTAAGGGAATATAGGAAAAAAGCGACTTTGTTTTATAATATGTATAGATATAGATATAGATTATGAGCCACTCACAACTATTATGGACAGTGAAACCGTAATAGAGGATCCAAAAACTGATCAAGAAGATGATGACTTGGAACCTTCAGTTTCACCTAAGGCAAAAATTCCACCCACTACTGTGCATAAAAGAAGTTCTAAATATATACATGATATGCTTAAATTAATCAAAATAAGCTTATATTATATTAAAACTATTTCAATTGGTATCAAAATGTTTGTAAATAACCTTGACTGCCACAACACTATTTGCGATCAACTATAAAGCGACAACCGTGCGTTTTTCTCTTATGAGAATAGAGAAACAAAGCCATATAAAGTCGTCCTCTCTAGTCTAAAATGTACTGATGTAAAAACAATTGAAAAAATAACAAGAACTGGTTTTAACTTCTCTTATATGTAAATAGTATATTTGGCAAATAAATCAACTACTCTTCAAAAATTTCGGAAATACCATTCGTACATCAACCATACTAAAGTTTGTTGGGAATACAAAAAACTAAAAAAACTAACTCAATGCTACAACTGTCAACTTTTTGGACACGGGTCAAACAGTTGTAATGTCGCCACATCGTGTGCATTGTGCGCCGGCCGCCATAAGACCTCATCGTACACAGACACAAGTATGCTTTGTTGTGCAAATTGCAGAAGTTCTCACCCCTCTACTGACGCTAACTGCCCATGCAGGTCACCAAACTCCAAACGTTATTTAAATCAGTACAACCCAGCTCAAAGCAATGATGGTTGCTGCCAGCGCAACATTAACAGTAATACTACAACCAATGCTCAAGTTACGTCGATTATGAGTATAACTAATGGTAACCAAAGAATTAATACCTTTGTGCAAAGTCAATTACCTGCCTTCATCGGCTCCCAAGAAAGAGCACCACCTTCATACACGACGACTTCAAAAGTACCAGCTGATAAATCGAACGCTGATCTTTTTACGTTTGAAGAAATAAGCTATATTGTTAACATAAATTCGGATCGGTTTATAATCCCTAATTATACTATTTATCGAAATAGCTATAGCTATTAATAACTTACTGAAGCATAAGGAAGTTCTGAATGTAAATACACATTTGATTGAAAATATAGGAGTCGAAGTTAGTATAGACTTACATAACACAATTAAACTGTTTTCTGCTTACTTTCCTGGGTCATCGGCAATGTGTTTCAATAGAACATGCACTCTGTCGAAAGACAAAAACCACCGAAAAGCTGTTTCAAGTCCGATTTAATTAAATTTTCAAACATAAGTGGTCGCTACATATAAGGTGGTGACTTGAACTGCAAAAATAGATTGTGGAATCGCGTTAAGGCAAACTCTTGGGAAAATATTCTTTATGATTTGTCCTACATTGACAAATTTACAATATTGTACCCAAAAGATCCGACGTATATTCCAGCAAGCTACAAAGCAAAACTTTCAACACTAGACCTATTCATCACAAACTCTCCTAACTTAATAACTGAACGGATTTCCTGTAATGACCTTGCATCAGATCACTTTCCGGTGATTGCTAAGGTAGCTTCCAAGCCAAATAGGGATGGAAAGACCTTTCTTATGTACTCGAAACATAATTGGAGACTTTTTAAGCGATTCCTAAACTGTAATTTTAGTGACATGCAGTCTTACCAAACTGCGTTTCCTACCATTGAGCTCATAGATAAAATGGTTGACTCACAACAGAAGTAGCCTCAGCACTCGAAATTGCAGTGCCTAGGAAACCTTTCAAAATTATTTGTAAGAAATTTCCTAATAACATCACTGAACTTATTAAAAAAAGAAACGTAGTGAGAAGACACTGGTTTAGAACAAGGCAACGTATTTGTAAACCCCAACTACGAGGGTCAATAAACAAGTACTTAACCTCACCACCCGATGGCGCAGACGAATCACCGAACGATAACGCTATTTTTCCATTTTTGTAAAACTGACCGACTCGCTCGCTTCCAAAGGCTATCAAAACAAAGCTAATGAAGGGAATTAATTGAATCTTTGACAGTAGGCTACTAAAAGAATGCACTGCACGATGGTAACACTCTTTATACTCACTCAATAGCAGCGCCATTGGGCGGTGAGACTTAATACTTGTTGATTGACCCTCGAAAACTATCTGAATCATCAAATTAAACAACAAATATCTGTTAAAAATAACATCACTTGGGACAATAAGATGATGAATCTAGGCAGACACTTGAAAAGTTTTTGGAAAATAGCCAAATTAACTAAAAACCAATTTGTAGCAAGCTTCGTATACAATGTTCTCTACTAGGCAAGAAAATGCCAATATATTTGGAGAAATATTTCAAGAAGAACATGAATTGTCTGAGTCTCTTTCAGACGGCATAACTATTGCGCACTATACAGGCTTCTGTGAGTGAACTTAACAATCATCACGAAGAAATCTCCAGGTTTGGACAATATTCCTAACATTTCTATCAAAAAATTACCACTTAGTGTCACATTGCTTAAAATGTTACTTAATTTACTATTCTACTTTTCCACTATCCGATTACATGAAAAAGCTAAAGTTAAAACAGGTTTTTTTCTCCCCTTTTTCCTTATTTCATAATAGTATGTAAATATACCTTAAGTATACAAAATATAATTTTTCGGTATTAAAATTTTATATATATAACTAAACTCTGTCAAAAGTAACTTATGAAAATTGTATTACTATTAAATATTTTGGATAAATAAATACACAAAAAAAAAAAAAATCAACAGGATTATATAAAACCTATTGTTGAAATACTACAGAGAAGGCCATATGAAAATTATGCAGTCAAGCTTGAGTTGTAGTACAGATTCGTTAATGGAAATGATTTATTAGTGGTGCCAAACGGATGGAAACTGAAATCATTAAGAATGCACCCGGTGTTGGGCACTTTGCTACAAAGAAGACGTTGCAAGCCGTGAGGCAAACGTATTTTATACCACATTTAGAAGACAAGGTGAACAAAGTTGTCAGTGACTGCGTGAGGTGCATCATCTTTAACAAGAACTGGGAAAGAAAGAAGGTTTTTACACTGCGTAGAAAAAGGTGAACATTCGTTGGACACGTTACACGTTACACGTTGAACACCTGGGTCCGATGGACAGTACTTCAAAGCAGCATAAACACATATTGGCAGCTGTCGATGCGTTCACAAAATTTGTATGGTTGCTTCCGACAAAATCTATAGGCAGTGACGAGGTGATACGACGACTGGAGAATTGGTTTGAAATGTTTGGTACTCCATGCCTTATTGTCAGTGATAAGGGACCAGATTTCACATCTACAAACTTTGCTGACTGCTATTGAGCAGGTATTGGTGAGGTGTGCCGAGAGGCAACGGTCAGGTAGAAAGTACTAACAGGCTGATATTGTCAATTATTTCGAAGATGTCGGTGGATGATCCGTCTAAGTGGTTTAGACATGTGGGTGCAGTACAGAAGGCAATTAACGTGCACAATTCAACAAAATTCACCCCGTTCGAATTGATGTTTGGTGTTAACATGGAAAGTGACATCGGTAGTGGACTGCTAAAGGCATGATGACAATTATCTGAATTCGACAACGAAAGACGTGCTGCCAGGCTTGATGATAAGATGCAAATTGTGAAAGCTCAGAACTCGTACAAGAGCAATTTCGGGAAGAGGCGCAAGAGTGAACGACCTAGTTGCGATAAAGCGGATGTAATTCGTTGCGGGGAAAAAAAAAGGACGAGTGAATTCATGGGTCCGTATAAAGTGGTGAATTTCAAAAGAAATGGGCGACACGACGTTGAAAAGGCAGTAGATTTTGAAGGGCCGCACAAGAAGTCTACCAGTTGTGACTATTTGAAGCAATGGAAAAGTGTCGGTTTGGATGATGACTTTGATTCATCTGAGGCAGATGAATATCGGGATGACGGAGTGTAAGACGTGGTATTCCTGGTTGGTGTATCTAGCCCTGTGTCGATGGCAGGCGGGGAGATATAAAAGAAAGTAAGGTCGTTGAGGTGAAGAGAAGTTGTTGATACAAGACGGACGCAGTTGAAAGTCGTACTAAAAGTTTTGCTACCTAACAAAAGCCACTATTGAACTGAAATTTAGACACTAGAATTTTCCGGATCCAGCCGAATCGGACAAACGGTACGGAACATCCCGATTTTTATTTATTTTTTGCACGCCAACTTAATTTACTTAAAGCGCGAATTATCTTCTTCCAAATGAGGCTCAGGAAACCAAGCAGTTTGGACCGCCCTGGACTAGACAATTCTCTCTCTCTCTTCGTAAACCTTGTTTCGAAACCGATTTTTTTTCTTTGTTAACCCACCTCCGCCTCCAGTACCCACCGCTTCAGAGGAGGTCTAACTCTGGAATTCCGCATTCGCCTCCGCTAAAATGGCCTCCGTTACAACCCTAATTTACATCAACAACATCAGAATCCATCAATACAATTAGGTAATTTTAATTTTAAAGTTCTTGTAACTAATATATCGCTGACAGAATTCTTACAATAAGAGGAATAAAAATGAGGGAAAGCACCACCGTTTCTTTTTTTTATTCTAAAATATCGAGATATAAAGCAGCTTTTGACTTCCATTGAAAGAAAACTACTGTTGAGACTTCTTGAATGATTATGAATGCATCAGAAACAACATGCTAGGAATAGTTTTGACGCTTTGAAAGTGAAAATTTCAATGTTGAATGCAAGCAATTTCCTGGGTCGGTAAAAAAGTTTGTATATAAAATATTACTGAATACAACACAATGAAAATACAAATCCGTTCGGTTCACCGAAACTTACATAACAGTTTTCGAAGATAACGAAATGGTTCAGTGAGTTTTGTAAGATCGGTAAACCGCGTTGTTTTGATTTTTATTGTATCCTTTTAATGACTACTACATTCTATTGTCGAATACTTACAGTACTCCCGAACATCGCGTACACACAAACGAACCGATGGTCATGTTAACATAAGTTGGACCCTTTTGTCCACAATCGAAGCATTCACGGTTTCCGGCACAAGAAGTGACCATTTTTCGAAGTACAACTAGGTATTTGTCATCCTGCTTTTTACGTACAACTGCCATTTTTGTTGTTTCTTTTTTTAATGGCTGTGATTTGATTTTCTCCAGTTTTGATAGAGTTGATGGTGCCTACTGAATGTGAATCAGCAAAGTGCTCCGTATCCGATGGCAGCCGCGCTCGTTAATGTACTACTCTTGTTTTGAAAGTGATTCAGCTGTAGTGAAAGTTCACGGCTTTAGTAGTTACAGTCATATGTTCCCTAAGTTTTGGTTTTGATTCCTTCAACTTTGTGTGTAAAAGTAAGCAAGGTTAATTCACCTTCAAATTTCAAACACGATTAATTACCCTAGAAACATTATGTTTTTTACAGCTGTTGTTATACCACTATTACAATGACACCTTTTTCTTTTTTGCAATTCTTACAACCTTTTCACACACTTTCCCGCTTGCTTGACAATAACACTGACAAATGAATAGCTAAGATTATATGAGTAGCACACGAAAAATAAAAAATTGACTACAACAAGCACTTGTTTTGTAATCTATAGCAAATTCTTTAAAAATTAAATTTTTCAACTTTGCACTATTTTGATTTTTGTGGAATTTATACAAATATTCTTAGGGTAATTAACTTTTTATCTCATTGCCCCTACATATTTTCTTGTTAACAGTTTTTAATAGTTCTCTTTAAAACAACAATTAAGGAAATGTCGCACTAATGCATAATTCTCTTATTCAATAAACCACAAATAGAAAAAAAAAACAAAAAAGAAAAAAAAAGAGTATAAACCAACACGGAAAACAAAAACGTCCTAACTTTTCAACTGACAAATTAGTACTAACAACAAAAAACTAGGCAACTCTGAACAAATTTCTTGGGATAATGTAGAACATTTTTCATCAGTGTAGAAAAAAAATTGATAATCTAGGAACAGTTAGTTTGTGTAACATTTAAAAATTTATGTAAAACTAGTGTTACCCGGCGTGCGTTGCTATATGACTGTTTCTTTAATATTCTTTTATAACTTAAGCAACTTTAAGATTTATGTTCTTTAAAAAAAAAAAAAAATTATACTCGGTTCAGTATATTTTGCGCCATACAAAAATATGTTAAAAAAATGACACAACTATATATATCTGGACAACAGCAGATCCAAATGTAGCAAAGAAGCTGACTGGTAACTCCATGAGTACAACAAAACAAAAATCATCAAAATTGGTCCAGCTGTTCTCAAGTTTTGCGTGTATATATGTAGATAAGAAGCTATTTCAAATTGATATTCATATATTGATACAAACTTGAATTCGCTACACTGAATAAATCAATGTCATTGAAAGTATATATCCCTCGCACCTACTAATACGAAACTCCAAATAAACCGATTTATCTTCGTTCTTGTGAAAAAGATGAATATACTTTTACCATTGAATAAGTGATTGTAAATCCCATCAGTCTAACATAGATGTGTCAGTAAAGTACCATTGAATTTCTCATGCAACTGTATTGTATTATTTTAACGAAATTGGATAAAAAAAAAAACAGTTGTGTATTGCTAATAAGCATTAGTTGAACGAAAAAGTTATCAATATGAGCTTTTTGAATGCTGGAGATGGATTCCAGTCGCAATTTTCTTTTGATGTGGACGGATTTACCACAGAAGTTGTGTTTCACCGATTCGTCAACAAATGGTTTTTGATTATCACACAATATGAACGGTTACCAAACTTATACCTAGTCACATTTGACATAAAACGTGAGCAACGAATAATGCCAGTTTTAAATGCACCACATGATCCCGAACTTTACGTGTCTGTGCCTATTACAATGCAGTGCAGCTTTGGAACGGACACCGATGAGACTCGCAGCGGTATTCAGTTTCTAGTTAATAACACACCTATTAATAAGTGCCCAACAGAATTTGTCATCACTCTAGGTTTAAAAAAGATTAATGGTAAAGTCTTAAGACAGATAGCAAATGTTCTTAAAAATATAATGTAACTATAATAAAAACAATAATTTACCGTACACTTTTGCAAACATCTTTATTTCCAATATGTACATTAAAAGTGTACAAAACCCGAATATAAAATACATCAGCAAACTCAATGATATATGCAATTTGTACCAGATCCCGAAAAATTGATAATTTAATCAAAAAGTGCGAATCCCATGTCATCATCAGACTCTTCTGGCTCCTCTTCTTTTTTCTTCTCTTCCTTCTTTGACTCGGCGGCTGGAGCGTCACCAGCAGCAGCTGAAGGAGCAGCACCAGATTGTGTGGAACCGACACCCGAGCCAATGTTGGTTATCAGATCCTTAATGTTAACACCCTCCAACGCTTTGGCGAAAAGGCCTGGCCAATAAGGTTCAACCTCAACATTAGCGGCCTTTAAAATGGTCAATATTTTCTCACCCTACAAAAATCAAATTTAAAATATCTGTGGTTGTGTCATATATACGAATACCCATACAAAAAAAAAAAAACACGCGTTGGTCATTTATATGAAATAACATTTCATAAAAATCAATCTTCACGACAACTTATATTCGTGGTTTTTCTTTTGTTTGCTTTTCTTATTACTTACGGTGACAGCGACATCATCATCAACCAAGATAAGGGAGGCGTAGACGCAAGCGAGTTCGGCTTTTGTAGACATTTTGAACCGTAGTTTATTTAATTAATTGGTGCAAGTTGCCAAAAACAAAAATTTGTATACTTTATAAATTTTGGCCTTAGCTCAAAAGAGAACAAGCACGCCGTACAAAATCCAAGACCGGAAAGACAGTTTTAGAGAAAGCACAGAAGTTGGCTGCGGTCACATACTCGATCCATGTGGCAACACCATTATGCGGTTTGTTGAAATGTGGCAATCTTGTACATGCTGCTAATATTGATAGAATGCATATCCAAGTCGTTTGGATATTTGTTATGTGCCGACGGCTTGTGAAATATTTCTATAGAGCAAACGTGAGTAGACGAATTTTCCGTCATAGTGATTGTCGGTCAGCATACATTATAAAACTCGTACACGAATATTTGAGCAGCTATGTTTCGCCGTCCTCGGCCCTTAAAATTGTGTAACTCCATGCCACGTTTTCTAGGCGTTGTCTTGTTCTATGTGTTCTATGCTTCCTACGCGTTGCAAGTCAAACTATACAACACGTGTTAGCCGAACCTAACTTTGGGCATTTTGTCAAGAACAAACAGTAGGCGCGAAATAGCGGAATTTGTAATGTCAATTGCTTGTGTGTCTTGCCTTGTCTTGTTTTCGGTGTTTTTTTTTTTTTATTTTGTTTACATACAGGGTCCTCACGAGTTTCCATAAATTGCATAAACAAACGCTGCATAAACTAGGTGACAGTTAGTCTATATAAAAAAATTTGAATAGTTGCGTAAAATTGTGCGACAATTGAGTTGAGTAAATTGCGTAGAATGTTAACGTTGCCACATTGATCTGGCACGAGTTTGCATAAATTGCAGCTGTCTCTGCAACCTCGTGAATACCCTGATATTCTTAGTTGTGTAATAGCTAGAAAGAAGGTTATCTTCGACTATGTCGAAGATGAAATACTCTTCACGAGACGCACTGAATGTTTCATTGTAGTATTCAAATGGGTGGTTTGTATGGGAGATACCCCCCTAGGGGTCTGATTAGGTTAGTTCCGACAAATGTACTGTATGGTAAAAAGAGAGGTTCGTGCAAAATTTCAGCTCTCTAGCTCTGCCTGTTACAAACTTTTTGACTAACTTATAATACTATTCACTTCCGTGAAGAGTATAAAAACGACAATAAAGTGTTGCCCATTGGTGCATTTGGACATTATATTGTGCATATCATACCACAACAAAAAACAATCACTATGAATACCCAAAATAACTTGTCGAAATTCCTGCACCTTCGTGGCAGAAGCAAAGTGTGCGTTAGTTGTGTGCAACGGAAAGCGCGTCTGGATGTAAATTGGAAAGCAGCACATTTTTTAAAAATTCCAAAAAATTATAGACTGATCCGCATTGGGATACGTCTTGAGATCTTAGTGTTTTTTTCAAATTAAATACATAGAGTGTTACTCTAGTAAACCAATAGAAATTTGTTTTATTTTTTTTTTAATGTTTATCATTTAATTTATTTTATACTATGAAGAGAAGACATGGTTTTGTCTTAATTCAATTTATTTCACTTTCATATTGAGTAAAACTTATGGCGTTTGGATTTTCATTCTGTCATTGAGGCTTGACAGCTGCTTGACTTTACTTAACTTATTCGTTAATCAGAGTAGTATCGTAGTCATTTAAAAATTTGAGTGACCAAAGCCGTCAGTCATGAGTGACTGAGTTTTTGACTCAGCATCGTGTATGTGTCTCATTAGTCAAAGCGGAACGAAATGATAAACTGAGTGTTTCATTCCGTTTGACTGTGAGAGTGAGTTAAGTTATAATGCCTTGCGAATTTTTTTCGTCTCCATTTTACCATTACCATTAATGACACAACATAAGTTGAAAAAAAAAAAACAACTACTGAGTACCTGACTCACTGATTAGTTGAATCACATTAATCATTCAGTCATTCCATTTTTTCGTACTTCATATTCGAAGCAATATGAATATTCAATCGTACCATTACAACGTGCTCCCGATACTAACATTCGTTTTTTCTGACAATGTCTTAAAAGGCGTTTTGACTAAGTCATGCAAAAGTACAATTCATTCAGTTTTCTCGAAGTTTCTGGATTTAGAATCAATAATGTAAGTATTTATCAAATTTTAGCTATCATCGACCAATAATCGCCTATATTAAATAAATTGAAATTTAATAATGAAATTTTGCATTTATTTTGATTAATTCATTTAGTAACATAGTCAACGTGTTTCACAACTAGTGTTGTGTAGCTCATGAGTGAGTGAACAAAAAAGAGTTGCTCACTACACTAAGCAAGTGAACAAAGTTCGTTCATTAATGTTCTTTTTTATACTGTTGTTTTTTTTTTTTTTGCTCACTTGTTCTTTTTTGCTCACTTGTTCTTTTTTTTTTCTCAGTTGTTCTTTTTTGCTCAGTTGCTCTTTTTTGCTCTGTTGTTCTTTTTTGCTCAGTTGTTCTTTTTTGCTCACTTGTTCTGTTTTGCACAGTTGCTCTTTTTTGCTCACTTGTTCTTTTTTGCTCAGTTGTTCTTTTTTGCTCACGTGTTCTTTTTTGCTCACTTGTTCTTTTTTGCTTAGTTGTTCTTTTTTGCTCACTTGTTATTTTTTGCTCAGTTGCTCTTATTTGCTCAGTTGCTCTTTTTTGCTCTGTTGTTCTTTTTTGCTCACTTGTTCTTTTTTGCTCAGTTGCCCTTATTTGCTCACTTGTTCGTTTTTGCTCAGTTGTTCTTTTTTTCAAGTGCAGGGGAAACTATACGCAAAAGGCGATCACTATTAAAGCCAAAAAACGTGGCAAACCTTATGTTCTTGCATAATATTATGTGAGCATGAATTATAAAGTATGTATATATTAAGTAATATTCGTAGAGCGTAAATAATACATTTTTTTTCTATTTCAGGGTCAGTGTAAAAGGAAACGAAACTTTCATTTTTATCAAAGAATTCCTAATGAAGGAGGGAATAAAAATTTATTTTATTATTTTATGTTTCTTAGTATGTAGTTATTTATGCAATCTCGTGAGGACCCCAATTGACTTTTCGCTCGCACGTAATTAAAGCGCCCCTCACAAGGTCATGCATTAAGTATGAGTGTGTGGCATGAAGAAAGCATCACGAAACATCTAATCAGTTTAGATACTTCATCTTGCCTCTTATTCTCTCAACGCCCTTTTTTCAGCACCATCAATTCCTCTTTGACCATGCTATCTCATTTACGCCTACACGAACAAAGTACGTGTGAAAGATGCAAATATGGGCAGGTGCTCACTTATATGAAATATTTTGGAACGAACAGACGTGAGCTTGTGAGCGGATGGCATACGAAATATTTGCAAAGTGCCGACGGCGTCGTCATCAGCAGCGGATGGCATACGAAATATTTGTAAAGTGCCGACGGCGTCATCACCGGCATTGTTGTCCACACATCTGCTCACATCGAAAAATAACAAGAAATGAACGATTTTTCAGCATGATGAACACGCGTATACGAAAAGACTGATGCTAAATGCCTGAACATGTCGGGGGCGCTTAACTAAATACAAACAATTTCATTCTGTTTGTTTTTGGTTTCGTTTTCTTACTAGTATTTATGTGCGCCTGGTTGCCTGAAATTTATTTTGACAATGTATAGTACTAAATACAAACGGAACTTCGAATCCGAATCCAAGGAATCGTGCATCACTACCTCTTACTCATTTTGGTATGCCAAAAAAAAAAAGAGATTTTGCAGTTCCAATGAACTCGAGTGAACTGATATGAAACTTCCTTCTCATATTTGTAAACATGAGTTCCGCGGAAAGTTATACAGAAACATTGATAAAGCTGAACTCTTGTTAATATTTCTTGTTGAGAAATTAAAAATTACACGTGATATAATTGAAACTTCTTAGAAACAGACAGAGGGAGACATCATCTCAAGGTCTGTCAGTCTCTCAGTCCGTCTGTTTATTGCTTTTGGTTTCTTTTATCGTGTGTTATTGTTGTTGAGTTTACGTTTGCCGTTTGTCCTCTTTTGCACATAAGTTAGATCATCAACGAGCTTCTGTGTGTTTCTCGTTCTCTTTTCTTTGTACATTCGCTTGTTTTTGTACAACACAGAAGCTGTTTGCTGCATGTTGTTGTTATAAACATTTTTATACACACAAACTGCATATTGTTGTAGTGGATAAGTAAACTCTTTTTTTGAGACTTTTCCGGTAGATTTCCCAAAATATGTTGGGGATATGGCAGTAGAAATACACAAACAAAAAAACAAACAAAAAAAGCACAAAAGAAGCTGACAAGTGGTGTCCGCCTTCTAGCCAATAAAGTCCCTATGAATGTTCGCCAGAAGGCCAGGGGGCTTTGTAGTAAATGAAATTACGTTGTCACACCGATAAACAAGTGCACAGATAAGGTCGTTTGCCTATGATTGCAGAGCACAATGCCTGTACGTCCGTACGTATTTTTATTTTTTATTTATTAGAACTAAGATTAAATTACAAATTATAAGCTAGTATAGCAATAGCAACAGAGGCCTTCAGCTCTGGGGAATGTAAAGAAGGAAAGGGGGAAATTAGAAGAGTGTAGGACCAGACTTGCCTTGAGCGGGAATCGATGCCGAGACTCTTGGGATGTCAGCTCAGCGCACTAACCTCTGGGCCAACGTGCCAGTCCGCTTCCGAAACTTAATCGCAACTCCTGGTGTTGATTATTTAATAACTTTTAAAAATGAGGCAATCTTTGATGTGAAATTTTTTATATCTAGTAAATAAGTTCAAGTTCACACATTCTGCTACCCACTGTCCATAACTAAACAAGTATAATATCTGGCTCCACGCAATCTGACTATCTTTTTATTTATTTATTTACCTAATTATGACAAAATACTCTCAACTTAAAAGTGAATGATTATTAACATAATACAGAAGAATAAAGCACAAAGGAAACATAATTAATAATAAAAATAAGTGATTAAAGTTAGGCTTAAAACTAATTTATTTAATTAATGCATAACAAGCAAAAAAAAAAAAATAAAAAAAAATCGTAAGATAATATGTATAAAGGAAATCCACTGGGATAGATCATTCGCAGCACAAGGAGGACCAGAAGATATGTAAATTGAGGGCACTGGAGGATGTAAAGAGTAATATTTGGGATAGAAGAAGATAAGAGGGAAAGCAAGGGAAATTCGAAATCATAATTCCCAAGAAGATCAGATGCTGATTCAAATTCTCTCGACATTTGCAAAGATTCTTAAGTTTTAAAAGTTGGGCATGCACCCGACGGTACATACACGAATACTCTGCATGACGTTGAAAGCAGTCAGGACAAGACCATCTGGTACCACCAAAGCCTGACTTAATTCCATAAATCCTGTCATGGTCTTTTTCATACTGATCGAACTTTGGGTAGCAATATGGCGTTGCTCATGATAACGATATCACGTTACATTGGCGTCAATACGCTGCTGATATGATTGTTTGCCACGAAGATCTTTTCCCGATTCACCACCACTAAGCCGCCTTCCTGTTCTAGTCAATTGTCCCAGATTGCCACAAATATGACACCTTATTGACGTCCTTTTGGCTCTGATTCAATTTTGTTGATTCTTGATCAACGTAAGCACTTGTAACTGGATGTGCAAGTCACGTCTATTTTGAATATTCGATGTATACACTATTCGTTGCAGTCGCCGGTCCGGTTACCATATGTCCCGGAACAGCTGCCTACTCTCACAGCAAAAATAACTTATTAAGCGTCGCTGTTTGATAGCAGCTGTTTAATTCTTTATCTATTTTCATTCTGAAAGCTGAAACTGTTTGTTACAAATTGGTATACTCTTATTCTTATTATGGATTTAATATAAGCACACTTGCCAAATAATTTTTTTTGTTATGTGAGCATAGCTTATTGCAAAACAGCAAAACCTCAAAAAAACATTGCAAGCACTCTGGGCGGTCTATAAAATAAACCAAACAATACCCAATATAATTGCATGTAAGAATTAATTGCAGATAGTATTTATTTAATTGCTTATGACAAAGTACTGTCAACTTAAAAGTAAATGAAATAAAACTAATAGTAAGAAATTAAATCATAAACATTTCAAATACAATTTAATTAAATTAATTAATTATGAGAAATTATTATTAGCTGATTAATAGTACGGAAGAATAAATGGCCCCTATAAGTTTATGAAGAAAACCTATCCCTAGAGTTATCCTACGATGCGCCAAAGATGGAAGACTGATGAAAAGGAGCCTCTCAGAAAAATGTGGCAAGGGAGAGTTAGGATTCCAGTTTAGAAAAAGCAAAAAGGAAACAAAAGCAATTGCTTTTGATCAATTCGATCTTGATGCTTTTTATATTGCGGTGACCAAATGCAAGAGCAGACACGTTCAAGTTGGACGTTATCAATTAAAGGAAAGAAAAAGTTTTACGTCATCAGCGTACATGACCACACGAGAGTATGAAATAGAGACAATGAAGTACCAGTGTTTTACGTGCTCGCCTGTCTGTGAAGACTTAAGAACACGGTGCCAAGCACATGGATTGATAAACGAATAAAATAGAGACAGGAAGATCATTGATAAGTAAGTTTAAAAGAAGTGGACCTAGATGACCTCCTTGAGGAACTCCGAAAGTAATGTGGACAGTTTCCGCTAAAGAATATCTAAACATATCTTTTTGGCAACGATTTATCAAGTAAAATATAAGCCAACTTAGAAAATGTAGTGGAAAGCCCATAATATTCAGTTTATACAAAAGAAGATAACGATTCACTGAGTCAAAGGTTTTAGAAAAATCAGTATAAATAACATCAGTTTGAAACCTATTAATAAAACCGCAATTACCTAGTCAAGTAAATTTAAGGAGATTAGTGGTTGCGGACCTAATATAAACAAATCCAATCTGTGATGGAGAAATAACGGCCTTACAGAAATACTATGTACTCAACATAAGGATTTGTTCAAACAGCTTGGAAATAGCTGACAATTTAGATATGCTCCTGTAGTTTGAGACATCCGATATATTACCTTTTTTGTGTATAGAAATAATGAAAGATTCCTTCCAAATAGGCGGAAATGACGCTACCTGGAGCGATAAGTTGAAAAGTATCAATAACGGTTTACACAGGGAATTTCGTGTACCACGCTTTCTACTGACTAACGCAAATTGCTGCATATTTAAAGGAAGCATTGCTGCTCTTCCATAAATTGTAATCTTACGTATTACAATACCACTACTGAAACTGTCAACGAACTTAAAATACAAGTACTTACTTGGAATTATATTCGACTCAAAATTTATTATTAAACACCAGTGTACCCATTGTAGGTTAAACTTAGAATCTAGACTTTATATTAAAAGATTTATTAGTTCCAAGTTCTAAAGAATCCAAAATATCTTTGTATATCTCACTAGAGTTCTAATGGTCGCCAAATTGGAAGACGGAGTACCCATATTCGGCTGATATTCTGGC
Organism: Amiota minor; assembly: GCA_037043295.1. Lineage (NCBI taxonomy): Eukaryota > Metazoa > Arthropoda > Insecta > Diptera > Drosophilidae > Amiota > Amiota minor. Next base: position 147,128 of record JBAMAW010002255.1, read on the forward strand.
AACTACCACAACAAAGTCCTAGTACCTTATTATACAGCTGTACATCTCAGCATAAACGCTTTTCCCACGTCGCCAATAAAATATAACCTGACAGATACCGGACTACTGTCAATAAATCAGCTATATGAAACATCCATGAAACTCCTGCCTTCTACTTCACTAAATTCGTTAAAAGTGAATAAAAATAAGTAATGTCAATTTAAGCCGTTGTGCTATGTTCTTGAAGCTAAAAGTTTTAATTTCTCCATCGAACCATAGTAAAAATGATTATCCACCATTGTAACTATCTCCCTTCAAAACAAAGTTTCACCAATACGCCTACTACTCACTCCGCAAAATACGGCGCAACCGGTCTCTAAAACGAGCAATATGAGGAATGAAATTCATTCTCTTACCCACAGTTATACCAAGGTATTTCAACTCAGTTACATACCGTAGGCTGCCAGTATCAAGTCTGACGATAGGACGCCGACTTTGTGACCATTTGCCCTTCAACAACACACTGACACCAATACTACTGATCAATTCAGAAACAAGGCGCATGGACTCTTGACCCTTGCGCTCGATTTCCAAACACAATTGTCCCTCAATCAAGATGAGCACATCATCCGCATACCCACAGCACTTAGACTCATGCACGTGCTGCCTTAACAAAGAATCCATCATGTGGTTCCAAAGAAATGGACTACAGATAGAGCCCAGTGGGCAACTGCTGCCCATCCTAGCATCCTCGACGCATATACTCTTCCTGAATCCAAATAGGAAATCAGACATTTGGTCCTGAAGCCTTTCTACCAGAACTCTTTCCAGTACTTTTCAAAATACCGGCAAGAGACTGATGCCCCGAAAAGAACGAGGATTACTTCCAAATCTATCAGGCAACTTCAGAAATGAATCTTAAAGTGGCTTAGGGTAAAATAGAGAGTGAAAATATATTATTCATTCATGTAAATTATTAATTACATATTTTATTGGGACTATGCATTAATTTTAAAGGTTGCACACAGATGGCGTTATTTACAACAGTATCGCATCTGGCAATACTGTAACTATATTCATGTCAAAGCCTCATCATTAGGCTTTGTTTACCAGTATCTGTCATTTCGCTGAAGTGTACACAACATAGTTTTTTTGTGCTCCGAGTATGTCAACTTTCGTGCCGTCAAAACGCAATTTGCGGGAAGCCTTGCTTTTTTGCTTCAATTTGAAGAAAAATACCACCCAAGCCCGTCAATTGCTGTTGGATGCCTACCCGAACCATACTCCATCAATTTCAACCCGTGAGTACTGGTTTCGACGCTTCAAAAGTGGTGTTTTTGATACCGAGGACAAGGAGCGACCTGGCCAGCCCAAAAGGTTCGAAGACGCAGAATTGGAGGCATTGCTGGACCAAGACCCGTGCCAAACGCAAGAAGAGCTCGCCGAAACGTTGGACGTTGACCAAGCAACCATTTCCAGACGTCTCAAAGCGATGGGAATGATCCAAAAGCAAGGTAATTGGGTGCCATACGAGTTGAAGCCGAGAGACGTCGAACGCCGATTTTTCACGTGCGAATTGCTGCTTGAACGACTTGGCCGGAAGGGTTTTTTGCATCGTATTGTGACTGGCGGCGAAAAGTGGATCCATTACGATAACCCAAAGCGTAAAAAAACATATGTCAAGCCCGGCCAACCGGCGCCATCGACGTTCAAGCCGAATATTCATGGTTCGAAGCTCATGCTCTGTATTTGGTGGGATCAGAAGGGTGTGGTGTACTATGAGCTGCTCCAACCCAACGAAACCATCTCTGGGGAAGTCTACCGACGTCAATTGATGCGTTTGAGCCGAGCATTGCTTGAAAAACGGCCGGAAACGGTCGAAAGACACGACAAGGTTATTTTGCAGCATGACAACGCTCGGCCGCATGTTGCACAGGTCGTCAAAACATACCTTGGAACGCTCAACCGGGAAGTGCTACCCCACCCGCCGTACAGCCCAGACATTGCTCCTTCGGATTACCACTTGTTCCGGGAGATGCAGCGTAAGCTGGCTGGACACCGCTTCTCTTCATATGAAGAGACCAAAAAATGGATCGATTCATTCATAGCCGCCCAGAAGCCGGAATTTTGGAGAAACGGAATCCGGAAATTGAAAGAAAGATGGGAAAAGGTTGTGGCTAGCGACGGACAGTACTTTGAATGATGTATCAATTCCATCGAAATAAAGCCCCATTTTTGGTGAAAAAACCTTTAAAATTAATGCATAGTCCCAATAA
>JBAMAW010002257.1:0-149403 GCA_037043295.1 Amiota minor
AATACATAAATTTTTTTTTTGTGTGATGAACCACATCATACGCTTTGCATGAATGAATGAATGAATTGATTATAGTGATGTTTGAATTTGAAAGAATTTCAATGGAAATGGAACAAGTGGATCCATTTAAATTAATGATTTTGTGAGGACTATTTTTCTTAATAAGGATACCAACACCTTGCTTAGAGGATAGATTGGTACTCAGATTGTAAAAGTATCCAATGTATGGTTTAGGTGGGGATATGTTATTGGAGTTGAAGTGGGTTTCCTGAATGCATATAATATCCGGATTAAGGTCATTAATTAAAATTAATAGTTCATGATAGTTGTTAAAGTAACCATTTATATTCCACTGTAGAATATTAAACACATTGGAAAAAATCGAGAAATCAGAAAATGGTATGCATTTGCGAAGGTTTATTATTTAATTAATCGTAAAACTCCATTGAGTCGTTGGACTCATTATGAAAATCAAGCAAGTTAGAGGGTGAGTTAATATGTATGTTGTTGTTTGTAGAAGTATTTGTGTCATTGTTTATAGAAGTGATGTTGTTTGTAGAAGTATGTGTAAAATTTAGCTTAGAGAACAAGAGATTTGTAGAAGGTATATTATCTTGAGATGAAGTAGAGAGCGAAGTAAAATCAAAATTTTTAGTTTGGTTAGTTGAGTTAGTAACAGATGTTCCATCATTTGTTGTTGTTTAGAGTTTACCGTTTCTGAGACCTTTTTTTTGTTTGAGTATGTTTTCGTGTTTGTTACATTTTGTTTTGCATTTACGGTTATATTGTCAACGACAGCAGAGTTCGGTGCGAATTTACCGTTTTGTTATTGTTAGAAGATTTGTTGTTTGTATCGTGCGGAGAACCAATTAGTCCCCAGGTTGGGTGGCCTAGGGGCCACAATGAGCAAACTTACTAACTTAGTTTTTATTTATTTTTTTTAGCACGGATAAAAGAACACGTGAAAAGAAAAATGAAAATTTGAATGAGAGCAAAGTAATGAATATACACTGATTAAACGCCGATAAGTAAAGGCACGTCTGCACCGTTTCAGTGTTAGTCGACGACGGAACGTTAACTTATATTGAATGAGAGACGGATGATGAAGATCAATTATTTCTGTTGTTTTTGCCCTTGCTAGCGAACCATTAAACTTTGTTAAAAATGATGAACATACTTTAAGTGAAGTTAAAAAAACAAAACAAAAATTTAATTTTTCAAATCACATTTTGCCAACATGGCATGGTGACGCATCTAAGTACTACCCGCGTTGCTTAATTTCTGAGCGACAAAAAAAAGCGTTAACAAAAAATTGCTTATGACGATTTCGAATTTCCCCCTACCGAAACCAAAAATGTTTCACATAAAAAAACAAAAATATTCCCAGTGCAGGACTAGAACTGCACGCCCACGGTTTGCCAGTCCTACTCTCTAACCACTACACCACACAGAAATTTTAATTGTTTCTGCCTAAATAGCTCCAATAAAATAATTATAAATATTTAGAGAGCAGAATGAAATAGTCCAAGTAGACAAGTGTGAGTCTATGAATTTCGTTAGGACTTTCATGCTGTTAGTTTTAATTGTTGCTTTACTTTTAGTTTGTCGATCATTATCATCATTATGTTTGCAAAACTTAATCATTTCATTTTGTTTAAAAGGCTACAGCAAAGCGTGGCTGTGCAAAGGTAGTAATTTATATTTACACAAATTAAATTAAAACAATAATTAAATATATATATAATTAACAAAAAAAAAAAAAACTCCGAGTGCTGGACTTGAACCCCACGACCTCGGTTTGCCAGTTCTACTCTCTAACCACTACGCCACGCAGATATTTTAATCCTCTTTGCTTTTGAATAGCTCCAATATAATAAAAAAAATTAAGTAGTGTGCCTCACCCTTATAAGCACAATATGGAAATTGAAACTTCTTTAGCGAAGGAGGGAGGTATATCCAAAATTTAGAAAATGAAATGTGACGAAAATCAAAATGCGATGATGCTTCATAGACGTAGTGGGAAGAATGAATGCTTATGTATGAGTAAGAGAGAGATAAAAATGCTTTACTGATTGTGTTTACTTTACGACAGAACGTACGAACAAGTAGCCGAATGACCGAAAAATAAAATAACTCTTTTATATTGAAACAATATAACACTAAAATATTCTGTATTATTGCTAGACCATCTTTAGTAGTTTCACTTCTATACTGTATTTCCCTAAATAGCTCTAATATAATATCTAACTACTACGCCACGGAAACATTTCAATTGTATTTGCCTAAATAGCTCTAATATAATAATATTGTAACATCTTAAATATTTTGATTTTCATCACATTTCATTTTCCTATTTTTTGTATTTTCTCCCCTTCGCTAAAAAAGTTTCACTTCAAAAAACAATAATTTTCAATATAAAGAAAAATATATATATATATTCCCAATGCAGGATTCCAACCCTATGCCATCGGTTTGCCAGCCCTACACTCTAACCAATAGAAAAAAATCTGACGATTATATTTTTAACATCATTTTTTTCAATTTCACTCATGTCGTAACACACATAAAAGAGCTACGCTCTAAAAATAAATGCATATATTTCGTGACACTTAAAAACAAACCACAAATAAAATATTTATAACGATAATCGCTATTTTCCTACTTTAACGGCAGTGAATGTGAGGTCGGTTCATATAGTAATGTGAATTTTTATTTTTCTTGGGCTTCGCTTTTCGATTTCTTGTTTTGTTATGTTGGTACATATATCCCCAAAATATGTTGAGATTATCAGCCTTTTTCCATTGTTAGTTATTTTTCTACAGATATAAAAATTACGTGTTTTTGGTGTGTTTCGCGATTTGTTGCATTGAAAAATAACTCCAAAACTCAAATTAGGTTCATCGATGTAATCTTGATTCGTTGAAAGTTGTAGAGATAATCGCACGAAATACTCACGGTTCCATTTTTTGGCTGAGATGAGGTTCAAGTGCCTGCAAACAAAACAAATAGCGCTTGTATAACAAAATATTCTGAATTTTTGTAGATAATAAATCTCAAACTTAATGATGCAGATATATGATTTGGTTATATGTACGTACAATTGGAACGCTAAGCTCAAAAGTAAAACTTGTAAAAAATACATACATGATTTGCAGTGTGTGCAAATAGCTTTTGCAGCTCCCTTTTTCAGTCTACTGAGTATTTTATTAAAATTTTAAGAAAAACTTACCAATTTAAAATTTACTTAAAATTATCATCAGTTGTTGCTGCTAACTGGGTTCAGCTGTGTTTATGTATTGTGGAAACACTAAAAAATTTCAAAACAAAACTTTGCAGTCAGGTTGGCAAAGGTGTATAAAATGTTGTAATTTCAACACCCACATGAGATATGGTTTAATCCATATGACTCGTTAAGCTGATCATTTTCTATATATTTTATATGGCTTCCGACTCATGATTTTATACATTATAATAATGTTGTGTATTTTTAGAAGTAGAAATAAGTGTGACAAGGATATAAATCACATTATTAAGGCCTTCTTTTATAAAATAAGGTATATTCACATAATAATAGGAAAGATTATATGAACAAAAGTATAGAAATTGTTGTGAGTCAGCATGGGACGGCTTTTCATTGGGGAATACACTCACTCATTAGAGGACTAAGGGGGCGACAGCTCGATGTCACCAAATAACAAAAAGTCCTTTATAATGAAATCTCAAACCAGAAAATCGGATGAAACGACACCAATTCTAAAAAAACCTAGAAATATTTTGTTCTGAATTCAGTTCAGTTAACATTATAGTAACAACTACATTTTAAGAGTCTCATATAGTAGTTTTATCCGCTTACGAATTCAATATGATGTTAAGTTTGCTTATATAAGATAATGGATTTCAAAACCACTGGACCAATTTAGATGAAATTTTCAGGGAATCTCTAGCATAGTCCGGAGAGTATATCTGTTTGTGTGGATTGGATCAACGGAAAACTCATAATTGATGTATCAAATTTTGCGTACAAAATTTGGAGACAAATTAAAAAAGAATCAGTAGGTTTTGTCAAAAACATCTCTTTGATTGTTGATTTTTAAAATCAATATTATTTTGATTATAAAGAATTTAGTTGAGCCGAATTAATCGATCAAAGAGGTAGAGTTGCAAAAATAGCGAGAATAAAGACTTGAACAAGACCGAAAGATAGCATCCACTGCAAGATCAGCAGAAACACCGGAACAATGGAGCGTAGCAAAGCGAGCAGGGACAGCTTTGCTTTAAAAGAGATTTACTCTCAATTGCCCTTACTCATTACAGTTTGAATTTTTTTTAGCCATTCGTTTTTCAATATTCTTTCTAATACTATGAATGAACAGAGCATGTGATCTCGTATCTACACGATTCTTTTTAAAAAATTCATGCGTTAAAAATAATGTTTCTCAGAGGGAAGTTAGATTAGTTTAAGATGAATAAGAAATCAATAGCTTCTTTATATAGTGCTCAACACATAATACGTTCATACAGAGGTGATTATTTTTTTTTAGCTTTATCATACACGGGCCAGGATTACAAAAAAAAAACTTTTTTATTCTTTTCATATAGAATCTGTAAATTGAAACCTCCAGATTACAAATATGACCTTCGTTTTGCTGTATTCAAAAATTAATCTTTTCATCAGAAAGCTATGATATTGGTGTCGATACTAAACATTTTTTAATACAATCCTGAACATCTCTACCTGCCCAATTTGTGAGAAAAATACTAAGGAGAATGATAGAGAACCAAAAGTTGCGAGCATCGAACAACTGTTTAAAAATAGCTTGATTGATCAACTAATCAGTTTACCATATGCAAACCATATGAGAAGTACTGAAAAAACATTTACATATATTTAAAGTTATTTCACAGTTTTATGTCAAGTATCTAGATGTATCGATAAAAAATTACAATACAAAAAAAAAAAAACACCAAAAAAAGAAATTATTTAAAATTGGTACCGATATACATATGTACATACTTCAATATAAATCTATTTGTGTCCTAAATATCGTGTCTTGTAAAATTTTGTAAACCTTTGAAAATTGTGAAATAAAAGACTTTAATTTCTGTTCTATATGCGATACTGAAGAATCTGTGTCACCTGCTAAAATTAACTTCAAACGTAATACTTAAATAAATTATCTATATAGAAAATCAAGTGCACCTTTCTATGAGAATTTCTGTATACCCGTAGATATAAAAAACAATTTGTACACTGCAAAAAAAAAAAAAAAGAATGGGAAATATCCATGCAAGTACTTGTGACAAGGAATGGATGGATCATCCATCTAACAATAGGAATAATATCATTGAACAACGTCCGCAACGTCGACACATTAATTCAACATCCATGAAATTGTCCGCTACGGATTCTTGGTGGTGGAAAGTGGAGAATGAAAATCTTATTTTAGACAACGTAGTAAAATATATTGTTCCTGAAAGTCAAAATAAGCTTGAAATAAATAAACCCGTCAAGAGGGCAAGTGTAGTGACAGGGAACAGAGTGGGAGCAGGGAACACTTCCGAATTAACTGAACAAACATTCTATGAATTCCAGAAAGGGTTTCTTGTTAAACGCCTTGCACGCCAGAAGGCGGTACAGAATTTACGTGATGAAATTTTGACGCACCGTCAGATTGCAGCGGTACAACCACAATTAATTGATATGATTAAGGTCAATGAATCTGTAAGGTCGGATACGAATGGTCCCATTGCAGATATATTCGTCGATGATGATTCGGAGGGGAGGATCCGTTACCTAAAATGTGAATTGGCAAATGCCCAGTTAGCTCTGCAGTTGGCAAACGCGGATAATATCTCATTAAGGTCTGAAATATGCGCGGTGCAGAGGCAGGTGGGCTCTCTGAAGGATGTGATTACATGCTGCAAGCAAATGTTAACAGTAAAAGAGGAAGAGTGTTCACAGGTACGTTGGCAAGACTAGGTTAATTTAAATTTGGACAAATATAACAAAGTAAGGGGGTTGCAGGGTGCATATTTGTCCACTAAGAAGTAAATATTTTGAGTTTTTATTTTGATTAAAACATAACACAACATAAAACGTACAAATCGCTAAGAGATTATTTCTTAACTTAGCCTATGGTTCTGTGATACAGTATTACAACATATTCGATTATTGATTTAAACTATGTTTAGGATGTAGTCAGTACATATACAGCATTTGAACGCTGAGACCGAAATATTTGTATGAGAGTTTTAAGATCCAGTAATCCTGGGTCCTTGAAATTTATACGGTTGGTGTTTATGAACAGTTATACTGTTCAATTCGATAACACAAAACAGAAAAAGTTTTTCAGTTCTTATTAACTGACTTTTAATAGATGTCTCCATCTGTATGTTGCAAACTACATGATAAAGGTAAAATTAGTTTGTTCAAGGGGCAACGGGCAGGTAGAACGTGTTAACAGGTCGATTTTATGTAAACTGTCCATCGAAGTGGTACAGATTTAAGCCGCAAGTCCAAAGAGCGATCAATTCACACATTCACTGTTCGGCGAAGAGGTCACCATGCGAATTGATGTGTGGGGTAAAGATGCAAAGCAAAGTCAGTGATAAGGGTATTTCTATGCTCGATTGTGACAAGGAGAGACAAGGTATGCGTGAAGAAGCTAAGAATCAAATACTTAAGGCGCACTTAATATATTAATATAATAACAATAACGAAATAAAGTGATACCAAGCAATAACATGAACACAATAAGAATGACTATAGCTCAGCAACAACTTGCACTCTTGACGACTTTTCAAGTTCACTGATGCTTCATTCAACTATCTCACGTCTCCTTAACTCTTTACTCTCTGCCTAGGGTGACCAACCTGACTCATTAGCCGCTTTTCTAACGTCGTATCGATCACCCCGCTTTACTTTTATGACCTCGTAACGGCCTCAATAACGACTTGCCGGCTACCTCCCCGCAACAAACTGAGTACTTTTAATGGCTAACAAATCGCCTTCCTTGCACCCCAGACAACTTTTGCATTTCTTATAATAATTCGACTTATACACTTCTTGCGCCTTAAGTATTTGATTCTTAGCTTCTTCACGCATACCTTGTCTCTCCTTGTCACAATCGAGCATAGAAATACCCTTATCACTGACTTTGCTTTGCATCTTTACCCCACACATCAATTCGCATGGTGACCTCTTCGCCGAACAGCGAATGTGTGAATTGATCGCTCTTTGGACTTGCGGCTTAAATCTGTACCACTTCGATGGACAGTTTACATAAAATCGACCTGTTAACACGTTCTACCTGCCCGTTGCCCCTTGGAACACCAGTTGTAGTCCTCACATGCCCTATCATAATCGACTTCACGTATTCGTGAAATGCATTCCAGCTTCTTTAGGACCAAATCGACTCCCGTAGATCTTGTAGTGGACAACCACACAAACTTTGAAAAGGCATCCACTATTGCAGTAGGCCCCAAATGGTTTATGTACAGCGTATGAAGTTGCTTCTCCCCTTTCTCAATACAGTAGAACTGTCCCTCTTGCATGCCCAGCTTCTTGATGTAAATTGTACAGCTTCGTTACTTGCATGACTTTCAACATGCGGAATCCAAAATTGCTATTGCAAAGCGTGTATTGTTTTCTGCGCAGAAAAATGTTCTGTCCCATGTGCTTCACTGTTTATTTTACGCTCCATTGACGTCCGGACAACTATCCAATCATTTCCATCAACGTTTCTAAAAAAATGCCCCCTTTCACCACAAATCGTTCGTACGGACGATTCTTAAGTATCTCTATTATGGCTTGTATATAACTATCTTTTTGCTGAGACGCTGATATTTCCATTGTTATAATAAGAACGTTTGCAAGATACCGACTAAGGCAATCAACGTGTTTCATTCCTTCTCCAGCACGATTTAAATTTCACAGCTACCATCTTGTAGATGCAAAATCCATTGCGCTAGCTCACGGGGAACACTCCTTTTTTTTCACAGTTTGTGTAAATGCAATACTATATGTCACCAATTTAAAATGTACCCCAAGCAAGTAATGCCGAAATTTCTCAACTGCAAAGTACGCAGCTTTGACTTCCAAAATGTAACTGTGACATCTGGAATCACTCAATGACGACACGGATTGTTTTTCTTGATCAAAGCACTGAAGCAACGTAGCGCCAAAATCATCCTTCGAAGCATCTGTATGTACTTCGTTGGGTGCATATCTTCTGTAGATTCTTAAAACCGGTTCTCAGCATAGTCTTCCATTACCTGATCAATCGCATTCAGTTCCACGGTTTCGATTTAAAAACCACATCCTTCTTCATCAGATTCGTTAATGGGCGCGGTATTTGCGCATAACGTTTGATGAATCTCCGAAAGAAACCTGTTAAGCCCAAAAAGGATTGTCTGACGGTGATTGTCTTCTCATGGTTCGGCGTAATTTAACTCAAGAAAATCATCCTTTCTGTACAAAAAATGGATCTTCTTCCACTTAATCTTCAAATTTGACTTGGCAGCAACTTCAAGAACCAACTTCAACTTATGAACACATTCCTCGCTTGTCTGTGCGTAAATAATAATTCCATCTATATACCATTGCGTAACATCTCGAGCAATAAGATTATGGATCACGCAACTAATAAACGGATCAGGGGACTTTCAGAATCCGAACAAAGCTTTATTAAAGTCACATAGCCCCTCTTTTGTGACGAAAGCAGTATACTTCCGACTTGACTAATCAATTGGAACATGGAAAAAGCCGTTCTCCAGATCAATTAACACAAATACTTTAGCCGCTTGTAGTGTTTCGAGCCGTCATCAATGAGTGGAGCCAGGAAGCAGTCCTTTAACACCATGCTGTTCAGTGGCCGGAAGTCGACACAAACTCCGAATACACTGTCTTTCTTCTAGACGACAACCACCCTACTCGCAAGGTTCGAGTGCGCCTCACGCAAGATGCCGTCATTCAGCCAGTCTTCTTGTTTTCTATTAACGTTATTTACGACTTGCGGGTGGCGACTCGCTTGCTGATGAAATGGTGTTATTTGCTCGTCCGGTACTATTTTCAGCTGCACGGAACACCCACCAGGCGGCGACATCGGTTGACAGTCACTGATTAGCATTGTATTAGCAGGTTGAACTTCAGAGTAGTACAATATCAATATCAGTTACAGTCTCGGTTACATTGTAAATACTTAGCTACTTAAAAACCATCACATTCCTGTACTGATAACGAGGAAAATCTGCAGCCATTTTCGTCCAGGGTTAAACGAAGCTTCGACGCAAAATTATACCCCGGCATAGCATTGTATACCACTCTTTCATCTGCTACCACAATGAACTTATGTCGATTTCGAGGCCATCCACTCGCACCGCCCCTATAAATGCACGCATTGAAAGCGTTTTCAAATTTTCGAACGCACGTTATTAAGTTTTTTGTAAACCTTGTTTTTTAATATTGTCACTTCAGGCCCTGCATCAACCAAACAACTGACATCAACATTATTTAGTGCGACCACTTTCACTGGCTAACTACTGCTCACCACATTCACACATATTTCCAAATCATCACATTTAAAAGATTTAACACCGACATTACAATTTCTACGCAAATGATCGGCGGCCCAGCAATTATAGCTAGAAGCGATTTTTTCCACAGTACACTTTGTTTTTGATGCCACTGTACTGTTTTTTATTGTTCTTTTCACTCTCGTTCAAATGGACTATTTGAAATTGTAAATGACATATTTGAATTAATTTTTATTTTTAGACCGTCAGCTAAGTAAATAATAAATTACCGACTCATCATCAACACTCCCTAGCGCAGGAATTTTCCTCATTTGCAAAACATACTCATACTGTTTCATTTTCACCTTTTAATCTTCCACTTAGCCCTTTATGTACCTCTCCACTAGAAAATGTATGTCGAAACTCTGTGGCTAATGCTTCTTTCAATTCGTCGTACGTGCTCACCACCACCGTTTCTAGGTAAAGTTGTGCTATTTTTACCATTTTTCCGTGGTCCTGGACGTATATTTGCTTCTCATTGACTTCATCTGTGTCCACGTTCTCTTTAAAGTTAGCAAACTAAAGGTTTTACCAGCGAAGTCACAATTCACTTTAGAAAAATTTCAGTCGATATTTTCGATTCGTCTTTTCTTTGTCCTCTGCATTTAATTTCAAAGTTAATACTTTCACGAGTTTTTGTAAATTATTGTTTCTCACTTCAGACTCACTTTTCTCTTTTCGAACACCCTCGTTCTGTTTCTTTGCTTCTGGTAGGGTACTAAGATCACCTATTGTTTTATCGACATTCCCTCATTGTTACTGCACTTGACTTTTTTGTCTCACTTTACTTTGTCTTCGCCTCGCATGTTTTCTCGGCACTCATCAACGTTCTTTTTGCCTTTGCTTATTAAGTTCTTTGACCACACTTCACACAACAATACAGTATTTGTCGAACTTTAAACATAAGAAAATAAAGCAGGCAACTTTTTTTTTGTACATAAGACACAAAACTGTAAACTATTATTATTTATCGTTTCTCCTTGTGTCACTATTCGTTAAACACACTTCACTTTTAACTAGTTCGTAGTCGGACGGTCATACTAGTTCAATATCCTTTTATATATTACAAATGCAAATAACTGAAATCACTTTAGATTAACCAAAATGTAATAACTTTCTTAAGTGGACGAATATAATCACTTTCTTTTTATTATTCTTAATGTATTATCAAAAATATTCAAATTAAATTAATGGAACTTTATCGATACTCAAATATATACACATAGCCCATAAAGTCTGCGTTCACCTAACTAATTTATTTTAGAAAAGAAAAAAAGGTATGTTAAAATGTAATTCATATACAATATTTTTTTTTTGCCATATATTTGTTCTTAAGCATGAAAATTGAAAACAAAAATCTAGATTTTTCCGTTCATTTTTGAAATAACGGAATTTATATGTAGGAACTAGTAAATATGGGAACCAAAAAATCTGCTTTCAGTTTTAAAAAAATATTATAAAACAGAAACAATAAAGAAAAGTTAAATTTAATACTGACTGGCTCGTTGGCCCAGAGGTTAGTGCGCTGGCTGACATCCCAAGAGTCGCGGGTTTGATTCCCGCTCAAGGCAAGTCTGGTCCTGCACTTTTCTAATTTCCTCCTTTCCTTCTTAACTTTCCCCTGAGCTGAAGGCCTCTATCGCTATTGCTCATAATAAATACTAGATTATAATTTATAATTATAATCTTAGTTCTAATAAATAAATAAAATAAATTTAATACTTTGTTGGATAAGCTTTAAAGTTAAAACTTAAATTGAGCGAAACATCATGCCAACTTTTCTTTCAACTTTTGTTTTAGAAACACCCGAGGACGTGTGCTAGTCAGGCTGGACGTATCGTAAGGTCATGAATTGTTAATTTTAAGTTTAATAAATCAAAAATGTATTGCTATAATGAAATTGTCATGACTGAGTTATGCACTTTTGTTTCCTTTGCTCTTGTCTTTGTTGTTTTGTGGTCTTTTCTTTGTTTCATGGCGCCTGATGTCTTTTGACTATTGCTGTCTGTTTGTGCGAGTGAGATATACTGAGCCTTGCTCTTTGTCTAGTGTGGCCTGAGCGCGGCAGAGTAAATAACATAAAATAGGCAAATAATAGGTAAATAAGAACCGAAGAATAGAGAAAATTTTCAAATGCGTAGTGGTTGATCGCTGGTATTGCGATGTGGACAAAAATTAAGTGAATTAGTGTGCTGACAACACACTACAGAAAAGATGCCGCACTCTATGACTCGCTTCGATCGCGCCAACCATGCGCCAACCATGCGCCATGTTGATATCGAGGCTACGGGACATTCGAATACGAACCCGACATATACATACATATATATAATTTCAACTTGTTCAATTCAATAATGACTTCTTAGAATCAGATTAATTACAATATGTACTGAACTCAATAAAAGAGAAACTGATATAAAAACCAACTGACTAATAATATTAGCTTGCTGCGTAGAGTAAAGAGAATACATTTTTATCTCTTACAGCGTTACCCGGCGTGCGTTGCTACAACCCCTATGCTTTAATTTTGTCTAAAAAGCTTTGTTGTAATTAACAATTTACGTGAATGAACAATACATTTTAATATTCTATTATAACCAACTTTAAGATTCGTTTATTATTAAAAAAAACAAAAATTATTAAAATCGGTAGTTCAGTATATTTTGCGCCAAAAGAAAAAATGTTAAACATATGACAAAGCTATCTATATCTGAACAACACCGCCACCTACCGGATTCAAATGTAGCAAAGAACCTGACTGGTAACTCCATGAGTATAGTAAAAAAAGAAGAAAAACATCATCAAAATTGGTCGAGCCGTTCTCGAGTTTTGCGGTGTCATACCATTTTTTAGGTTCATTTGTATACATATATATAGAACACTAAATTTGCTGTGGAGAGCAAAGAGAATTATGACACCCTATAAATCTTCAGAGCGGTTGCTCTGAACATTCTCCCCCATTGGAAGACTAGGGCTTCCAACCAATTCCCCAATTAGGAGCAAGCACAGTTTGCAAATCGCATGACGAACTAAACCAGACTTAGTACGCAATTCTGCAACACGAGAAACTCCATCTGTCCCAGGAATAAGTTAAACCACCTTTGTTTGTGGCCATTTCACAGACGGCTGAGTTTCGTACTTGACTAAAACCACAGGCAGGCCTGGGCACGTTGTTGCAGGAAGGTAAGATAACCCTTGCTCCACCGCTTCCAGAAAATTTGATGCAAACATGACACACGCTGTAGTTTAAATGAGTTACATCTGACTCTTGAATGGCAGCAAACAATGATCCAATCAAAAAATGAGCTAGTGTCAACACATCCAAATCAGCAGGATCTTCTGAAAGAGGAACTAAAGGTCTTGAGTCAACAACCGCAGCAATATGGCAAACTAGAGTACGTAATTCCTCAAAACTGAGGACCGATGAACCGACTACTCGATAAAAATGATATTTCGCCGTTTTCACCGCTGCTTCCCACAGTCCACCAAAATGCGGAGACCGGAAAGCGATGAATTTCCAATCACTGAGGAGAAAGCGACGAAGATCCATTAGTTAATGTTTTGCTCCAACAAAGTTTGTCGCATTATCAGACCAAATGCGACTCTGCCTTCCACGTGTATATATGAATCGCTTCAATGCAGCAAGAAAATCAGAAGTAGAAAGATCCCTTACAACTTCTAGATGAATGGCTTTGGTAGCAAAGCATACAAAACATTTGACAAGCGGCTTGTTACGAACTTCTGACTTAAAATAAAATGGTCCACAATAGTCAACTCCAGTTACGACGAAGGGCCTTGTCAGTTCTACACGTTCTTTCGGATGTTATTATATGCCATTATATGCTCAGCTAGATGTGGCCTTGCTTTGAAAGCATCGTATGCATTGACTAACCACTCGAGAAACAGTTTTCCGTCCACCGATTGGGCAGTATTTCATACGAATTAAGACTAAATGTGCCTGAGGTCCTGCATGCAGATTTCTTTCATGAAAATTGCGAATGATGGAAACCGTAAGCGGATGATACTTTGGGAAAATTAGTCGATGGCGATCTCCGAAATTCAAGCTTGAATTTTTAAGCCGACCGCCAAAAATGGTCCCAGTGATGAAATGAAACTGGACGCACTGACTGCTTTTTTGTCGAATAGATTTTTGTAATCCGTCCAGAGCTGAGGTCTCGGCACGATTCGAATCAGCAATTGAACTCCATGCTGCACATCTGATACGTCCAGAGGAGCCGATTGGTTACATCGAATACATTTGGAGACATATAAAAATGAATAGATACAACAATATTAGATTTGGCGGGCTCATTTAGAAGCCATGATAGACCCACAGACGAATCTGATCAATAAGAGTAACTGCATTTGAAAATATTCAGTTTTTTTTATCTCATGTATGAATGCAGCGAGCAAAACTATAGCACGAAGTTGTAACTTTACGCTATTTAGTACAGAGTAGCTGACATCGTATGTTGTTGCTTGAGTTGAAAGTACATAGACGCATGCCCGTAGGCCCCAATGCTAGCGTCGCAAAAAACATGCATCTCTAGACTGGAAGCGGCCTGCAAAAAAAATCTAGAAATTGAATGGTGGTGTGAATTACTGAAATCATCTTGAAAGCCACGCCAGGCAGTATTCATGAAGGAAGGTAGATTATCTTCCCAACCCAATTTTTCTCGTCAAATATGCTGTAGAAATAATTTTGCTTTCTTTATTACTGGCCTTAGAAAACCAAGCTGATCATAAAGTAGATCAACTGCGGAGAGCACGGACTGCTTATGTGGCGAAGCTAAAGACTGCAAATATGAAAATGAGAATAGAAAATTGTCAGACACAGGATTCCAATTGAGACCAAGAGATTTTGTAACTTCGCTCCCATCATCGAACTTCAAAAATTGTTCTTTCTTCTGATTACGTATGCCTATGGAGCGGATATTTTTTCGGACAAAAAGCAGTATATTTCACCTAAAATTTGTTAAATAACAGTAAATCGATATTAGAAAAAAAGGGATATTTTTCGCAGTATAAATATTATTCATTAAATAATAACAAAAAAAATAAAAAAAAAACAAGTAACTTAAAGTTTGAGCATTTTATTTTCATTTTCGAATCGTCTCCGCTTTCCATTTCAATCTCTCGTTCTGAGGTTGTTGCTTCATAACTTCATAGCGGTCCAAATGGTGCTGTCCATATTTTGAAGTAGGAGAGTGCAGCGCCTGTAGAAATATTTTAAATCAATAATAATTAATTAAAGAGTTGTACGAAAGATTGTAAAACTACCGAAAAATTCGTTACGTATAACAACGATCTCCTCTGAACTGTTCTCGTATCCATTGGCAATAAGTTTTTGTTTTTCGGCTACTGCAAGTGGCGAAAAAAAATTATCTTCGTGACGAATTTTCAGTGTGAATTACCGTGACATCATCACCTTCAATTTTTAGCACATATTTAGCGAATAAATCGGCCTGACAAAAAAGAAAAATATATTTAATCAAATTAAATTGTCATTTCACCTGTTTTTGCACGAATGTTAACCAAAATTGCGGTGTTTTTTTCATTTTTCATTCTCTCCCTTTTCAAGTTCAGGAAATACATCTGAAGAGCATCATATAATTCCAAAATATGCTTGATAGCTGGTCCGAGATCCAAAAATCTTGTTTTTGAATATCCGTGCAGTTTGTTATATGTAACTTCTGCCTCTTCACAAAATGTTTTCAATACTGTCACGCGTAAAGTGTTAAGATAGAAATGGGAATATATTTTAACAAAGGCCCACTCTACGTCGAATAGTATTTCGTTGTATGCAAATTTCAGTGCATTGTGTGTTATGTGAGCGACGCAGCCGATGCCGATCAAAAACATTATTCTGGCCGCCACGAGTTTTTCCACCAAGATTAACTTTGAAATTATCGGCGTGGAAGCTTTTATCTTTTATCTTTATCTTGTATTTAATGGCGGCAGACTCTATGAGATAGGATATTATTGTTGAATTTTTACCAGCTTCTTCGGTTAAATCCATAATTTTAACACATACACCGACAGTGGGAATGAAAACCCGAACGAGCACGGGAAAAAGATTAATTTATCTATGATTCGACGCAACTGTGCAGAATGACACGTAATTACAGTCTTTTACATCTTGTTCAAGCAATTGTTGGGCGTGCGGCGTGAAAACATACCTGACTATTGCTTGATATTTCTTGTGCGAACATGAATATTTTAAATATGATCTAAAAATTTTTGTTGCACAATTTGATGACTGTACCACATGATATGCCCACACTACTTCCATTGCTGTTAATTCTGCCTCCAAAACTGAAAGAAAAAGTGATTTTCTAGATACGCTGGTAAAAACGGCATTCTGAGCAACTTTATGTTTTTTTTGTTTTCATATGTCTAACAATGTCCTCGTTACCACCAGACGCAAAGGAAAAAATGCCGGCGCATTTTCTGCAAAAAATATCAATTTCATTATTTGTTTTTTCGAGAAACCGATACTTTTCACGAAGTTTTAAATTAAATGAGTTTTTCCCTCTTGTTTTCAACATATGTTATCGTTTTAAATTCAAAAACTTATGTAGAATATATTTATTTATGTAAGCACAGAACAACAACCAACCAAATCTACTTGCTTTGCAGAAATCAATCAAAACATTTTCATTCTTATTTTAAAAGCAACGTAGTCTCTATCTACGACACGATTATGTCGTCAGTATTCTTGTGTAAGCACAACCGACCGATTCGTGCCGCCAATCGCCAAAAAAAATTTTGTTATTCTTACGCAGTATTTTAATCAAAAAAGCCGTTTGTTAGGTATGTCATTTAAAATTGTATTGTTTAAATTGTCCCTTATCTAGTGAATCAGTAATTCGCTTCTTTATTTCCATAACTTCTTCTATTGAACTTCCTCCTATAATTAAATCGTCGACGTAGAAATCACGCTTCAATATATGAGCACATATTGGAAATGATGAAGATTCATCCTCAGCCAGCTGATGCATTGCTCGTATGGATAAGAATGAAGCTGGCTTTGTACCATATGTTACAGTGTCAAGTGTGAATACTTTGATGTCCTTTTCTGGAGAATCGCGCCACAAGATGCATTGCAGGTAACTGATGATGGCACTCTAATACATCGATACATTTTACAAATGCCACCAGTAATTGCGATTGGAAACGAACGAAATCGAATATGGATGTGAAATAATTTTGGCTGAATAGTAGGACCAACCATCAAAACGTCATTCAACGAGTAGCCATTTGATGATGGCGCTCAACCGTTGAAAACAACCCTCAGTTTGCTAGTTGTATTATCTTGCTTGAAGAAGCAATGATGAGGCAAGAAATATTTGCATAAGCTAAACGAGTCAGTGGGGAAACTGGTGACATGTGACATGACCGGATTCCGAATTAGCTTGCGTTCTAGACCTTTAAACGACTTGTCGCAGTCTGGTGAGAATCACCCAACGAGTTTATATTTTCTTTAGCAAACCGAATATGCTCCTGTTGGTAACCGGTTAAAATGAGTTTTAAAATGATCAGCGCAATCAATTTATTCTATGGTGAATTTAATAGTTAAATCGAAATGATTTTCAATCTCCCACAACCGACGCATAATTTCGTCAATTTGACAATCATCTTTTTTAGCTCTTTGGAAATGAGCCACCATAGGCGATACAGTTGAAGTATGTTGAAACTATCGAACCCAAGCGCGTTTCTTGTAGAAGAGGCAGTCATTGTTGAAGGCGTACTTGACCTACACACAGAAGTTCAAAAAACATACTAGCACCAATTAGCAAATCAATCCGTTTTGGATTTATTAACCTGCGGATCAGCCAATGGAATACCTTCCGGTATGTACATTGGTGAAATTGCAAGTCGGCTGATCACCAGTTATTGTAGACACAATTAGTGCTGTAACAATCGCAGAAAAATCTGAATATAAAGACTGCATGAAAAGGTTTACCGTAGCGCCACCAGATGTAAGACACGTAGAAACAATTCCGAATACAGACAATGAAGACTTGGTTTGTTTAAGTTGAAGACGATTGACTAGCCGAGTTGTTACTAAATGAAGCTGTGAGCCAGAATCGAGTAATGCACGACATGGAACCAGTGCGCCAAAACAATCCTTTACCAATATGCATGCCGTAGCAAGAAGCACGTCATTAGAAAAAGATCTGTGTTGGCAATAGAGTTAGATGAAGAAGGCGCAGTTGCAACTGTGTTGGCCGTATGAGTAACAATCTATTGGGTATTGTTTTCTGCATTTGAACTAATGATAGGTGATTCAGGTGACATTGAATACGATCCTATGAAATGTAGCAACGAATGATGCTTTAAATAGCATGTTTTGCATGTACTAAATTTACAGATATTGACTCGATGGCCTTTCTTTAAACAATTTATGTAAAGACCAAATTTCATTGACTCTTTCCAACGAATGGTAGATGGAAGATTAGCGAAGAGAGGACAATTGTATATTGCATGTGACGTATTGCCACAGAAAGCGTAACCAGCAGCATTAGCATTAGCTACAACGAATGATGACCTATTTGCATTAATAATTTTGTTGTTCTGGCTTACCGCACTAGGTTGATAAAATGAAGTCAATGCGTTATCCAAGTTCTCTCTTGCTCGACATTGATTTTCTAAAAAAAAAAAAGAAAAATATTCTAGTGATAGAATGTCAATGGCTGACTGTGATTCATCCCAACGAATCTGTGTGGTGCGATCCACCTTCTGTAACATCAACTGAATAATGTGAACCAATAGATTGTAGAGCACGCATGTGAGTGTTGAACTCATCCGACAATTTCCGCAATCCATAAACAGACGATGAATCCACTCTCTTGATCCTAATATCTCTCTGATGTGTGCCTGAAAAATTACATGTTTATTATTAAAATGATTTTCTAGCATAGATAGCGCCTTGTCATAGTTAGCCTCATTGATTTCCAACGATCGAATTGCATCCAAGGCTGCATCCTTCAGACATGATCGCAGGTGTTGAAATTTTTCAATCTTGTTTATTTCTAAATCTTCATGAATTTGTAAATATGGAAAAGAAATCGAGATAATCGAAATTAATTCGAAGTTCACTACCGATTTCGTCATTGTCCAGCTTTTCAAGGCTATTGTGCGCTACAACGAATACTTTTTGAAATGTACCGATAAAATTTAAACGCACATTTAACTCATCTTCTAAAAATTCATTAAGCCAAATACAAACAGCTAAATACTCGTTTGCCTTTCTAATTGTTTAAATACAGCCTCCGACTTTATTTAAACAATTTGGCATTATTTTCACTAGTCGCCATAGTTTGCCACAAAAATTTTACGCACAAAAAAAAATTTCAAAGCCGATCAACGTACCGCAATACAAACTGATACACGATTCCGTACACACAACGGAGTTTATGTATTTTTACATACACGATTATGCATATTAAACTAAATGTTTTAACATTTTAATTATGAGAACCAAATATTCTAAATTTTGCGTTGCCGCACCAAAAAATTCTCTAACAAAAATGAGCGAAGAAACAATCAAAAATCACAAATCCAAACAACCGAAATCACGTTTAGTTTAATAACTTTATTAACTCAAATATAATTACTATTTTTATTATTCTTAATGAACTATCAAAAATACTCAAATTAAATTAATGCGTCTTTATTTATACTCAAATACACAGAACAATCTCCACAGCCAAAATAAAATTTATTAATTTATATAAATGAACCCAAATGTTGAAACAATTCTATCTATTCCAAGGTAAATCGTTCTGTTCTTTCTTAAAATGTCTTATAATTCTCAAATTCTTAGTTTATATAAATAGTTCGGTTTGCTAATGTTAATTTGTACCTGATTCAGTATTCTCAGTAATAAATAAATAAACAGTGTATAAATAAATAAACAAGTGTAAAAACAAATCTGCAATAAAGCTTGACATGTTAAAAAGCTTCTCGGTCTTTTTTTAATAACTATAAAAAGGAAAAGTTTAACTTATATCACTTGTTGATCGAAGCTTGGAAGTTGGCTAGCAGTAAGGTTAAAGATGTGTAAAAATAATTAACATATGTATTTACAAATACATTATTAAAACAAACAATAAAATTTATTAATTTATATACATATATATAATGTCATATTTAGATAACAGATTAACATACAGCTTGCATATTAGCAAGACAATGGATAAAGTCAACAGAACAATAAGAATATTATATCCCTTCATAAGCAGGAAGTCATTTCTTTCTATAATAAATAAACTCTTGTTAGTAAAAATGATATTTACTCCAACTATGCTATATGGTTCGGAAGTTAGGGCGATTGTGCAGCTACTCACCGCCGCAAATTACAAAGAACTCAAAATAAATTATTAAAACTCATTTTTAATTTACTTTAAGTTATTTTTTAGAAAAATTATCAAATGTAAGGTTTTTCCCATTTTCCTTATAATCTTAAATACTTCTTTTTGTAAAACCTTTGTTAATTTTAATCTCCTTTTTTTTTGTTTACTTAGTAGTAAAGTTATTAACATAGCTTAAATAAATAAATAAATAATAATATAATTTCAACTTGTTCAATTCAATAATTACTTCTTAGAATCAGATTAATTGCAATACTGAACTAAATAAAAGAAATACAGAAATAAAAAACCATCTGACTAATAATGTTAGCTTGCTGCGCAGAGCAAAGAGAATACATTTTTATTTCTTAATATAAATTTGCTGCGCAGAGCAAAGAGAATTATGACACCCTATAAATCTTCAGAGCGGCTGCTCTGAACTGCTATTCTAGAAGAGTTAGCTGCATCTATCGAAAGCAAAGCCCAGCTGTGGCATTCGCATGGCGTAAATAATGTACTTGGATCAATATTGAGTATTCTAGTTCTGAAACCTTTATTAATGCCGACCATATTGGGTCCGTTATTATATCTTAGTAAAATATTACTTGTTTAACTCTGTTCATGATTTCGTCAATAACGGATTTAAACATTGATGTAATAATATAATAATTCATTTAAGATGTCATGGCTCAGATAATGATGATTAAGTTATTCCTCATTGATACTTTGCAGGTGCTCCCGTAGTGTAAGATCATATTTGGATAATAATTTAAAAAGGTCTATAAAATTGTCACTGTTGCTGCTATGATTAAGATTAATGGATTTTTGATGAGCTCTAAATGCCAGATTGTAAGAGTAAACCCAGTAGTTTATTATATCTATCAATCTTTCAAACAAGTTAATCCAATACATTTGCGATTCTTTAATCATGTTAAGTGTCCTCTGTGCCTAAAAATTTTGAAAAATATGAGTAATACATCAAATATGATGCATCCCTTCAAATTAAAACATTCAAAGAATAATACACTTGAGGTAAGTTAAAAAGATTTCAGTATAGTCAAACTAGAAATTATGAAAATATTTCTGTAATTTACATATACTATTTATATGTCGGGAATAGCAAATAATAACAAAAATTTGTAAATGAAAACAGCTTTATTGTTTTTTAAAATATTCACCATGATGATCAATGCACTTTTACATTCGTTCAAACCATTTGTCATAGCAGTTTTCCCATTCCTCTTGAGACACATACAAAACATAGTTTTTGAATGCATCAATTGCTTCTTCGACGTTCGTAAATCGTTGACCATGCAGTTTACCTTGATATTCGGGAACATGAAGAAATCATTGGGTGCCAAATCAGGACTGTACATCAATTCGATGTTTTGACTGCTCAAAAATTCACCTGTTTGACGAGATGCATTGTCATGATAGAGAATGATTCGTCTTTGTCGATTGGTTTTGCGAATTTCTCTAAAGACTTCCGCCAAACAAATGGTCGCTTACCACTCAGAATTGACCATCCTACGTTGCTCAAGTGGAACAGTGTCCACATGAACCATTCGGCCGAAGAAACATGCGACCATTTGCCTCGCATTGCTTCGAGCGCAAACAACTTTTATTGCATTTGGCTCGTCTTGGAACACCCACACGGTCGATTGCTGTTTTGTTTCCGATTCATGCGCATATATCCATGTTTCGTCACCTGTCACGCTTTTATATACGTCTTTTGAAGCACCACGGTTGAACTTTTTAAGCATTTCCTTACACCAATCGACGCGAGCCTTTTTTTGAGCTATCCAACGACTGCAAATTTTTTTTACAACTAAGGGTTCATGCAAAATCGAATGTGTTGAAGTGGAACTAATGTGCAAGGGTGCCTCTATCTCATGATATGTCATATGACGTTCTTGCATTAACGTTCATGCACTGCATCGATGTTTTGTGGCACAACAACCGATTTTGGACGACTTTCACGGAATGCGACGGCGGCCGAACTACGAATACGATTGAATTCACAATACTGTGATTTTTGATGGTTTCTTTATTATGTAGGAAAAGGTTTTTTTGAAATGAAAGAAGCAACAATTTCCGCTTTTTCAAGAGCCCACTAGGAATACTATAAAAAGCCAAATGGAAAAAATGTATTCCAAAGAAGCACAAAGCTTCAAAACTCTATTGTCGCAGGTAACAAATATATGTTTGACAACTGATATATGGACTGATACCAATTATTATATTAATTCCCTGGATACGCCGGAAGTGAGCGAAATTATCTTCAAATGCAGAGACATTGTAGTATGGTTGAAGCGACATGTAAAAGCCAACGCTAATTGCTGCAATCATCTGCTGGAGTACCAGAAGGTGAAATGCTCTAAATAATTTTAGATATGAAGACAAGGTAGAAAAACACATATTTTATATCAATTTAACTGGCGCTTCGGAAATATGGAACATTCGAAATACATAAGAAAGGATATGGTCGAAGTGGTTCTAACGGATGACAGCATTGGAAGCAGTAGTAAAACATCTTCTACTGGTGAAGTATTTGATTGAAGTGGACATCTTAAATCTCTAGCCTATAAACGGAGAAAGAAAGATAGTGACTCAAATCATCCCCAAGACGAACTGAACTTTTTTTGGCAACGCACCAGTACTCGAACCACAGCGAGATGTGAAATGAATGAATGAAATCCGCTTACCCGAAACTGTACATTCTCTCCCAAAAATATTGTTTTTTTTGACAAGTTCGTCAGTTCCATCAGAACGCCTTTTTTCAAAAGCCGCTACCGAAAAACGCAATATTGACAACTAAGCGCTTGTCAAAACTACTATTTTTAAATAACTAAAGTTACATTTTTTAAATTCAAAATTCCTAATTTTAAGTCTTATTTTAAGATTCTAGTTTTAGTTTGATTTCTATTTTTAATTCTTATTTTTAAATTCTTCTTTAAGTTTGCATTCTTTAATTTTGTAAATAATAATAATTAATAAAATAAATTTTTAATTTAAGAATATAAATTTGTTTAGTTTATATAACTTATATTAATTGCAAAGTATTAACCAAAAATGTCGATTAACCGGTTAATTACTTACAATTAATTGCAATAAATACTCGGTTCCATTCGATTTACCGTACGCCACATTTCTTTTGTGGGCAATAGTGTCTAAATTTCAGTTCAATAGTACTAAAACCGAAAAAGTTTTTCCAATAAGTACCTGAATTTTGGTTTTTGTACTGTCGAAATTTAGTAACTGTGTCTGATCATCCCATACAAACTGAAATTCAAATTCATGTTCCTATTAGACAACTCTTGATTTTCGTATTATCGGACAGAAATTTGGATGGTCTGACTCATATTTAGTAACCATGTAAATTTCAAGACCATAGGATTATTGGATCATGTAGGCCCCATACAATTATTGCGGTCTCAATGTACAATAGAAATGCAATATGAATTCTGAGCATATGTCATATGCATATGTCATATCAATAATGGGAAATTTCTATTTCTGTATGCTAAAACACAGCTGCGTCGGAAAAAAACGATTTCTAAGGGTCCGTGAAGAGTATGACTATTTCGGCATAGCCAAAGCTAACTTCTTTTTTTCTTGTTAAATTAATAAAGGTTAAGAGAAGTTGTAGATAATTAGCTAAAAACTTCGGAGCACTGCTGTGAGTAACCATTCTATTTCATTCTGAGACATATAAGACACATTTCTAATTTAGAAACCACTATATATCTATAATATTAAATAGTTAAAATTTTAATCAGGTGTTCACAGTGATTATATATATTTTTAACTCGACTGATTATTGTTATGGTTACACATACACATGGAACGTTGCATACGATGCGCTGAGTTCAAACGTAAAATTTGTGAAAAATACATAATTGAAAACAATTTGCAGTGGTTGGAGCAAACAATGTATTCGGACAAACTAATGTCATGTATTTACAATATAAAGAAACAGCTAATTTTGTACTTCGCTTTTATGCTTTTTCTTATTAGTTTATGTCATTGTCTTTTGTTATCTTAAAGTCAGTTCAATAAAGTAAACCAATTTAAAAAAGTTGACAGTGAAGTATTGTAGATTTTCGAGAAAACCAAAAAATGCTTTGGTTAGACATAGACTACGCATAGAGTTCTTTCGTTTTATATTCAAACTAGCGTTAACCGGCGTGCGTTGCTACACCCCCTATGCGTTAATTGGGTGTTTTTTATAAAAAGCTTTGTTGTAAAATGTGTTATTAATAATTTACAATATATTTTAATATTCTATTATAACCTAAGCAACTTTAAGAATCATTTGTTCTTTTAAAAAAAATCGGTTCAGTATATTTTGCACCAAAAAAAAAAAAAAAAAAAATTTAAAAATGGCATAAAACTATCTATATCTGGACAACAGCGCTACCTACCGGATCCAAATGTAGCAAAGAACCTGACTGTAATCCATGAGTACAACAAAAAAAAAAACAAAATCATCAAAATTGGTTCAGCAGTTCTTGAGTTTTGCGGGGTCATACTATTTTTTGATATATATAGATGATCACCCGTAAGAAGAGAGTGAAGTGGTTCAGGTGGAGGGAGAATTTCTTCTAATTTGAGTTTTCCTTGTAAGCAACACATGCCTTTCGATTCGCCCTTGAATTTCAATGCCAAGCAATGTTCACACACTACTGACATAGTACCTATTAATACTATACGATCGTCCTTGTAAGAAATCGAAGAATCGTAATTCATGGCAAAATTTTCTTTATTTACCCATAATTAGTAACTCGTGCTGATGATTCTCTCTCTCTCTCTCTCTCAGCTCTATATCTATCCCGAGCCTGACTGAAGCGAGCCTCTCTTGCTGAACGTACTCTTTTGGCATTCACTGTACAACGATCTATGTTCGAACGACGACGTCTTCCAGACATGACTTTATAATTTCATGATAGTAATAATCAGACTTAAATAAAAAAAATCTAAAATCACATTTGAAGAAACTTTGCTGTGTAAATAATGAGAAGCTGGAATATTGTAGTGACAGTAAATGCTGTTTCCATGAATTATAACACTATGACAACTACATTAATTTTAAAGATAGGCATATAGGTATATGTGTAGTGAAAATAACAGTATTTCTCCACTATTTAATGGATGTTATTATAAATATAAACCTTCCTCTTCAATCACTCTATCTATTAAAAAAAACCGCATCAAAATACGTTGCGTAGTTTTAAAGATTTAAGCGAATATAGGAAAAAAGCGACAAAATGTTTATGTTTAGTTTTATTACCTAAAAAATTTACAGCACTGGCCAAAAATGTTGACAAGTCGGAAGGACAGTTGATTAGAAAGGTGATTATGATTTCTAATCAGCGTTTTTGCTGCATGGGCAGAATATGTGTTGCGGTGAATATGTACCGTTTAATGTTATATAAATTAACTTGAAACACAAGTCATAAAACAACAATTCAGTTGTGAATACGAAAACTGTTGATTCACTCATCTATCAAATTGCTATTTTATAAACGTTAGAGTGCAGACTCTCACAATTTTTAACACAATTAGCAAATCAATGGAACAGGTTTATGTTCGATGAGTGTTACAGTTGTTGTTTGCTAATTTTCAATATTTGTAGACATTGGAAGCAATTTAGTTTTAACTTTATATGTATCGGCAACAATACACAATTCCATAATAAAACGAATGTGGTCAGAGCTAAGATCTGCAGGCTCCCTGATTGCTAAGCAGCTAAGGTTAATTCCGCAGCATATTGCGAAGTCAGGAGCATCTGATTGCGATGCGGTTAATAAGAGTATAAGTTTTGAGCTTCCGATTATAGAGTTGAACAGATCTCATCCTCTTGGAGATGAGATTCGATGCTTTGCATTCCAATCTCCTAAAATTATGTATTTAGGACCAAGGTAATTAAATAGATCGTTCAATTGGTGTTCGTTCATGGTTAGACCATGGAAATTGAAATTTCACCAATATTAACGGAGACTTTCACTGCGGGTGGGATCAGATCAGCAGGATGTTTTTGAGGTTTCACTGCGTCTGTAAATGACTTTCCAGATATTAACTGGCTGGAGTCTACGCCACCATCTTCCTATAAACGATGCATCCTTTGTAGTTTACTGTGTGCTGTTCGTCGCAAAGAGCACATTTTGCTGGGACAGAAGGAGGCTTTTCACATGAGGCTGATACCTGTTCTACACCGCACTTAACGCATCTGAATTTCTATCTACAAGAAAGTGGCCAAACTGTTCACACCGCTTGCAGTGAGGAACATCTTTATGGTTATGAGGTGCTTCCATTTTGACAATATGACGGCATATACTGGTGACAACCAATAATTTTTTGTTGTTTAGACTAGGATCAACGTCAACAAAAAATGGATTAAGGCCGTTTGCCCTACTTTTCGGGTTATGAACGTAACGTAATTTGTGACCCAAAAAAGTCAGTTTACTTTTAAAATAATCAGTGCTTTGTGGAATGATGCAGCCCTCTCACCACTACCTTGTAGGAATGCTCTGATTTGATCTGATTATAGTGAAAAATCAATTCCAAATGAATTTTTCTACTGTAACTGTGCGGATCTGTGACCGAAGCTATGGAATCCAAAAATTCGCTGTTGAAATTACCAACTACAAAGGTTGGAGGATGTTTTGGAATTTTAATTGATGCTCTTGGTTATTTATGAAGTGGATATCGGAACTAGTTTGAGCACTTGTGCAGAAGATACATTTTCCTATATAGGAAAAGGGATTGGCAAATTCATATTCGAAAAAGAGTCCGATTTATATAGTATTGGGGAATCGTCGGTATCTGAATTCAAGTCGTCGCTTAATGAAGCAAACAAGTTGTCGTTTGATGGATTAAGTTTACTAGCACCTTTTGATGTACCATGAATATCGTCGCTGGCTCTATTATCGTTTAATGTCGGAGTCTCAAGGAGTAGCTAATTTTCTTGATATTTATGGGTGACGGTGAATAACTCGGTCTTTTAGCTTTTGGACGCACCAAAAGCCATTGGATGAGATGCATTGCAATTTTGGTTAATGTAACTCGCATGTCGGTACTGGTGGAGTTAGTTGTTTAGCTATCCATTCGAGTAATGCCGGTCACGCGGTTGCCGCGATTTATTTAATTTTTTTTTTAACTCAGTTTTGTTTTGACAAGCTTGAACTCTCTGAATATTGCTGGCAGCAGCAGAACCACAGATTTAAATCGCGTAAGACCGGGCCCACTTCTTGTCTGTAAATTATTGAGTGACAATTTACTACATGGCAGAAGCAACCAATCAAGTCTTCGCAATTTGGCATAAAAACATGCAGTGATGGATTTTATATGAGCTCGCTAAGTAAGTCGCTTGTCCAGGATTTGTCCTAGGTATCGAACTTGATTCACCTGTAGGATAATAGAGGAGTCATAGCTGACAATTGAACAATTGCCACGCCTTAATGTAAAAACGCAGTCTCCTTAGCTAAGAAAGAGTTTACCAGAACACCTGTTTCATCAGCATATGTAGCAATGGTGGCTTCATCTGAGTCTATCGATCTGCTGTATATAGCGAGTACAGAAAGGGTGCTAAAACGCTACCTTGCGGCACACCAGCTCTAATATTTCTTCTTGATGACTTCGGATCATGCACGTTGACAAAGAATGTTCGACCACACAGATAACTTTTTATTAAGCAATGCTGTTTAGCTAGAAAGAGGCGTTTAATCTTGTGAGGGAGACCGTCCAACCATACCCTATCAAAGGCCTGCTTAACATCCAAGAAAATTGCTGAGCAGTATTTTTATAACGCAAACGCAGTAAAATGTGATGAACAACACGATGTAGTTTCTCTGGAGTGAGCTCTAAAGCCAAATTGGTGGTTAGGTATGGCTTCCTGAATGTACCGCAGTTTCAACAAATTTTCAAAAATATTCTTTCAAACATCTTGGCGTATGTGGGTAGAAGGATAATCAATCTATAAGACGTAACAATGTTCTCTGATTTACCAGGTTTGGGGATCATCATAATTGAAGCGCACTTCCACTGAGTAGGAAAGTGACAGATACGTAAAATGGCATTTAACAACATCACTGAAAATAAAACTCCCTTATGTGGAAGTGCTTTAGATACTTTGGCATCAATTTTGTCACATTCTGGATATTTCTTGAATTTGCGTCGCTTTATCTGCTGCTGCACTTCACTTGTTTTATAGGGCACGGATCCGGATCATTCTTCAATATAGCTTCAACAGAGTCCTTGATCTCTGAATGGTTTGCCAGTTGCAAAGGCGAGAATCTGTTCTCTAGATCTTCAGCAAACACCTCAGCTCTTTTAGCATCACTCCTGCACCACTTATTATTTGAGTCTTTTATTGGAGCATGCCTACGTGGTTGCACCTTAACACATTTAGTGCCTCTCCATACATTGAATCCAATTTTTTTGTTCTGCTCAGCAATAAGCAACAAATTGCCAAATCATTCAACTCGAATTTTATCTAATAAATCTCTCAGGTCGTGTGAAGCTCTCCTCCAGGTAACTTTGTCACGAATGTTTCAGCTCCTCATATAGCGCCGACGCAAACTACGTAATTTACCAACTCTTCGTTGGTTGGATGATCGAGATGGTATTTGCGGAGTGGCATATACTGCAGCTTCATATATGTTTTTCTCAAACAGCTCTACAGCATCATCAATCCACAGCAGACGTCAGTTCAATATTGAGAATGATGTCTAACCAAGATTGGAATCGTTCAATATAAGCATGGCTGCCCATGCAGAAGTCGCTGCAATGTTGAGAATGATCAGAGCCAGATGGTTCGAGCTGAGATCGAGACTTCAACAATTCATAGCGTATTGGATTGAATGCCGGCATAAACTGCAAAATCAATCGCATCTGGACGATTGTCACTTGCATATGCATATAAAGTTGGCGCTCCAGTTGCTAGAACCTCCCTTTTGCTTTTTATTATTGCATTATATAGCTCTCTGCCTCTAGGGGTGACTTGGTGGGATCTCCAGAGACGATGTTTTGCATTCCAGTCTCAACCAACCAGGAATTTTTGTCTAAGTTTATCAGCCACCAACCAAGTTTATGAAACTGCCTTTCTTTGACTATGTATATATGGAGGCAATGACTAATTTACCTTGATCTGTGGAGATTCTTATTGCATCAGACTGGATAGAACAAGAGCGTATTGAGTCTAATGAATAGTGTCTTAAGGCAGATTTTATAATGATCGCAGCTCCTACACGCATGCGATTATCATCTATGTGGTTAACTGTGTGAATCTCATATGCATATAGTTTGAAGTATGTACGCTGAAAAAAGTGGGTTTCAGATATAACATGATATCAATGCTGTTAGACGCCAAGGAAACCTCTAACTCATTTCTTCGCTGCAGTAAGCCGTCACCGTTCCAATTAGCTATCTTCAATTGTTCGCAAGTCTTTATAGTGATTTATTTCAGTAGCAAAGGTTTCTTTACACTTGTCTTAAATATAAATTTAAATTGAGTCGAAGGCTTTGTAGCTAGTTCTCTTAAAACTTGGGTTATATATTATAAGTAACTACAAATGTATATAATCTAATCCTGTAAATAAATAAATAAAAATTTAAATAAAAAAATAAAACACTTGTTCAGGAAAATTTATTTAGTGAATAAAGTA
The DNA here is from genome assembly GCA_037043295.1 of Amiota minor. Classification (NCBI taxonomy): domain Eukaryota; kingdom Metazoa; phylum Arthropoda; class Insecta; order Diptera; family Drosophilidae; genus Amiota; species Amiota minor. The sequence continues at coordinate 29,594 of JBAMAW010002257.1, forward strand.
ACAAGAAAATAGAGTATGAACAACCGGAAACAAATTCAACAAAATCAACAAAACAAAAATCCCGTTACTATTTTATTCTTGGTATATTTTGTTCAGCAGCACAACTGCTCGTATTTTCAACAATTGCGCTGTTGGTTTACTGCTTTTTACTTAGGAAGCCGTACAAAAGAATCGAAGCCTCAGAGGAATCCATCGTACCACAAAAACTAAAGGAAAACGCTTAAGAGCAATTTTTTGTGACTATGAAATAATATATTCGAGTAAAAAGGAACCGCGGAAACTTTTTTAAGCAATCATGTTTATACTGGTGCCCACTCGACCCAATTAAATTCTTCATCGGTTGAAATGAATTGTCTTCAGTTACAGCTGTGTTACACGTCAAAATTTGGTGGTCTGTATGTATATGTAGATCGACCCTCGTTTCGTGACATGTTCACAGCCGTGTACATCATTTATTGCTTCACCTCCGTGCTAAGATGTAAGGCCGGCATTATCGTTAAGCGATTCCGGCTGTAGGGCGACAGTTTGCGAAGGCTTGGAATACTCTTGTATGGAAGTTTAAAAATAAACTCTGAATTTTGGAAAAACAGATACGTAATATTTTGACTATGCCAAGGAGCAATTAAACCAATTTAAAATTTCGAAAGCAGGGTATTTTTTTCACTCACATTTCCATTTTACTAGTCAATATACACATCCTGAATGCAAATATTGCAAAAAATCCCATTCAATTAGTAATTTCCAAATGCTCAAATCGCAAGAACAATAAATCGATAAGAATTAACCTGGTAGAGAGACACGTTACAATGTTAAGAAGTACTCACATGATGAATTGAAAAATGAAAAAATCAAACGTCTCTTGTTCAGCAATTCTCTACCAAATAACCACAATATCTATTAAAACACCATTACAGAAATGAAAATCAGTTGAACTAGTGAGTCAGGGCAGAAAGAATCTTCTATGGTAAAAGAAAACATGGATATTTTCACATTCACCGAACACACCAGCTTTAGCGATGAAGTTACATACTTCTAATTTCACATCGCTTGATGAAATACAAAGTGGCATGCTTATTCTGTTCCAGTTGAGGCTATTAAAAAAACTTTCAAACAAACGAGAAATAACGAAACAACAACAGCAAACGTATAGATTGAATTCATCAGCTTTATCCTTTTTCCTTTAGTTTTTGGTAAATCTTATACTATTTCCATGGAGTCTAGTTTGTCCAATATCAACGAAAAATGTCCATAAACCCTGCGATGAGAGGTTTCGTTGAACTAAGGTTGACAATTTGTATTCTAAGGTACTGATGTCCCTTTTTGACTTCCACCAAGAACTGAATTCCCCTCGTTTGTCGGAAAACACCCTTAAATGTTTCACTGTATCCGCTATTTTCTCAAGCTGTGCAATATTGTTACGAAAATCTCTTTGTACTTTCTGTTCCGACTTTCCGTAAGTGGGTCTGGGTCTAAAATTCGGCAATTGTATCAGTAATAATTTGCATCAGTTCCTGATTCTGCAGTTCACTGAATGTCATGAATTCGTGATTACTCGATATGGCAGTGTCTTCCACAAAGTAAAAATTCCATCAGCGACCTCTCATGTCATCATTGCATCACTCATTCCAATAAAATGAGGACGACATTCAATTCAAAACTCAGTTATGCTAAGCAACTGAATGCATTCGTACAGATATCTACTATGTGTATTATTCATTTACACATGAATACACGAATAAGTCTGTAGAGGGCAACAACTTTTAAACATTTTCAGTTTTGCTGGTGTTTGAATAACTTTTTTTACAATTTGTAAAAACAGAATTTCGAAGCAGTGTGATCATACAAAAGTCAACCGGTTGTTATTTAGTACAACAAAATCGGAAGAGGGAGAATTGGGACGTCTATGCATTTCATAAACCGCTTTTACACACAGCTCTACTCTCATTCTGAGCGTCTATGCTAAAAGAACATTGCGATAAAACGCTTGGTAGAAAAGTATGGGAGGCTACGAAGCACCTCACAAAGAAGAGACAAAAAGAAAAACAAAAAAAAATATGGGTCTGGCTGTGCCGTGGACACGGCCGTCTGTTTTGCGTGGATACGTCTATGTGTGCTATAATCATTTTTTAACTAAAAAGTCTTTCTTTTAACTAAAAAGTTTTTCCGGTTTTTTGATTTTTATGATGGCTAAATTTCTTTTCGTTAGGCTCCGGATTTAGTAAACAAATAGTTACTGTATTATAATTTTCTTAATAATTGGTCTGTGATATGAAAAATATGAAACATATGGTATACAGGATTCATCGAGATTTCTTGTAAATGTCAAATCAGTACAGCTATTTCCTAAAGTAGTTGAAGTACTTTCGATATTAAAGAAATTGAACTCATTTAACATGAAGTCTGGCAATAAGCAATCTTGTGTGACATTAACAATAAACTCTCCGACTTTTATGATTGGTGCAGTGAGATCTGACTCGTAGTCTTAACCAAGTTTATAGAATATTTGCTTAGATATCTTAACATACATAGCTTAATGTCTGCTAACGCTGTGCCCGGATGGATGTATACACACCCGAGTATAAATTTAAAGATTCCATTAACTGTTGCTTTTACTAGGCAGACATCACCAACCTTTAGGTTTTTGATCTGTAAATCTATCTCGGAAATGTTAATTTCGTTGCAATTAGTAAAGCTATCCATATTGCGATATACCTATGGCGACTCTACCGGCTATACGTAGTAATGATGATGATAACGCCGCCGATGATGCATTTGTCTGTCCGTAGCGGTATTACAATATGATTTCACAAAAAAGCTAAGCAACTGCATTGTAGATATTCGATCGAATCGTCAGTACCGCCGGCGTTGACTGCTTTGTTAGCAGTAAAGGCATCCACGTTCAATGTTAACTTGTAACACCTATACAATGGTTGACCAAGTAAGAATATTAGCCAAGCTTTTACCACTGACTTTTTGACTACGCCGCTCAAAAATGTAGATGTGTATTAGGCTTTTTTTGATGTTGTGTTGAACGCCTGATCATCGTCCAATTGACGCGGTAGTTGCGCACCATTGTGTCTTCATCGACAGGTACATTAATGACATGACCGATGATCCCGTAGTTGCCGTCGTAACGTAACCGACGTATCTGCATGAATGGCTGACGCGGTGATACCAAACGTGCACTGATCGGATCTAAAGAGGGTAATCCATGTTGCTTAATTGGATACACAAATCCGTTCGAACGCAAAAACACTTTGTTCGAGTTTAGTGATTTTTTACAAGTGCCGCACAGCTTAAATTCAGCCACTGCCTCTGGTGGGAAAATATTTTTCATTTGGCTCGGTGGCCCCATCAGTAGATGTACTGACGGCGTCGTTGATTTGCTCGAATCTTCATATTTTTATTTAATTTTTTTTATTTTCTAACACCTGTAATACTCGTAGATTTATATTCACTATTCAAGAGACAAGAACTTTTTGTTCGTTTACACGTGAAACATTCGAAATGAAACGATACGTACAAGAACAAGAACGAAGATTATATTCGGCTATAACGAAATTGTAATACTCTTCACGCTCCTGTGATTTAGCATACATGGGAGATAAGCTATGCAGTAATCTTAGAATCTTGAAATTTACATGGTTGATGAATATGAGTCAGATATTTATAGCATTCAAATTTTGATAGAAACAAAAAAGTTTTGCTAATAATCTATATATACAAAAATGAACCCCAAAAATAAGATGACCCAACAAAACTCGAGAGTGGCTGAACCAATTTTGAAATTTTTTTTTTTGTTGGACTCATGGAGTTACCAGTCAGGTTTGTTGCTACATTTGGATCCGGTAGGCGGCGCTGTTGTCCAGATAAAGATAGTTTTAAGTCATTGTTTTGTAATTTGGCGCAAAATATACTGATTTTAATAATTTTTTTTTTAAAGAACAAATGAATCATAATGCAACAAATTGCATGCTTTTTTTTCATTTTTTAAAGTTAAATACACTATTTTTAACTAATAAGTTAAAAAAAAAAAGAAACACTGCAAGACTAAAGGTTATACTTCCGGCTTCGTATACTGGAAGTCCAAGACACATGCAAGAATATGTTCAAGATGCACTGACATATGTTCGCAAGTATGGAAGCCCACATCTTTTCATCACATTCATATGTAATCCAACTTGGGATGAAATCCAAAATTTACTTTTGCCTGGCCAACAACCATCGCATAGTCATGATCTCTTATCGAGAGTTTTCAAACAAAAATTAATACGACTCATGGATCCCATTACTAAGAACCATGTATTCCATTGAATGGCAAAAAACAGGTCTACAACATGCTCATATCGTAATTTGGTTGGTTGAAAAAATTGTTCCAACTCAAATTGACGATATCTCTAGTGCTGAACTACCCTACCCAGAAGAAGATCCATTATTATTTGCAATTATTAAAAAAAAAATATGGTTCACGGACCATGTGGACTCCAAAACCTACATTCGCCATGCACGAAAGACGAAAAATGCACAAAAAGTATCCACGTGAACTGCTGAAAGAAACACAAACTGGATCCGCTATATAGACGACTAAAACCAGGTGATTGAGGATATACAACAATTATCAAAATCAATAACTTTGATGTCGTCATTGATAATCGATGGATTGTTCCCTACTCTCCTATGCAATCGAAAACATTCAATGCACATATCAACGTCGAGTATTGCAATGCAGTGAAATCGATCAAATACATATGTATGTAAATATGTGAATATGGCAGTTTTCGGTGTTGAGAATCCCAAAAAACCCGTCAATGAAGTCCAACAGTTTCAAATGAGATGTTCTATTAGTAGTAATGAAGCTGTATGGCGAATTTTGGGTTTCGACATTCACGAACGCTTTCTGTTGGCTATACACTTCAGTGTTCACTTGGAAAACCGTTAACGAGTTTACTTCACGGAAGGGAACACACGCCAAAGAGCTGCAGATTCACCAAATACAACGTTGACCGCTTTTTTCAAATTGTGTGCAACTTATGAAATCGTAGAAACGTTACTGTATTACAAAATCCCGCAGAATTACGTTTGAAATCAATCGACGAAAAAATTTTGCAGAAGAAAACGAGGTGCAGGACATTCTTCTGTAACTGGCATATTTTCTTCTCATACATTGGGACGAGTATATACTATTCATACTGCTTCACGTGATTGAAGGCCCAACATCGTTTCAAGCAATCAAAACCATTGATGGTCAAGAGTGTTAGACATATAGAGAAATGTGTTTCAAACTTGGTATGCTTGAAAATGATCGATATTGGGGAACACTTTGGTTAAAGCATCTGAAATACGTCATTTTCACCAAATACGAACTTTATTCTCCATTATTTTGTCTACCTGTGCGCCTTCCAATCCGAAAGATCTATGGGAAAACCATAAAGAGAGTATGAGTGAAGACATACTTATTCGAGCACGCAGAGACAACCCCACCTTCGATGTATAGTATTCGGAGCACATTTTCAATGAAGCACTGATATCTCTTGAAGATATGTGTATATCTATTAACAACAAAATCCCCAAACAACTTGGCCTTTTTCCACCGAAACGTAGCCTACACGATGTTGTCGATAGAGACGTATTTCGAGTAAAATAATACGACGTCGATGCGCTGCAAGTTTATGTTGAGACTCAAAAAAGGCTTTTAACAACCGATCAACGACTTGCATATGACTTCATCATGAAGCATGTACAAGCCGGAAATGGTGGACTTCTTTTCCTTAATGCTCCAGAAGGCACAGGAAAAATATTTTGACTCAATTTGGTACTCGCAGAAAAACGAATGAAGCATGAGATTGCACTGGCTATGGCATCATTGAGGATTACAGCAACGCTACTCAATGAAGGACGCACGGCCCATTCGGCTCTCATGCTGCCATTGAATTTAAATCTAGCTGCTCATCCTCTTTGCAATATTGAAAAATCATCTGGAATGGCAACAGTTTTGAAAACATGTCAGCTCATTATTTGGGATGAATGTACCATGGATCATAAGAAAGGACTTGAGGCAATTGATCGCACTCTGCAGGACTTCCGGAAAGATCAACGTTCAATGGGAGGAGCAGTAATACTGCTCGCCGGTGATCTTCGTCAAACTTTGCCCGTCATTCCGAAATCAATACCACCATCAGATGAGTTGGCCGCATGCCTGAAGAATTCGACTTTCTAGAGACACATGAAGAAAATAACACTGTCAATCAATATATGCGTACATTTACTTAGAGATGATTTTGTACACACATTTGCTCAGCAGCTTTTGGATATGAGCGATGGCAAACTTTCGGTTAATCCTGCAACACAGGAGATATCATTCCTACCGAACTTTGTCAACTTCAGTCATCAATTGAAAATTTTAAAAATAAAGTTTTCTCAAACATCGCCAACAACATCAACAGTTACACATGAAGAAAATAACACTGTCAATCAATATATGCGTACATTTACTTAGAGATGATTTTGTACACACATTTGCTCAGCAGCTTTTGGATATGAGCGATGGCAAACTTTCGGTTAATCCTGCAACACAGGAGATATCATTCCTACCGAACTTTGTCAACTTCAGTCATCAATTGAAAATTTTAAAAATAAAGTTTTCTCAAACATCGCCAACAACATCAACAGTTACGATTTGCTTAGCGATCGTGTTGTCTTAGCTGCGAAGAAAGATGACGTCATTCGAATCAATGATGACATTCAATTGAAAATTCCTGGTGCAGTTACAGAGAATAAATCCATGGATATATTTACAGAAGAATATTAAGCTGTTAAATATCCAGTCGAATTTCTCAATTCATTAGAGCTACCTGGAATGCCACCGCACAAACTGATCTCAAAACTTGGTTCACCAATAATGCTCCTTCGGAATCTGAACACGCCAAAGTTGCAACAGAACCAGACTTTCCGTGAAAAACCTGATACCGAATGTGATTGATGCAACGATAATTAATGGCAAATACTAAGGAGAACATGTCCTGATTCCGCGCATTCCAATGATTCCCACTGATTTTCTCTTCGAATTCAAACGACTCTAGTTTCCTGTGCGTCTTGCTTTCGCGATGACAATTAACAAAGCTCAAGGAAAATCGCTACGCGTTGCTGGAGTACATTTAGAGAATCCATGTTTTTCGCATGGTATGTTGCTTGCCCTAGGGTAGGAACTCCAAAAACTCTATACATCTTGATAATGAGCAACAACAACAAAAAATAAAGCTATAAAAAAAAAAAACATAAAACAAACAGCAAGAACAAAAGAGAATGTGCATAAAACGATAACAAAAAAAAAAAAAAAAAAAACATAAAATAAAAACAAAATACACACACAAAAATAACAAAACCGAAAACGAAAATTTTTACAGCCAAAACAGGCAAAATTGTGACGCTTCCCACACCACCCACCGCAATATTACACAATTCTACCTAAACGTGACCAATTCTTTGTTTCTTTAGCTACCTAGTGGTGTAATGTGGACAATAGTTTGTCAACTACAACACCAAACTGTATACCAATTTTTCCCATCATCAATTTTTTTAGGCTTATATCAAAAATATAGATCCACTTAAATAATTGAAAACACTGTATATCTGTACACTATCCCATTTTTTCGATGGCTGTATTCTATAGATGTATAGCAGAAATTTGCATGCGTGTGTATACACACTCAACATTCAAAAAAGTTGTATTTTGATTTCAAATAAATAAAACCGGTGGTTGTGGTTGTGGTTGTTTTGAATGTAATTATTTTGATTATGCACAATATTTTATTGTAGCTTGTGATTGTTGTTCGACACCCACATTAAATCTTACTTTTTTCGAACCAAGCATGATTTGATAGGCCACAAAACACAACAAGTGGTTGTTACTACCGCATACCCAAACTACAATTATGTACTTAAAATTAACGGGTATACGTTATTATATATCGGGTAAAAACAGAAAAAAAAAAGGAAAAACAATTCATTTTTTGCTAAAAATATCAGTGGATGTATTTGTAATCAATAAATTTAATTACAATAAAGAGCTTTTGACAACATGAAAATGCTGTTTTTTTTTTTTTTTTTTTTTTGATTATATTAAGAAAATTATACAATAAAGTACTAAATGATATTAAAGTACTGGCTTCGAAAGAATACAGCTCCAATTGTTTGCACTCAATGAAAATTCAAGTATCACAAAATATTGTATGATTGCAATGAAAATTCGTGGATATTTATAGTTGGTGAAGCCTTGAACATCTGATATTTTTGTATTCGATATGCAGTGCTCTCGTCGAGAAATTGAGAGATCAAATTTTGTATACAAAATTTAGAAACATTAAATATATCAAGTCGTCTGTGCCAAAAATCCTAGATAATATGTCAATTTCTAAATCAAAGTATTTGATTCGTCCGATTTTTTCAAAAGTATTTCAAGAGCATTGTACTACAGTTTGTTTTGAATAAATTAAAGGACTCTATAATAATACTGATGTGCATTATTTTTTTTTTAACGGTGATCTTCTGCCTCCGTTTTTGTGAGCATTGACAGCTGTGGTACTCTGAGCTACTCAAATATCAAGTGCTACTCAAATGTGGTTTCTTTTAAATCTTGTATGATTGTACGGAATAATATGAAATGATGAATTTGCAGTTAATTAATGTTAATACTAATGTGACTCATATAGAACCTAATATTGAAATATTGGGATAGGTGAAGGTTTTAACGTAACTCGCATGTGAGGTATACTGTCAAAGAAGCAGTGGATGACGACGTCGGGTGACGTAGTGTCGTCAAATGATGAGGCTTCGTCGGTTATTTCGATGGTTTCGAGAAAGGTAAGTACGAGGCAGCAGCAGTTGAGCTGCTGAGGGGGATGGAACTTTTGTTGTCCCCCAAGCACTATTCTCTGATGAGCTTCGGTGTTTGGTAAACGCAAGTGGACTGCAGTAGAGAAGATGAAGAGCATTACTGCTGAATGAATTTCACCTACCAGTACGAATATTTGTTGATGACACTTGTAGCGGAAAACGAGCACCTAAAAAGAGGATTGGATGCAGCTCGCGTCTTTAGTGGAAAAAACGTCCAGGGCGTCCCACCCATGAGCGACCACGGTGTTCCCCCGACGTCATCTGTCCCTGTTGTGAAGCCAGTTCAGACGTGTGCATGAGGTGAAGCCACTGCGGGGTTGTAGTGCAGGGGGTACACTCCCAGATTGGACCTGATGAGTGCATGAGATGAGATGAACTTGAAGGAGAAAATGAGTGGGGGGGATTTTAAGAAGAGTGTCCGCCTGTGTGGCAAGTCTTGGGTGACCGCTGTTGTGGCGGTGAATGTGATTCTGGAAGGTTCTTCTGTTACCATGCAGACCCTTATGGAAGCTTAGTGCTGCTACTTCAAGTGGTTCTCATTAAGGGTTCGCAGCTATGAGCCGATCTTGGGGTGCTTCCATTGCCTTGGTTGCGACCATAAGATAGCGGAATGCAAGGGCAAGGTTGATGGTTGTCGTCGTTGTGGACAGTTGAGTCATCGGGTGGCACAATGTTGCAATGCGCTTGTCGCAACTGTGCATTTAAAGGCAAGCCATCGGGACATCTGATGATGTCTCCGGTTTGTCATGCGTACAGTGGCATTGCCGCCATGGCGAAGACTAGACACGAAGATGATTAGGATCCTTCTGGTTAATTGTCAGGGGGCGTATGCTGCAATGTGTGAGCTAGGTCAAACTATGTGTGTAAGTGGCATTGGAATCGCTCTGCTTCAGGAACCTTACTCAACCAATGGTTGTGTAAGGGAAATACTTGCAGTAATGCGGATATTTTCTGATAGGGGGTCAAATTCTGCTATGGTGGTGAATGATGTCAGTCTTGAATGCACTTTGGTGAACTGACTGTGGTGTCTGTTTGAGTGTATGTGTATCTTTTGGTAAGATTTTTGTTGTGAGCATGTACTGTAAGTTTAGTGGGAGTCTGAAACCGTACATTTCGTACATGGATGAGGTGCTTCTACTGTTGAGTAGCGACCCTATCAACCTTGGTATTGATGCAAATGCAGCATCCCCGTTGTGGCTCAGTAAAATACCTGGACATGTGTCCGGGTACGCGTATCGAATACGGGGTGAACTGCTGGCCGAATGGTCTGTGTCCCGGGGTCGTTAGCGAACGCAGTGAATGGTACACCTTTGATGAAATTGAAAAAATTGAATGTGTTGATAGGTGGGTGAGTGGTATGAATGATTGCATATTTCCAAGATGCCGTAGGGGCAATCTTGGAAGAGTGAAGTGGCAGACGAATGAGTTAAGCATGAAGCGGAGGCTGGTTCGTAGACTTGAATGTAGACCAACTTAGATCTGAGTATAGTCGTGTGATGAAATATAATAAGCGTATGCTTATAAGAGTAAAAGAGGATGATTGGAGAGCTTTTCTTCGACGCAATAAGTGTGATCCTTGGGGTCATGCTTATAAAATTTGTAGGGGCAAGGGTGGGCAGACAAATGTGTGTGCTCTTCGTGTTGGCGACACTCAGTTGACAACATGGAGAGATTGGGGTGGGGAAACTCTACCTTTGGTAGAGGATCTTTGTGACCCTATCAAGGCTGAATTGGAGTTGGCTTTTTCGATGTTAGAGTAGAGAAAGTCCACTGTTATGGGTGAATTGAGTACATGAATGAGATCTATGAGAAGTGCGAATTGGTTGGGTATTTTCCCAAGGGGTGCTAAGGTGTTTGTGCTTCTGAAGTCGCCTGACATATTTTGAAGTAATCCTCGTACTTTTCGGGGCATCAGTCTCTTGCCAGTACAGGGAAAAGTGTTAGAAATAGTTCTGGTAGAAAGGCTTCAGAAGATAGTGTGTGAACAAATGTCTGATTTGCAATTTGGATTTAGGAAGAGTAAATGCGTCGAGGATGCTTGTGCTATGTGTCTGACTGTGTTCAGGGAAGTAGTTTTAAGTATGTTCTCGGAGTGTTTGTTGATTTTATGGGTGCGTTCGACTATCTGAGTTGGATTGTGTGATGAGGATATTGAGAGATTGTGGAATTCGATGGCTCTTTGGAAGAGTTATTTCTCTGATTGGCGTGCTTGTGTAGATGGTTTAAATGAGTGTGTCAGTGTGGATGTGGTTCGTGTTTGCCCACAGTGTTCTATCTGTGGTCCATTTACTTAGAACCTCATGATGGATTCTTTGTTTGATGTGCTCATCTTCATTGAGGGACAATCGCGTTTGGAAATCGAGAGTAGGGGCCAAGAGTCCGTGCGTCCTGTTTCTGAATGAAGCTGTAGTGTTGGTGTCAGTGTGGCGATTGATAAGACTGTGACAATGTTGCTTAAGGGCAAATTCTCATAAACTTAGCGTCATATCGTCAGACTTGATACTGGCAGACTTCGGTATATAACTGATGTGAAATACTTTGGTATAACTGTGGGTGAGAGAATGAATTTCATTCCTCATATTGTTTGTCTTAGAGACCAATTGTTTGGTGTGTTTGGTAAAGTGTGGAGTGAGTGGGGTCTCAGTACGCGTGCTGTTCGTACCATGTTTTTGTTTTTTTTAATTTGCCATGGAGGTGTAGATCTTCAAAGGTCCCTATAGACCGACCTATTATGATGCACGATTTACCAGACAAACAGTCCTCTATGGTGCCTACGTGCTAAAACCATCCACATTGGTCCTTTTTTGGCTTTAGGGGAACTGAGGTAATACTTCGCCAGGGAGAGCAAGTTTAACCACACTTCTATTTAATACTTCATCTCTGCGGACCTCTTTCATAATACTGACGATAATGATCCAATCGGTGTTTTAAGCACCAACGCCATAGGGTGAAAGGACCTCACCCATTTCTGGAGTTTTTGTGACTGTCTGTTGTACAAACCGAGTGCATTCCATGGGAACGTGACGGGCATTTTCCTTTTTGTTTGTGCAGTAACGACAAAGTGGATCATCCACAGGCCTGAATTTGTGCAGGTACTGATTAAAGCAGCCATGCCCCGATAAAAATTGCGTCATATGGTAGTTGAGCGTACCATGCTTGCGAGACACCCAATCGCCGATGCTCGGTTTAAGCTCGTCCCGTCCCTTTGTCAAGCTTTACCATCGCTGGTGCCATAAGTTTGCGAATGCTTATTGCATCATCTGAGACGGTTCTGAATGCGCAGAATACCCTGGAAATGGAATTGAGACGATACACGGAGGCTGCACCTTTCATCTAAGATCTGTATCTAGTTGCACTGGACCATACGGGCGCAGCATACTGTATGATGGATTTGGTGACAGCCGCAAGTAGCTCACGAACCGGTTGTCCAGGCCCGCCAATATTTGGCATGAGCCTTGCCAGGGCTACCTGTGTCCTTGATGCTTTCTCGCTTGCCAACTTTAGATGGTCCCTAAAGTTGAGCCTGCAGTCCAGGATGACGCCAAGATATTTAATGCACGGTGTTGACATTAATTCTTGTGACTCGACCCGTATGCTTAGCAATTCCATCTTCTTTCTGCTGCTTATTAGCACCACCTCCGTCTTATGACCTGCCAGTTCTAGAACATTGTGGTGTAACCAGCTCCTAATGGAGCCGTTACATTTTTCCTGTAGTTCTGGTTGCTGCTTGATCAGTCTTAGCAAGCCAGTGTAGGATACCTCACTCTTCTTAGCTATAACTACGGCATCCGGTTGTATACGCTGTTGTTTCGCTGCGCTTTTTCCCTTCTCCTTTTCCTGTGGCCTCCTTCTCACTTCCATCCAATCATTATCAGGTTTAGTGTTACCTAATGCAGAGGATTGGATAGCTCACGGCTTAGAATTGCTTTTGGTGGCTCCAATTGATCTAATGGTTTCTGCTGAACTAGTTTCGCCTACTGCACTACTATGGACCCCTCTTTCTTAGGTTGGTTACCAGATTGATCCTCTTCATCTCCTGTTCTAATTGGTTCTACTATTATAGCTTCCCATGAAGCCTCACCAAAATCGCTTCCATAGCATCTGTGACAATACAATAGGGCACACTGTGAGGGTGCTTCCTTTACGCACGTTTTCTCCAACGAATGTGTTTGTGGTGTGAGTGACCATCGTGGCGGCGACCTTTCCACTTCTCTTAAGAGCCGTTTCCTCACCATCTCCTTGCTCATCCATCTCGAAGATTACAATTTTTAAATTAAAAAAAAATTCAAAATGTTAACGATTTTTGAATTCCAATCAAAACAATAATTCTCGCACTATCTCCGACTCAACTTTCGGCAAACCACAACAATGCCTTCTTCTTATTTCACTCTGGTCGTACAGTAACACTTGTTTTTTAAGTAAAAACGTTTTCAAAAAGGGTTCCACAGCCATAACAAAATAAAATGCTGCGTCCCATCTAAAATACTACATTTACTCATCTAAAATACTACATTTACTCAGGGAAAATGATATTGATGCTAGAATACAAAATGGGTTAATGGAAAAGTTTATGGTATTGTTGTAATGTAATACATATTGATTATAATATTCTAAAAGGTGATAGCGTTTTGATAATAGATTCAGCAGCCGTGCCCCAAAACTGGATTCCTTAAGTCTAGACCGGAGTTATAACTGCCTTCTATATAAGTAGTTTGTTTTCAAAACAAAGTTTGGAATGCGTGCTTAGTTGCCATAAGTTGTTCATAATGTTTGTTTTCATTTTGATGTGATGTGCTCTTTCTATGTGAGTCTTCTATTAAGTTACAACATCTTCGAAAAATGTTTCTTGTGGACAAATGATATGCTTTCATTTGTCAGTATTACCACAATATTCCATGTTTTAAACCATGATTTCGATCATTTGAGTTGAATTTGTTGAATTGAGGAAGCTTCATCTGTGGCAATTATATCTATGCCATCTGCATATGTAGCAACTGTTATGTTGTTATCTTCAATAATTGGTAAATCTGCTGTATATATTGTATACAGTATCGGACCCAGTACGCTACCTTAAGTAACGGCAGTAGTAACACATTTAATTTCCGACAATTCATTTTTACATCTTAGAATAAAATGTACGATCACAAACATAGGATTTCAACCAAAGAAAGTATGGAGCAGGAAGTAGATTTTTAAGTTTATATAACAGCCTTGTATGCCACACTTTATTGAAAGCTTACTTAATCTCAAGGAAAATAGCAGAGCAGTATTTTTTGTTTTCAAAGCACCTGATTATTTCGTTGACAACTCTCTGACTCTTTCGGGGGTTCCGTGTTTCTTGCGAAAGCTAAACTGGTTCTCAGGAATAATGTTTCTGTCGTCCAGAACCGTTAATACTCTACTAAGAAAAACTTTTTCAAGTATTTTCGAGAGAAAGTCAGCAAGCTGATGGACGATATGACGTGATTTCATGTTCGTGTAAATATGTTACACAATTGATTTGAAAACGCGATAGCTGTTTCTTCATTAGATCTACATCACAGTCCATTTGGGTTTTTATTGGGTTATTTTTGTGGACCTTTTTAAGTATTTAGTTATTTGCCAAAGATGTTCCTTATTACCTGGTTCTGCTCAAGATAGAAAATCACATAATGCTTTCAATCGTGCTACCGTGCTAATAAAGCCTTAGTTCTCTTCACAGTTCCGCTTTATGAACAGGATATTGTGTGCGAAACCATAATCTACGCAGTCTTCTTCTATCGTGCACTTTTTGTGCCATTTCCGCTAAATTGACAAAATTACTTGAATGTGATATTTGATGTTTTGCCATAGAGTAGAAATGAAATTAGCTCCGTGAATATTGTTATTAGGTATTTTCACCACATAATCAATGTCATCACCTGAGTTGATGCCAATATTAATGTTTGTTTATTAAGTAATTTACGAGGAATAGTTGTTACATTTAAATTTACCCGTGTATGAACCGATTCAAGACCGACACAGCCATTTACAACTGTTTGTTGGCGTTAATTCCAAGAACTCTTGCAAAATCAAGTAGATCGGGAATTTTAGATGAGTCAGAAGGCCAGTATGTTTTTTATGTTGTAGATATGCAGGCATTGAAATCTCTGCCCACGATAAATCTATGTCCAAAATGCTGAAAGAGATTTTCAAACATCTGTTTTAACAGTGTTATACTGCAGATAAGACAATATCACCGGTTAGACTTTTTATTTTAATTGCAGCAGCTTGACCCCAGTTTAGACTTGCAAGTTCAATAGGTGAGTAATTTAGAGAGAATTTAAGTGCAAAGTGCAAGTTTCAAAGTTACTTGGATAACCTAGCTAGCAACGATGGCAGCAAAGTTGATAACTTTGTCAAAAGACCATACATTGGTGCAATTGGTAATGGCTGCTTATATATTATTTCTTCTACTAAGGTCATCGGTTTCAGGATTTACTATTGCGCCTATGGTTATGTTTACATAACTTGTGCTGGATTGATTCGGATCCTTATTTTGCATTAAGTTAGCATTTAATAATTGGTTCCATGGTCTGATAACGGTGTCAGATTTTCTTTTGTAGCAGTCATTATTATGCCTGAATCCTGTTTTTTTTAATACAGCCTTTATATGATGATGTGTGTTGTTCATCACAATGTACACATCGTGGTTAATAATTTTTGACCTTTTACACTCAGTTGATGGATGATCTAAGCCACATTTGACACATTCATAATGTTCGCGCCAGAAGCGCTGGGTATGGCCGAGTTTTTAGCACTGATGGCACTGCGCTAGATCATCGAATTTATGAGGAGTTTCAATTTTCACAATAGCATTGGATAAGAATTTTACCATAAAAACTTCTTTGTTATTTGAGCAGGTTCAACACCAGCAAAAAATATAGGCATTGGCAGTTTGGTTAATCAGCTCTTTGGATTAACTAGTTTGCGAACTACATGTCCAACTCGTTTTTAATTCGTAGTAGAGTAGTGTAGATTTTTAATTACTAGTCGGAAAGCATGTAGTCCGTTAAGCTGATATGTATGAAATTTATACTCCAGGGTTTCAAGAAAATCTATCGCTTTATTATATTGTATGACTCTCCATTCTTTCTCATAAGACGAATTTTACCATCTCTTCTGGCTTTGTATGTGTAATTTTCTACACAAATAACTTCTGATAAATCCTTGCAAAATTTTTCATTACGTATATTGTGTAAAAATATAGGTGGAGGCTCTTCAAATATGAAAACCACATATTAGTGTAAGAATACATAAGTAAGTACCACATAAGAGATAATAATAATCTGTAAAAAGAGTGATATACGCACTCTTATAAGCACACACCTAAAAAATACTTAACGCGGGCAATTTAAATGACAAATTCCGGGTACTTTATTGCCTCAAGGTACAACCATTTCCTTATGACAACAAAGAGTAAAAGCGCTTGTGTTACGTAAAGTAATTTCCGATTGAAAATATTTTGCTGAACAGAAATCACAACGTAATATTAAAGCTAAAATTCCTTCTACCCTAAGCAACTAAACCAACTTTGATAAAGTTGAGATTGTGCACATCTTGCGAAGAATACCTTTCAATTGATATTTTTTTTGTCAAAATCTGTTCAGAGGTGCAAGCAGCTTTGCCGTTAAATTATATTGATTAATTTTTAAAAGATTTTTTTAATGCAAGTTTTTCATTATACAATTAGATATTTTGAAATTATTATCAAATATAATGGAAGTTCTTCTTTAAGAGTGAATCTCTGAAAAAAGCCGTTGGACAACCCAACTAAGCCGCTATTACCTGTATTTCAATTTGGCTCCCTTTGTTACTTGGGAAAATATAATAAAACTTACAACATCAATATTTTTTATTTTCAGTTAAAAACGAAATTACAGGAAATAGAAACATCGTTTAATGAGCGAGAAGCTCAAATAATGTCAACTAATTTACGGCAAGAATATGAACGTCAATTAGTGAATATACGGCAATTACGACAACTCTACGAGGAACGACAACGCGTTGCTGCAGCAGAATATGAGAAACTTCAAGGACTTGTTACCATTAAAAAAGATGAATTATTTGCCGAAAAGGAAAAGTAAGTATTTTCGTGTACGTTCTAATTTTAAAATACTTCCATCTGGCAACCCTATAACTTTTTTGGTATCAGATTTAATAAAAATTAGCTAAGTTCCGCACTGACATAGGCGCTGTACTTTTGTTGGAATCTAATACAAACCCACAGAAAAATTCAGGTTCTTATTCGAAGAACTTTTTTCATTAGTGCACTATTGGACTGAGTTTTAGACACCATAAGTTTTTGATAACCTAATCTAATCCACATCCATCAACCAAGCAAATTTTAAGATCGTGGGATTACTGGATCATAGACCAAAATGTTTCTTGTGTGGCGACCACTTTAAATTTTTGAAAATATTTTATTTTCAGTCTTTGTTGATGTTGCCCGGTTAGAACTACACATTCTGTGAAAATTTCAAGTCTCTAGCTATTACGGTTCATGTGATATGACCCGTGGACGGATGAAGGACGGGCGGACGGACAACGAAGTCTTTGTAATATAACTATAAAAAAGTTACGCCGACCTTATATCGAAAACTAGAAACAGGCGTGTTGGCAGGTAACAGAACGAGCACAAAAATCAAAAACTATGAAATGTATAGATTTGGCATTTCTGTCGAACTCAATCTCGAGGACTGTATAACACAAAAACAACTTTGACATTTGAATGGGTTGTTCGGAAAGAAATTTCATTTTTTTTAGGATTTTTATGTAAGACTTTTTTTCAAATATGGTATATAATTATATATTGTCCATTCTGATCCAATACATGGCAGACATCAATCTGGCGGTAGCATGAATCCACGCTCATAAAAAGAACTGATCCATATGATTTTTGACTTCCTCATTTGAAGTAAAAGTTTTACCGTCTAAAAAGTTCTGTAGGCGCCGGAACAAATAATAATAAGAAGGTGCCATATCTTGAGAATATGGTGGGTATTGCAGTCAATGCCATTCAAGCTGTGAAATTACCAAACTTGTAAGAGGTCTCGCATTATCTTGGTGGAACAGGACACCTTTTCTATTCATACATTTTGGTATTTCGTCCAGCTGATGACAGTAGTTTCTTTCAAAAACATATTCACATTGTTTTCATATTTTTGTTTCTTTTGGTTACATGTAGTACATACATGGAACGTTGCACGTAAAATTTGGAGCAAATACGATATGATTTACAACAATTTTTTTTGCCTGGCTACTTACTACATAGAGCAGATCGTCCTAGTGGGCATGCGTAAGGTGGAGTGGGTATCTTTATTCCTCAAGATATCATCCACCACCCACTTGATTCATCGAAACCAAGCTATCAACAGACTGCCATATTAAAGATCTCCACTTCTAAGGGCGAGCTGGTTATTGCCGCAGCATATCTGCTTCCATAATTACCATGAACCAAAGACAACTTTGAATTGTTTTTGGGTAATTTTGGGGATAAATGCATTGTTGGAGGTGACTTTAATGCTAAACATAGGTGGTGGGGCAATCATCGCACCTGCACACGGGGTCGAAGGCTACAAGAAGCATTGGCCAACAGTTCTTACCAAGTCCAAGCAATGGGCAACCCACTCACTTCCCATATAACCGAAACTCTACACCTTCAGCAATTGACTTGTTTCTATATAAAGGATTCAGACAAAACGACACCACAGTTCGCATGAAGTATGATTTAACATCGACATTCCACATTGTAAACCCAAATTCAATAGACTGGTGCTGATATTCAATGTTTCAGCATTAAACCTTAATTTGGAAATGTACAAGTAGTTAGGAATGATCTTCAAACCCCCTTTCACTTGACTCCCCTGGTACCATCCATAACTCTACAAGAAGTGGTAGGGGAAATAAAAGATCTTAAAAACCGAAAAGCTCCTGGAGAGGATAGCATTGACAATAGAACAATTAAACTGCTGTCGTTTAAGGCGCTGCTCTTTATGTTGCTGATCTATAACTCGGTCCTAAGGATAGGTTATTTTTCGGTGTTTTCGAAAAGAGTAGTTATAGTACACAAGCCTGGTAAAAACCCGGCCCATTCGGACTCCTACAGGCCAATAAGCCTACTCCCATCGTTTGGAATGTTTGATAGATGTTTATTAAGAAGGATTCTGAGCTGCTCAAAGATGATTCACGGCTTTTTCCACACAAATTTTTGAGTGACTACGATACTATTCTGAGAAGCGACTAATTTGAGTAAAACCAAACAGCAGTATGATGCAAGGAATGGTACTACGCATTAACAACGAGGGGGAGAGAGAGAGATGATATAATAAACACTTTCTTGTTGCTTTGCTTACTTATTATGCGCTCACTTCACCTCGATCACAAGTCGCCTACGTAAATTTAACCGAGCGAAAGTAACCACGATTTTATCTATTGTAGGTACAGACCTACATAAATATATATGTGTATACATATTTCGTACGCATGCGAAAAGTATGAATATTACTTACTAGTAGTAGTCATTTAGAGTTTGTACATAGAAAAGGTGTTCCTTTCTTTTTGCGTATTCGAGATGTATTATGTGTGATGTTCATTGTAAGAAGACAGATTTCCAAGCCTCGTTATTTGTTGTAAAGGGTAACAGCTGGGAAACGCTGGAAAGGCAAAGCTTTCAATAGAAGAACTATGATAGGCTAAGTAGTACCGACATAACGGCGTGTAAAGTAAAGGAAAGGAGAAACGGTACGCAGCAAATATGTAGCAACTGTGCTGGACTGGCTTGAATAAAGAATTTGCTCCTTTAGTTTAGTTTGAGTCTGACACTCATGGAAGCACATCGTGTTGGTGTTAAACAGACGAACTCATTATGACGAAACAAACACTGTTCCTAGAACGCTGCATAAGTCGACGTACACAAAGATATGCCGATCGCAACTCGGATTACTCTCTATTCAAAGGGTGACATGCTGTGTCCAACCTGAATTCTTCTAGGCATCGCAGCATCACAGGTTGAGACATCATATCATCCAGTCTGTCTGCTAACTGCTCAGAAGAGCCCACACCAAGATCTTGTGTTTGGAATACTTCCAGGAACATTTCTTTGTCAAACAACGAGTTTTTCCACCTATGCCCAGTTGTGTGTTGTTTCACTGACCATCCATTTCACGCTTGACACCATGCTGCTACTAGCAAAGGTTATGTCTATAACCGATTCTCTGCCTGCCTTCCTAAACGTGGAAGCAGAACTCTTGTTGAGCAGTACTACATCAAGAGTTGCCACAGCTTCCAGGAGTTTTTGACTCCTAATGTTGGTATAGCTGCTTCCCCCCTCCGTTAACAACGCATTGAAGTCTCTTGCGATTATCACTAGCGACTTATCCCGTGCTTCCGTCACTAGTTCCTGTGGGAAATGCTCATACTCCGAAGTTGTCATGCTTGGGCGTGCATAACAACTGAAGAAGTAGTTACCGTCGATTCTCGTACTAACAAAGTTAGCACCACGAGTTCCACCAACTTCAAAAGCGTATGGACCACACGCCCAAAATGGAAGCAACACCTTCAGTATCTTCCAACCAAACTGACTCATTGCGACTTTTATACAGTTCACTAACTAGAACTACATCCGCCCCTTCTTCAACTACCGTTCTCTGCAAGAGATCCTACGCTGCCTGAAAATGATCAAATTGATCTGAGTTATCCTCATATTCTTCGAGTTATTAGTGCCTCCTAAAACACCGGATAGGTTTTACATGCCACGACATCTAAAAAACATCTAAACATCTTAGAACACTGCTTCAGTTTTTGGCGATGTGCCCTACCAAGCCATACCTTATGCAGCACTTCGCTATATCCTCATTCTTATACGACCAGGACACTGACCGTAATCTAAGCATTTAAAGTACTTCTTTAACTGCATATTTGCTCTAATGCGGCAGGTAACCCACCCAATCCTTACCTTGCCGGGCCTGAGGAGCACATTAGCCGCGTTCGACTGCAAGGAGATTACTGCAGTTTGAGTGCTAGCGTACGACCTCCTCAGACTTGTGACTTCCAGACCCTGAATACCTTGAACTGCTGCAGTATAGCGTCCGGTATCTCTTCCTTGGTGGTAACTTCGTCGATGTCTCTGACCTCTATAGACGTTTCTTGAATCAGAGAGCTGGCCGAAGCCTCCTGAAAATCGTCCTTTTGTGTTCTGCAAATGTTTGCATATGCTCCCTCATCATGCCGATGAAAAACTAAAGCGCTAGGTTTTATATGCTTCGTGACCTCTGAGATCCCACAGATTTCTTCTTTTCCCCACCTGCAATTGATCACCATGTGAAACCTTTAGTACGTTTAGCCCACGCTTTGAAGTGGACTTTTTCCTTTCTACACCAGCAATATTCCTTCCTGCTAGTCGCTCAGGTTGCACCAATGACTCTTTAGGCACCACCCGTGAACCAACCTCCATTTCACCGTGTTGACGCTTTTAGTTTGGCTTAAATGCTAACAGAGGCGATTTAGGAGCACATTTTCTACACATCCCCGGCATTGTCTGCACGGAAATCTGTTCCGTATTCCCCATTGGGGCAATATTGGAACCATCAGCTAACTCATGCGCTGCCAAGAGATACAGTTGGCTAATACTACCAATTGTATCCCTCATAGGCCATAAATGAATTTTTTTTTATTAATTTTTGAAAGTAAGTTTAATTGGTCTAGTAGAGCATAAAATAAGGTATCCAAATCGCATAGTCAAACATTTTCCTGCAGCCCTATAAGTTTGCAGCAGCTCTCAAAGTGAGCTGTTTTCCATTCACAACTTTGCTGTTTTGTTAGTGCCGTACATCGTGTTTTTTGCTATTTGACAATTTTTATACATATCTATCAAAGCATAAACGAAAACAATAAAGAAAAACAGCAAAAGTATAATATTAATTTTATGTCCACTGTACATTGGATAATTGGTTGTAGATTAGGTATGTGAATGTGGATGTTTTGTTGTTCAGTTCGCTGCATTTCTAAAAACACTGACAAAATAAAGGTTCTACGAGATTGCTGTTTAATAATATGGGATGAGTGCACAATGGCAAACTGTAAAGCAGATGAAGCGGTGGACAGAAGATTGCGAGATATAAGACAAGACGATCGGCCCATGGGTGGCGTCACAGTGATGCTCCGTGGTGATTTTAGACAGCCATTACAACTAATACCTCGAGGAACGAGAGGAAAGGTTGATCAAATTAAAGCATGCCCTGAGAGCTCGAGTCATAGCTATGCGAAAGAACAATTCTGACACCACACAATAATCGGACCACAGTAATTAATGATAAAATATTGACGAGTATCCTGGGGGAAAACACTGAATATCGTTCCATTAAAAGAGTAATGAAACAAGAAGATGCTACCAATTATCGTATAGAATTTTTAGAGTCTCTGAGTGCTCCCGGTCTGCCATCACGCAGAATTAAATTAAAAATGGGAGTACCCATTATCGTTTTACGAAATTTAAGTGCTCCTAAATTGTGTAAAGGCACCAGATTTAAAGTGAAGACTTTACAATCAAACGTTATTGAAGCAGAGATTTTGACAGGTTGCGGCAAAGGAGAGGCGTTTTCAAACCTAGGATTCCTCTAATTCCCAATAATTTCCATAATTAACAAAGCACAAAGACAGACTCCTTCGGTAGCAGGCTTAGATTTGAGTGTTAGTTGCTTTTCGCATGATCACTTGCATGTGGCTCTTTCCCGTATTAGCAATTCTACTAATTTATATGCACACATTCCTGAAGACTCTACTTCAAATGTTATTATTTTTTTTTTTTTTGTTATATGGATAGTATTTATTGAATCTCCTATATAAATACATAGGACTAACATTAAGGTTACAATTTTTAAATAAACTAATACACATGTGTCCCTCCTACAATGAAGAGGAAGAAGTACACTTAACACTACGAGTTTCTAATTAATCAAAAGGGCATCACGATGGTTAATGATCAGTCGAGATGAGTTCCTTGTATGGACAAGGACTCTGGCTAGGGGATTAACATGTCGAACTAGTTTATCCATATAAATAGCTTTACGCTTGGAACATTCATCTATGACAGGTGGTACTTCCAGATCCTTGGTCTTCATTCCTGATATACCATGGAGCTCCCGTGATTATTCTAAGTATCTTGAATTGTGCTCTTTGTATAACTTCAATGTTACTCGCGCTCGCGGTACCCCACAATTCAGAACCATAAGTCCAAATGGGTTTAATAACAGAGTTATACAGCATCACTTTGCACTCAAGTCTCAGTCCAGATTTAGAATTGATTAGCCAGTGGAGACTTTGAGCCCTTAGTTTCATGTGTATCTTTTTAGTTTCTATATGCTTCCGCCAGGTGAGCCGTCTGTCCAGATGAACGCCTAGATAACTTACCACTTGAGTTTGAGGAATTGTAACACCGTTTAACGTTACTGGAGAACTAGTCCGTCGGTTCAATGTAAATGTAATATGCTTACATTTCCCCTCATTGACTTTAATTCTCCAGTCGGATAACCACTCTTGAAGGCTTTTAAGATGAGCATCCAAGCCTGCAGAAGCTTTAACTAGGCAACGGGAGCGACTGATTACGGAAGTGTCATCAGCAAAAGTCGAAGTAACAATTTGACTACTTGTTGGAATGTCGGCAGTGAATAACATGTATAGAGTTGGTCCCAAGACACTACCTTTGGAAACTCTTGTTTTATCTTCAATTCATTTGAAACGAAATTTTTCTGCCTTACTACAAACACTCGATTTGATATGTAGGATTGCAGAACTCTATGCATATTTTAGGGTAGCAAATATTTCATTTTGTAAATCAAACCCTCATGCCATACTCGATCAAACGATTGTGCTACTGGAATACTGCTGAGCAATATTCTCGCAGTTCAAACGCAGTTCTTATTTTCGAAGTAACTCTGTTGACTTGCTCAATCGTTCCATGTTTTGCCCGACAACCAAATTGATGATCTGGGATTGAACTATTTGCTTGTAACTAGTGATTGAGGTTGGCTTTAAGAACCTTCTCAAATAGCTTAGAAAGACATGGAAGCAGACTTATAGGTCTATATGAAGAAGGACATGTCCTATCCTTCCCGAGCTTTGGAACCATTATAATAACCGATTTCTTCCATTGCTTTGGAAAGTACCCAATTCGAAGGATAGCATTGAAAAGACACGAGAGAAAAACTATTGCTGCGTTTGGAAGTTCAGTTATCATTTTTGGCACAATTCTATCATAACCAGCAGATTTTTTGGGTTCCAGTTGAGTCTTTATAATAGATACAATCTCACTAGCGTTTGTTTTTAATGGAGACATATATACTGAATTTGTGATTGTCTGGTGGGGAAGCACAAATTTGTTAGTAGGTAGATTAGGTTGAAACACGTGCTCCAGATGGTTGGCACACACACAGAAGTTGAATCATATGTGGACATCATTGTGCAAAACAGAATAATACATTGCTCTTACAGCCCATTTTATATCAAAAGATTGGAAACTAATAACTCATTTATTAGATTGTTGTCGTTTCATTGGTCTTCTTACTGCGAGCGATGAAAGATAAAAAACAAAATCCATGCAATTGTGACAGATAATGCAGCTAATATGAAAGCAGCTATTGATCGCATAAGATATTGTCATTTGCCTTGCCTTGCACATTCCATTAATTTGATTGTACTTGATGCAATTGAAGTGCTGGATGAGACTCGTGCTAAACTGAAAAATATAGTCACATATTTTCACAAAAGTACATCTGCAGCTGATATATTTGAGGACATACAAAAGTCTATGTCAGTATTAATTATGTTGAGACTCGGTGGAATTCTACATACTATACGTTTGAAAAACTTTGCCTGGTTCAAGATGCTATAGTGCCGATAATCGTGATCGCAAAACAAAAGGAATTGCCCGTACTAAATTTAAACGAATGGTGTATTATTTTAAAACCGTTTTTGATAATTACTGAAGAATTATCATCTGAAAAACAAGCGACAGCATCGAAAATAATTATTATACAATAATTCGCCAAATATCGAAAGCACTACATAATCATACAATCAATAAAGATATAATAAGGGAGAGTAGATTATTGGCATCAAATTTACTGAATGGATTCAGAAACCGATTTCCTAACATTGAGGATAACATGACACTATCACTGGCAACTTTACTTGATCCAAGGTTTAAGCATTGTGGAATTGTGAACGATGATACGTTAAAAAAATGCAAACAGTACCTTCAGGAACAATTAACTGCGATGACTAATGTTACAAATTTAGCAAATGATTTTGTATCAAATGAAGTCGACATTAATATTCAGATTTGAGACGAATTTTATTGTCGCAAATAATAATTCGTCAGCTATGGTTGAAATTCAGCAATTCCTAAAGAGCCGCCAATCGTTCGGCAGTCCGATCCGCTACCTTCGTGGAGCCAGTGGGAAATACTATAACCAAGTTTGGCGAAATTGGCATAAAAACATCTAACTCTATGTGCAACATCCGTTCCCAGTGAAAGTGTCTTTTCGACAGCTGGTGAACTTATCACCAAAAAAAGAACATTAGAAAAATAATGTTTTTGCATAGAAATAAACACTTATTTTAGTTATATTTTAATAAAAACCTCTTCCTCCTCTCTCTCTCTCTTTTGTTGTTAGGATTCAGATTCGTCGCAAAGTATTCGAATCCTTTTGGATGCGGATTCAAACGATCCGGATCCAAAAAAATTGGGATTCGTGCATCACTAGTACCTCCCATACAAACCGCCCATTTAAATTCATGTTCTTACTCGAAAAACTTTTCGGTTTTTTCTCCTATCGAAATGAAAGAGATTCAATAAATACTATCAATATACAATACAAAACAAAAAAAAAAATAAAAAAATTATCACTAGCAGCCCGCCCCGGCTTCGCACGGATAGTGTATCTATCTTCTATATATCTATGTTCTGTCTATATATCTATCAATCTATATCAAAAAATAGAGAACCGATTTTAATAATATTTTTTTAAACAACAAATGAATGGTAATGAAGCAAGTTGCATATTATCTCTCGCCTAGATACACTATTGATGGCACAGCGTTGATTCGCTTCAGCTTCAGAATTTCCAAGTAAATAAATTTGAAGAAATTTAAATTCCCCATCAATTGGCAATAATGCTCCAGCGAAATGGTGAATTTTTCCTTGAATCTTTAATATAGAAATTCATTTATAGATTTCTCATATTCGTGATATATGTTGGAACGAATGTGTATGACCCCTGTTACAGAAAAAAAAACATTACAATATATTTGCATCAAATGATGTCATTTGGAACACACTGTTGTAACTTTGAATGTTCTGCAAAAAATGATTTGACAAAGGTTCTTGTCTCAAAAGAAATGAATTCAAAGATTCAAGTGGCGTTGTCAGTTGTGGTAACTTGACCTTGCCGTTTCGACAACTTAATTCTGTAGGTTCAAGGCGAAACCTCAATGCACTGCAATATTGACAACTTGTGCTCATTGTTCCAATCTGCATGGAATTATCGCCGGCGTAATCGACAGTTGCATAATACCTAAACGCCAAAGGTTCATAGGTAATTGCAACGTTTTCTCTTCTATTTCGTCGCCTCTCACCTAATCTCAACGGAATGGATTGTTCCGGCGCCGTAAGTGATCTCACTCGAGAAATTCTCACTCTCTCTGCCTTCAAGCGTTGGCTACGTTCTTTTTCCGATACATTGCTTCGAAGATTTTAAAGTCGAGTTGCATTCTACGTTCTCCGACCGATGTTTTGACATTGCTGGCATTTCTTCTTATAATTTGATCTAGAGTTGTCGCAACTCTATATGTATCGCTCTACTGCCTAACGTTATGTGTTTTTTGACTTTGACTTAACTATTATTATTAGCAGGGTCCACAAGGTTAAAAATAAACTTCAATCGAAACGTTTAATTAACATAATTAATCATAATATTGAAAAATAACATTAATTAATTTTTCGGATCATATATAAGCTCCTACGTACAACTGGTCGGAACCATTGTCATACACATTCATATTCGCTTTGATCTAGAGTTGTCATGACATTATGAAGAAATTTTGTGTCATCGCTCTCCTGCATGACGGTATTTGTTTGTTAGTACAATGGGTCGTAACCTTTTTTGGAGCAGGGACTTTGATTTTACTATTACACTCACCCTCACTTAACAAAACACAAACGAAAGCGACCCTCCCACTTCCCTTATCAACAAACCAAAATTGATACACAAACAAAGCACGCGTACTCAGAGAAGAAAAATACAACAATAACAACAACCAAATCATTAAAAACGAAAAACTTACTTTTTATGCTTGGTCTGGAAGTGGTTTTCAAAACACTTCACACTGAAAAATATTACAATATATTAAAAGTTAAAGACTGAAAAAATAAGTACGCAACTCTTTTCCTTAGCAGTCATTTGTCATTAAAAAAAAAATTATTAAAATTGGCTTAGCATAGTTTGTTTTGAAATGCTCCGTATGGTTAAATTTTAATATTATATCGCTTATTTTGTTACATGCTATAATAAATAAAGTGAATGATAATGGTGATCCCTGAGGGATTCCATCCCATAAGTTACCAGTATTTGAAAATACCTGGTTTGCCTTGACAGAGAATTTCCGATTAGTTAGAAAGGCCTGTACAAAATTTTAAATTTTAGGACCTACTTTCCATTTGGATAGTTGTTGTGGAACAATATGGGCTCCAACTCTATCGAATGCATTTGCAAAATCTAGGCTAAGTGAAGATATATGTTTTTTTGTGGAAAGAGCAGTTGAACAAAAGTGTTCAAAGAGAAGTAGAGCGTCAGTTGTGGCATGTGCCTTTTTAAAGCCAAATTGATGCGTGCTTATGAGGTTTTGCGCTAGGCAATCCACATAATGCGTTTCGAAATAATTTCTTCTATTAACTTCCCAAGGCATAATAGAAGTGAGATTGGCCTGTAACTTGATACTAGGGAATTAGATTGTTAGGCTTCGGGATTGGGATAACAAACGCAAACTTCCAATTTTGTGGATATATACCTTTGGCAATAATCTTATTATAGAGCTGGACGAGACGATTTTTAAATGCAAGGGGGATATTTTTAATCATGGGGTAGGTAATTTTATCAGCGCCTGGAGTGTTACCTTTCATGGCGGAAAAAGCGAACTCAAGCTCAAGAATGGTAATCTTAGACTCAATTTGTTTGGCTAAGGATGTAGGGTTGAAATTAGATTAAGGTCTATTTAAAATTTTTATTTTAAGGCTCGGATTTCGGTTAATGTATGGTTCCACCCGGGAACCATCTTTCTTACCCGACGAGGGGAAGTCTGAGAAATTCTCAAATGGGCAGCAGAACGGAGCATTTTCTGGCGCATTCCTTGTTAACATTTGCGTGTGTAGATGAATTCAAACACACATTATCAAGCAATGTGTGAAACTTCTGTCAATTGACTTTATCAGTTACAAACCTGCTAATAGAGGCTTTACAGTCATAAAGCCCTATGACATAAATGGGTTAAATTTTAACAAGTAATATCTATTGATTCCATGATATTATCACCATCGTTGACGATCATATCATGGGGGAATTTGGGTTCTGTTGGGAATGTGAGGAAGGAGACGTATCAGGCAGGCAGGCTGATACTATTTTGTTTTGTAAGGTAGTTGTTGGTTCATTGTTTGCTTTGTAGTTGTGTTTTGTGTTTGATAGTTTTCAAGGTGTTTTGTAAGTTTGTTTTTGTTGGGAAGATAGAATGATAGATGAAGTAGAGGGAAAAGTATTAAGCACTGACAGTGCTGATGTCATTGTTTATTGTTTTTGTTTTGTGGGACTGTGAGGTTGGAGATGAAAAGTCGGCATTTCTAACAGAAGCACAGTTTTGTGATGCAGTTTGAGCAAATGTGCGGATAGCGGGACTTGCGATCAACGGGTTTTGATTTTTGTAGATTTGCCTTTCTATTATTGCGCATTTTCAGCAGGCACTTACCCCTTTACAACCGCCAACAATTCAGTACTTGATTTCCTTCCTTTTTCACTTATTACACTTTTTTCACTTTTATTACCCTAATTATACTTAAACAAAACCAACACAATGGATAATATAAAAAAAAACATAAACAAGAAGAAAAAGGAATTTATATATTTATATATATATATATATATATATATATATATATAAAACACAGGAACACTCCACTTCGGCTCTCCTCTCACGTCACCTCCACTCCTTCCCATTCCAGGCAACCTCCGTCAGCGGTTATGGGGTAACACCCGTAACGAAGCTGTGGCTGGGTGTTAGAATAGGCCCATTCGGTGCCCCCAAACTTCTATTTCTTGCACCACCGATCCTCGAATACTGGCTTACGTCATCGTTACCTTTACCCTGCTCCTCCCTTGGTACTATCTCGGTCGTGAACGTCCCGTCTTGGATATATGCCAGGTATTCCTTCTGCTTTCTATTGTTTTACTACTTAGCTGCGGCTGCTTTATTTGTTTAGACGAGTTTGTAGGCGTTGCACCTAGTTTCACATATCCTTCTTTAGACAGTAAATTAATGACTGAATCTGTACTTTTAAGTTTTCTGGCACCACACTGTTTCACGTTTCAAATGGTTTACTTCACATAAAATATTTTTGAAGAGGCAATCTATTTACATCTATTTTGTCTTTTCCGAAAGTAACTTTTCTCCGCCGTCCTTTATCACAATCTCACAATGCTTAATAGCAACAAATAATAATGAAGCAGTAGTTTTTCGGTCGACAAAATCATCACTCTTAACTATATGTTAAGTACCCTTTCCATATTTGCCTTAGTATACCTTTTATTTATTTTTATCATTATAACAATTCAAATATTGTATAAGCAATTTATATTAATAAATGAATAGAAGATTCATTTATTTCAGCAACTTCACACACAAATAAAAATATAGTTAATTTTGGTGATCAAAATTGCTGCACTCCACATAAAAACACCAACATCTGTTAGCACCGACTTAGCAACTCCACAAACAGCAGCAAGTGACGCCAATACCCTCAACTACGTCTATATATATACATCTCCTTCTAACAACCGACCACCAAACGGACTTCTAAAACGGATAAAAACCCTCGCTATTGTTGCGCCCTTTTGGGTTCGAAAGCTTTTCAAACAATTGCCTTGGACAGACGGACAGATGTGTACCGGCTAGACCGCAGTCTAGCAGAGTCACCTGTTTTAATAGAATGATTATTTACTTTTAAATACAGTGTGACCGTACTGTTAAAACACTGTCGGCTAAATAAAACACTCAGTCAGATTTCCCCCTATATAAAAACAACTCATGCTACAAAAACGGACTACGGGCACAAACAAAATCCCATGCGACAAATATTTTTAAGTGTGAAGTGTTTTGAAAACCACTTCCAGACCAACCATAATAAGTTTTGTAAGTTTTCGTTTTTAATGATTTGGTTGTTGTTATTGCTGTATTCTTCTTCTCTGAGTACGCGTGCTTTGTTTGTGTTTCATTTTTGGTTTGTTGTTAAGGGAAGTGGAAGGGTCGCTTTCGTTTGTGTTTTGTTAAGTGAGGGTGAGTGTAATAGTAAAATCAAAGCCCTTGCTCCAAAAAAGGTTGCGACCCATTGCACTAACAAACAAATAACGTTATACAGGAGAGCGATGACACAAAATTTCTTCATAATGTCATGACAACTCTAGATCAAAGCGACCATGAATGTGTGTTACAGTGGTTCCGACCAGTTGTACGTAGGAGCTTAAATATATATTCGGAAAATAATTTAATGTTATTTTTCAATTTTATGATTAATTATGTTAATTAAACGTTTCGATTGAAGTTTATTTTTAACCTTGTGGTCCCTGCTAATAATAATAGAAAAATCAAAGTGGTACCTGCTCCAAAAAAGGTTGCGAACCACTGCAAATAAATAACGTTATGCTGGAGAGCGATAGGCACAAAATTTCTTTATAATATCGCGACAACTCTATATCAAATTACAGTATATAGCGCTTGTATGCAAATTCTGTTTATATGCAAAAATGAAAAACTTTTGTGCTATATGCATTATAATTGCGTGCTATTATGCAAATCGTTTGCAAGAAAATATTGCCTTTATGCAAAACACTTTCGCCATAATTAAGACCGATCACTAATATTTTAATTGGTTTTATGCAAATTTTTTCAACACCGCGGGTTTCTCATTCGCTAAAAAAGAATAAAGAAGAATCGACGATCAGACGCGTTATTATATATTCGAGTAAAACTAGAAGTTTTAAACGACTTAAAATCAAAAACGAACCAAAAAGAATTGGCTCATAAATACAAAGTGAGCGTCAGTACCATTTCCCGTATTAAAACCAAGGAAAACGATATTCGCGCTAACACAGTTTTAAATAGCAAACGCGATAGAAAAAGTGGTCACATAAACTTAGAAAAGTACTTACTGTCCTGGTTTAACCAAATACGATCTTATAATGGTGTTGTAAATGGACCTGTCTTGCTTGCTTAGGCACAGGAGTTTGCATCAATGTTAAATGAAAGTTACTCAAAGAGCTCCCTGCGAAAGCAATCGTATTTATTAGGAATTTGTTTAATGCGATATTAAGCATAAAGCACTACCCATCTTTATGGAAGGTTGCTGAAATAATAGCCATACCCAAACTGGGCAAAGATCCAACCAAGGCGTCAACAATCGAAAATACTTCGATCAATAGTTAATGCGGACTGGTTTATATCTAACTATGAAATTCACAAAGACCTCGGCATAACTATGATTCAGGAAGAAATCATTAATGCTAGCAGGAGGTTAGAGCGACATACCAATCTAAAAATAACAGACCTTCCATCTCACGAATTGTCTAGACGTAGACGCCTAAAACGAAGCAGACCAGTCGATCTGACCTAACTTAGGTTACGGGTGGCGCTGAGAGGCATCTTGCGGTTGTTGGCCTGCCGCAAGTAGCTCTCAAAAATGAGGCCTAAGACACCCAGTAATCCAGATCATTATTAATATGGCTTAAATTTGGGACCTGCGGATATATATCCAAGGGGACGTTGATTGACGTTTATAAATCCATAAGCTTGGCACCTTGTTCTTAAGTCTTCACAGACAGGTGAGCACGTAAAACACTGGTACCTCATTGTCCACTGCCTTTTCCCCTCTTATTGTTAAAAATGTACTTAGTGTTTTCTTTTATATTTAAGATATAAGTTGTAGGAAAACAAAAGTACATATCCAATCGGGAATAAAAAAAAAAAATTTTTAAATGAGACATATAAGTTAGATCGTAGTTGGGTGCAACGCTGGTGCAAACGATATGATATTAACTTCGGCAATATGCACGGGGAAGCCAGTGAGAATATTTATATACTCCAATCCAAAATGAATTTATGAATGAACTTTAGTTTTTATACCCAAATGCGATATATGAAATAAATTGTGATCTATGATTTTATATATTAGTTTTTTCCATATAAGATAGAGTTAACAAATAAATATGAAATATTTTTGTTTTTATTGCTTATATAAAAATTTGGTCTTACAATTAATACATAGATTGTTTATATGCACATGTCTTGCATTCAACCGATTATTGCTTTTATGCAAATTTTGCTTATAAGCAAAAATGTTGTAGCATTATAACATTTGCATACAAGCGATATCTTCTGTAAAAGAAAAAATGCCAGCAATGACACGTCAAAACATCGGCCAAAGAACGCGGAATGCAACTCGACTTTATAACTTCGAAGCAATGTGTCGGAAGAAGAACGTAGGCAACGTTCCAATTGATGGGGAATATAAATTTCTTCACATTTATTTCATTGGAAATTCTGAAGCTGAAGTGAATCAACGCTATGCCATCAATCGTGAGATAATATGCAACTTGCTCCATTACCATTAATTTGTTGTTAAAAAAAAAAAGTATTATTAAAATCGGTTCTGTAGATATTTATATAGATAGATAGATATGTAGATAGAAAATAGATAGATAGAAGATAGGCACACCACCCGTGTGAAGTCGGGGCGTGCTGCTAGTTTAAAATAAATAGGAGCAAAATAGTCATAAAGTGTATAGTCGTTAATATAGAGCTATATTTGAAGTGATGTTGTGTTGGGAAGTGGGCAGATGAAAGGTTCTTCGTCGTAAATTCTCCAAATATAAAAAAGTTTGTTTTTCTTGAAGTGAAACTTCTTTAAGTTATTATTATTTATTTATTATACTTTTTTTTGACGCGTAAAATTTGGACTTTTTTTAATTAATGTGAATTATTTTTGGTTCTGTATTGATTATGATTACACTTTAAATTGAAATTGACTCCTAAAATGTAAGCCTTAAATTCTGCATACTAACTTTTTATTTGTATTCATTAATACATAATTATAAAACTTTTAATTCAAAACACTAATGTGTTCACTTTCTTTTGACGCTGTGTGTATGTGTACATGTATCGAGACGATGACGCAGAACAGAATAACGAGTCAAAGAAATAAGTAGCAATAGTATCCTATACACATCCCTGACACACAGAATAAATAAATTTCTGCTACTACGCACATGAGTTATTATTTGTCACATGAGTTACTCGATTTATCTGGGTAACCAAAATGGTTTGGTTTTTTTAACTCATTATCCGAATTCATCCAATTTGAATGCTCACACAACTAATAAAATTTTCATTCACTAGAGTTGTTATTCAGGTACGTCTACTCAAATTCAATGTGCGCAAAGAAATTTGTACGTTGTTCTTGTTTTGCGAAAGAAGAACTGAATGCATGTTTTCGATATTCTGTCTGGAACGAATGGAATGAGTTTATGCCTTCGCATGTGAGACATTTAAAATGAAACAAAATAAAGTAAAGCATTCATACTTAGGTATGAATACATACACATAAAATAAACAAAAGAAACAATAGCACGACCTACACGCATTTTTGCTTGTTGATGAGGGTCGCGAGACGAATGGCTCTGCCGACGTTTCTCTTTGTCAACATTCGAAGTTTTCGTTGTTATTTCGCATCGTTCAGTAAGGCGATCATTCATTTGTACAGGGGTGAAATATACAAAAAAATGAGACATTCAATTCGCAGGTAGCAAAATTTTTAATCATTCACAATAGATGTAGAAGAGGAAAATGTGAATGGGAACAACATTCACATCACAGAAACGAAATTCCTTAATCATTCATATTCTCTTTAAATGGGTTCGGCAAAAGAAGCATTCTTTTTAAAGTAAATGATTCAAATTGCATTTTTAAGGCATTCATGCACAAGTCTATTGTGAAAAGATAATTGTATAAGGGAAAAAACAACAAATTTGCAACTGATAAAATTTATATGCATGTTTGTATATTATATATTAGATAAGTCGCACATAAATACAGTATTCGTTCTCAAAATTGTTGTTGGCTTTGTCTAACGCAAACTAACACAGGAAATAATTAAAAAAAAAATAAAAAAAAACAAAAACTAGTAAGAACGTTATATCCGACTATGTCGAAGATGAAATACTCTTCACGGGATTTGTATGGGAGGTACCCTTTAGTGGTCCGATTCGGCTGGTTCCGACAAGTGTCCTGCGCCTGTGTTCGTAACTGATAGTGTGCAAGTTTAAGTTCGATAGGACAAAAAACAAAAAAATTTTTCTTTTTCATTTTAAAAAATTCGCTTTTTTATTTTTCCAGATCGAAAAACTTAGAAGAGTGTACCAAAACATTAGTAAATAAAATCGAAGCTGCAAACAATGAGTTAGCAGCTCTGCGAGATGAATGCAAGGAGCACAAATTCGAGAAGTCGGCCTTTAAAGATGAAATTGTCACTGTTAATACGGTAAGACATCAAATAGTAGAATGATATAAGTTGTGAAAATACTTTGTATATATCTTATTTCCCTATGTTTATTCATTGGGTTTTAGTCGCCGTTCTTAAGCAAATTAATGGTGATTATTAAATTCTTTAGCAACTTTTCTGAAAATTATGTACTTACTAGTAAGGCCCGACCAGGCTTCGCACTGGTGTAGGAGATTAGCAATGGTGCGGTAGATGAGCTTTTGCGTTGTGTGTCCGTCAGTTACTAAATTTGACTTGAAATGATTTTGAAAAAATAGGCAATTATTAATATTGACATAATTAGTCTGATATAGATACCCAGCAAACGTTTTCCGTTTTGCTTTCCGGAGCGTAAGTAAAACAGATGGTTGCTTTCCGACACGAACAAGTGACATACAGTTGTACATGCGTGAAACACGGAAACTCTAAGTTGATTCCGCAAACTTCCAACGAGTGGCCTTGTGATTTGATGATGGTCATCGCCAAGGCTAGGGGCATGGTGAATACAGCCGTTTGAACACGATTTGTAAGTTCGCTTAAATCATCGGGATGCGCGGAATCAAAACAACCTCTCCTTTCCCTTGATAGGACGATTGGCTGTTATCATGCCCAAATATGCCAACTTTTTATTCTCACTATTATCAAGGTATCATTGTAAAAATCTGCAGTCATTTGTAATGTCGCATTGAAAGATTGCGACGCACACGATGCAAAACATCTTCAGATAAGTCATCCTTATATTTGTTCATCGTTCAGATTCGAAGGGAAACTTGTGGTTATGAATATAAAACTATATGGTGTATTTCGTGAATCCCAAAGGAAAAGATGCGAAAAATCGCCCCGTTACTGCTGATATAGCGACCCATCTGATATTGTGGTACTTCATCTTTTGCTTTTGTCCCTGTGAAAAGTGCCATATCGCTGGCTTTGTTCCGATATTTGCATATGTACTTAATCGGCATGACAGAACTACAGTATTCGACTTTGATGGAATCCTTAAAATCCTTGGCCAATATCGACGATTATGGTACAAGCCAGCGAATGTCCACATTAACACCTTGTTATTTCACTTTCACAAATACAGATCGCTCGGTGCAGGCCGAACCAAACGAAAATGTGCGAATGAGGCAGACCACACTTTTGCAATTCAACGGAGTACATCTAACAACGATGTTGGCCATACACACCATTCCTTATGATGAAATTCATCAGAGATGTTAATTTTGATTTAAAAACTCTAGTAGTGATGTCATATCTGTCAAATGGCGTTCGGTTGGGTAACAGTTTTTCATGATTTTGATCCACTGAGGGTTATAGGCGAATGTTACGTCTGCGCGTCCATATTGTCTAAAATATGACATCACATCTTACGCGTACTCATGCAAGTGGTCGGCGAAATTTTCAATCTACCCACGTTGTTTGCATCGCCGTCGGCACTAATCGCATTGCGGAGATGAATGTGTTGTTTAGATCTGAGTATATTTTGGTTGAAACAAATACCAACCAATCGTTCAATCTGAATTTTGACATACATGTTAGAGCGAACGTTAAAACAAGAAAGGTTGTTATCGTTTATCGGTTTGGCACTTTTGGGTTTTGAGTATCACTGGGTTTATTGTTGAGTGTGAAACACTGAAGTTACTCTCCCACACGTACTTTTCGGTGTTGGTAAAGACGTGGAGCCTCTGTGCATGGAGAGGAAACTAGGATCATTAGTTTTCGGACCACGATAGCGCACAGACTTTTTTTCATGAATTGGTTATGTGGTTTTTTTAGTGAATAGTTTTCAATAACTGTGATTGCATTGCGTTGTTTGTCGATTAAATTAGTGTCTTTTCACTTATAATTCACATCAGAAACGAATCAATGAACGATATTGATCTTTTTCCATTTTTGTAACTTTGACAGTAACATGTTTTTATGAAACCAAAATATTTTTGTGTACAATCATTGTCCATCCCCTGGATCTCCCTTTCAGATCGCCGGAAGACTAAGCGATGTTCTTCAATCAATAATATATTTAAATATAACTCTATAACATGTCATTCTCAACTCATAAAATTCGCTGGTTCTCCCCTTTGGGAGAGTTGGAAATAAAAATACAGTTAAAAAAAAAAAAAATGTATATTCTTTTTATGTTATCACTTTATGTACATTCTCTGTTTTCCTTGCTTGTTTGGTTTTATGGTTTTCTTTGTTGTTTTACTTTTTGTTGTTGATCATTATCATCATCACGTTTGAAATTATGAGAGTAGGTAATAGAGATCTAATGTATGTATGGTATATATGAATTAGACTTGTGCATGAATGCCTTAAAACGCATTTTGAATCATTCACTTTAAAAAGAATGCTTCTTTTGCCGAACCCTTATAAAGTGAATGTGAATGAATGAGGAATTTCGTTTCTGTGATGTGAATGTTATTCCCATTCACATGTTCCTCTTCTACATCTATTGTGAATGATTAAAAATCTTGTTTGTATATTTCACCCCTGTACAAATGAATGATCGCCTCACTGAACGATAAAACAACGAAAACCTCGAATGTTGACAGAGAGAAACGTCGACAGAGCCATTCGTCTCGCGACCCTCATCTACAAGCAAAAATGCGTGTGAATCGTATATAAGTTAAGAATCGAAATATTGTATTTCACAAATATTTCCCATCCCACACTATTTCGCTGACGCTTAATATCATGATAATAATTATCATGATCATTATTCCCACAATATTTTCGCTGACGCAATGTCCGCTTCCCACACTATTTGGCTGATGCAATATCCAGAATCTTTACATAAGTCACTTTCCCAGCATAACCCATAGCAACCCTTTCCGCTGACAATGCATATTCTATCACGTACTCCAATTCAAAAACACTCTTTTACTCTTCTTTAATTTAAAGATTCTCTTTCCTGACTCAAAAGTTCTCTTTATTAGAACCCTTTCCGCTGACGGTGCACATTTCGTCACGTACGCCAAGCATTAGCGAGGTTTCGTTTAAGACAAAGCTAGACTTAAGTTTTAGTTTCCAAACAACTCAAGCAAGGCGCATAACGCCGACATTGTAATAATACAGGCACATAGTGCCGTCATTAATAAAATTTTATACTAAAATTTATTCATTTGTTTAATTGGCGCCCAACGTGGGGCCCGCGCAAAAAATTTTTTACTAATTTACAAACGCGGACTCTATCAAATCTGTAGTTGGTGCCTTAGTAGTACTAATAAAATATTAGTACAAAACGGAGGGAAGTAAATCCCAGCCTCTACAGTGTTTTAGTTTTAGTGATAACGAAACAAACAAAAAAAACGAAAAAAAGAAATGAAATAAAATAATAATAATAATACGATTTAACGAAAGGGAAGAAACAATTTAATATAAAAAAAAAAAATATAATAAATGAACAAGAAAAGGAACAAGTGAACATTAAAAACAGTGCAAACAAAATTATACAAAATATAACATTGAAATAGAACATTTTTTCTAGTTAACAAATTTATTGCGCATTTTATGGATTATAATTGCTATTATTCATTAATTTATAGCAACAATCAAAGCAATAAAATTCTAAAGTGTTTGCAGCAAACTAACATCAATACCAAGAGAAGTACACGTAAACAATATGAAACAACAACAATAAAAAAATAAATTGCATTTCTACAACAAAAAGATATAAAAAAAAAAAAAAAACAGCCAACATCAACAACAACCTGAAACATCTTCGCCAACGTAGCCACCTATCCGCATCATCCCCGTCAACATCAACAGGCATCTGAAAAATTTTCGTCAACATCTTCACCAACGAAGTAAATTATCAACCAACCGTCAAGATGCACCGATTACTACTGTAAGCTAAGAAAATTTTTTCGTTCTCAGATTAAAATATTGTTATTATCCATTCAATTTTAAATTATTGTATAAAAAATTTAAAATCAAATTAGAAGATAAACTTCGGAAACTTAAAATATTCAAAATTTAAATTTCCCTATGCCCAATATAGACGATTTGATCGAGACCTTGAATGACTTTTCATTTTAACACCATGTCCCATGTTTCGGGAAAACCAGGAGAATTCAATTCGTGGCGTAAAGCCGTTGACAGAATTCTCACCCTTTACTCTCAGTACAAGGGTACCGCAAAATATTTTGCAATACTGCACACTATCCGACATAAAATCATCGGAGAAGCCGATGCCGCTCTTGAAGCATACCGAACTCCATTAGACTGGGCTCAGATAAAAAAATGTCTGATGCTTCATTATTCAGACAAAAGAGATATCTCGACCCTCGAATATCAAATGACCATCCTGATACAAGGTAATACTTCAGTAACTGATTTTTACCAGAAAGTATTTTATCACTTGTCTTTAATCTTGGACAAGATAGATTGCCTTGAATTGAGCGATGACGCGCTCAATGCCATGACCCAAACCTATCGGGACAAGGCACTAGATACTTTCATACGAGGACTTAACGGTGATCTTCCTCGTCTGCTGAGCGTGAAAGAACCAACCAGCTTACCTCAAGCGTTGCATATGTGTCCGAAATTAGGAAATATAAACTATAGAATCAATTATGCTAACTCTAAATTCTCCACGCCTCTCAAAACAATACGAGAATTTTATCCTGAACTCACACGGCCATCATTTAATAATAGACCCAATCAGGGTCATTATCCACAACAATTCCAGCAATACCGACCTCAACACAATTCCAGCAATACCGACCTCAACAACAAGTCCAGCAATACCGACCTCAACAACAATTTCAGCAATACCGCCCTCAACAACAATTCCAGCAATACCGCCCCCAACAACAATTCCAGCAATACCACCCTCAACAACAATTGCAGCAATATCGTCCTCAAACCTCTAACCAATTACCATTCAGACCTTCACTTCCACCCAAGGCACCAATACCAATGGATATCGATCCATCCATCCAATCCCGATGTGTAAATTACATCAATAAACCAACACCCAACAACTACAATAATCAAAACCAAAACAAAAGGGCTCTTACACAGTCTGCTCAACAACCTTACAAACAACAACGAATTTTCCACACCGAAGCTGTAATCCATAGTAATGACCAAAATCCACCACAAGAAATGGCATATGACCAAACGTACACCCCAGATCATGATGTACCTTACCCCGATGAACCTACCGATATTAATCATACCATAGACAATAACGATATCACCGAATACGACGATATCAATTTTTTAGACTAGCTTCCTCCACTCTCCCATTTTATCCATTTACAATGAAAAATGGGAAAGTGCTTAAATTATTATTAGATACAGGTTCGAATAAAAACTACATAAAACCCGAATTCATAAAAAATCCAATAGCCAATAAAGAAGTGTTCACTGTAAATTCAGTCGCAGGGCAGGTTACTATTTCCCACCACGCAAATATCAATATATTTAATGATGAAATAGGAAAACTTAAATTTTTTATTCTACCCGGTTTACAAACTTTCGATGGAATAATAGGAAATGACACTTTAAAAACACTTAAAGCTGTAATCTATACCGAACGCAATTACTTCACACTACTCCAAAAATATCAATACCCTTTGCAGCAACTGGCATTCGAATCAGTAGCAAACCTCCAAATTCGTGTTAACCACCTTTCCCCTACAAATGAAGTAAATCTCAGGAAAATCATAGATTCGTGTCCAACTCTTTTTTCGGACCCAGATCAAAGTCTCACATTTGTTACCAACGTTAAGGCAGAAATCCGAACTAAAAGTGAACGACCAGTTTATTCAAAGTCGTATCCTTATCCTATGGCACTTAAGTCGGAAATTGATAAGCAGGTAAATGACTTCTTCGAGACGGTATCATCGTCCTTCTAGGTCACATACATTCCCAGTATGTAGTTCCAAAAAAAGACGCTTCAGGACAAAGAAAATCGTATGGTATCGATTATAGAAAACTTAAGGATCACCATATCAACACCAGTATGGGTAGTTGCAAACAAACGGACGCTTCAGGATCATTAGAAAATCGGATTCCATCAGATGTATTCAGGAATGAACGTAATGAAGCATTCTCCATAACCGATAATATGAGTTTCACGAATCCCGGATTGAACACTATTTTGACTAACTTAGGGTCAGAACAAACACTTCTCGTGACTATCGATTTCGAAAATCGGATTCACATCAGATAGCTCTTCAGGTATCCGACACTGGAAGAGGCGCATCTCGTAAATCAACTGGACAAATGTGATTTCATTAAAGAAGAAATCGAGTTTCTCGGCATAGAAAGCGTCACCAATCGAATTCTATCCAACGTCGCGACAGAACATTCTATCGCGAACATTTCGGAGCAGACGGCGTCACTATCGTAGATATTATTCAAGGCTATCGCCGAAATCGCAAAACCCTTAACGGAAATCCTGCGAGAGAGACACATGGGACGCATTCCTAAAAATCTTCTGGACAAAACTGATAAATTAAATGAGCAGCAAATTAAAGCCTTTCAGCAATCGAACTTGTCGAGCGTCATAAACTTGTCGAGCTAACTACAGAGCTTCTAATTATGCTCTAGGAGCAGTTCTATCCCAAGAAGGTAGACCAATTTCATTGCTCTCAAGGACACTAAGTAGAGCGAAGAGCATTTCCGCGAGCCCAAAAGGCCCTGCGCTGCTTCCTGTACGGATCAAAAAATGTTAAAATTTTCACTGACCATCAACCCCTCACTTTTGCACTCAGTAACAAGAACACTAATGCGAAAATGAAGCGATGGAAAGCTCAACTCGAAGAATATAATCACGAGTTGATTTATAAACCTGGTAACACAAATGTTGTAGCTGATTTCCTCTCGAGACCTCCCGTAGCTAACATAAATTCCTTAACAGCCACAGTACACAGTAGTGATAGTTCCTCCGCAAACCTCATACATTGCACCGAACAGCCAATTAACGTATTTAAGAATCAAATATTCATTCAAACAGGAGAAACCGCACAATATCAATTTAAAATAATTTTCCCTACATATCACCGTCACACTATCATAGAACCTCAGTTTACAGAAACAAATTTAACCGAACTCCTAAAAAAATACCTGAATCCATCAGTAACCAATTGCATCAAGACAGAAGAACCCATAATGTTAAAAATACAATCTGTATACCCTTCCCATTTCTCTAACTACAAAGTCCTTTTTACACAAGTTCAAGTAACCGATATAATAGAAGAAACACAACAGGAAACAATAATAATCAATACACACAATGGAGCCCACAGAAATGCTCAAGAAAACAAATCCTAGAACAATATTACTTTCCTCAAATGTCAAAAAAGATCCAGAAAATACTCAAACTCTGCAAGACCTGCAAGGAATGCAAATACGAGAGACATCCCAACAGACCTAACCTTGGAAACACCCCATACCTACATATCCAGGCCACACAGTTCACATAGACATATTCTCGACAGGTAAAAACAAACTTTTAACTTCAATCGACAAATTCACAAAATTCGCAATAGTAAAAAACATAGAAGGCAAGAGCATTGAACACATTCGGAAACCATTAAGAGAAATTATCTTTCACTTTGGTGTCCCCAAATTTATAGTTTTTGAAAACGAAAAATCATTTAATTCCTCACTAAAAATTAAAGCTGAACAGTAAACATCACTGCACCCCCTTACAAAAGCGAAGTAAATGGACAAGTAGAAAGATTCCATTCAACGCTAGCTTAAATAGTCCGTTGTATCAAACAAGAACACCCATCGAAACCTTTTAATGAACTTATAGAATCAGCAGTAAATGAGTATAATCATTCTATCCATTCAACCACCGGTAAAAAAACCCGTTGACCTTTTTTTTGGTAGACCCACTACTTTCGGCCCAGATGAATACGAAAAAACAAGACAGGATAACTACCAAAAACTTATTAAAACCCAAGAAAAGAATCTTGAATACCACAATCAAAACAGGAAACCCCCAATTCAGTATAACCCAGGAGATAAGGTATTCGTAAAACAAAACAAAAGATTAGGAACCAAATTAACGAAAAGATATCAAGAGGAAATAGTAAAAGAAAATAGGAACTCCACTATAATAACTATGTCAGGAAAAGAAGTCCACAAAAGCAATAGTCCCAATTAGTCACCAATTATCGATCAACTTCCCTATAGATCGATCCTATGTTCCATCCAATACGCTAGCCCGTAGAGATACTGGATTACCGATCAGAAGTAGTAACTATAGAAGATGGATACGCAAAAATACAGACGGGTAACTTTAAGATACTACATTTAATTGATTTAATGGAATACAGAGACACACTCAAAGAAATAGAAACGGCTATAAAAAGTAACTTAAGCGACTCTCATCCCTTACAACCGTTCTTGATCCAAGACATCCAAAACATACACCTATCACTTGATAATCTAACCCCTGCTAACAAACGTAAAAGATCGATCAATGCAATCGGTTCAGCATGGAAATGGATCGCTGGTAATCCCGATCATGATGATCTCGAAATCCTCACTAACACAATTAACAATGTCATATCCAATAATAACAAACAAGTAGTAATTAACAAAAATATTTTAGAAAGAATAAACAAAGTTTCCGAAATAAATAACGTATAGTTAAAACAAAAAATACGAACACATTCAAACCTTGCTCATATACTCAAAATTTAAAATGAATACTAAAGGAAGATATAAATAATTTGAAACTAGCATTACATCTGTCTAAAGCGAATGTTTTAAACACATTTATACTTTCGGCATCCGAAATAGAGTCCATTAGAGATATTTTTAATATTGACAAATTACCTTATAATAATATCGAAGAGGCATTAAATATTGCCGATGTCAAAATAGCTTATAAGAACCAAAAAATAATCTATGTAATTTCCATACCAGAAACGTTAGATGTAAATTGTTCAAAAATCATTATAAAACCATTAAAAATGGGGAAAAGAATTATAAAATTAAACTTTGATAAAATTATAAATTGCAAAAAGAAATATATGGAATAAAAAAGGATTGTAAAACAATATTAAATAACGTAAAAATTTGCTTAAACACAGATATCGAAAAAATTTCAAATGATAATTGTATTTCAAAT
Source organism: Amiota minor (assembly GCA_037043295.1). Taxonomy (NCBI): domain Eukaryota; kingdom Metazoa; phylum Arthropoda; class Insecta; order Diptera; family Drosophilidae; genus Amiota; species Amiota minor. Next base: position 73,453 of record JBAMAW010002257.1, read on the forward strand.
CTATTAAAAAATAAACCCCATGAATGTAATTTTACAAACAATGAACACATTAAAGATATTGAAAGAATTAATGAATTAATTTTATTGAACAAATTTAATGGCAATGTAACAATTAACCATGAGGTTAAAACCCTAAATGGGACATTCCTTGTTAGATTAAGAAATGATACAATAGTTATAAGAAATGAAATATTTAATTCTTACGAAATCTCAAATGTAAAACCACTTCCCGCACTGCTCCAACAATCCCAAAATAAATCCAACTTCGAAGAAATTTTATCCCTTCAATTAATGAAAGAACTCAACGTTCAAAACATTGAAAAAATAGAGTCATTGGATACTATGGTTAAATCCAGTACGTTCACCAATTTCGGTCTATCGACCACCGTCATCATTACAATCGTAATTATACTTCTTAAACATAAGATGGCGAAATCAAAAATTTCCATACAAAACTCTATACCCCCTCAAATACCCCCGCAGCAAATTGTAAGACAAATTAGTCTAAACGACATCCCATACACTTCAAGACAAAGAAGTCTAAATGACATCCCACATTTCTAAAATCAATCGGGACGATTGATACTTCGGAGGGAGGAGTTAAGAATCGAAATATTGTATTTCACAAATATTTCCCATCCCACACTATTTCGCTGACGCTGAATACTCTTTTATCTCTCTAATATCATGATCAATATATCGTGATCATTATTCCCACAATATTTTCGCTGACGCAATGTCCGCTTCCCACACTATTTGGCTGATGCAATATCCAGAATCTTTACATAAGTCACTTTCCCAGCATAAGCCATAGCAACCCTTTCCGCTGACAGTGCATATTCTGTCACGTACTCCAATTCAAAGACACTCTTTTACTCTTCTTTAATTCAAAGATTCTCTTTCCTGACTCAAAAGTTCTCTTTATTAGAACCCTTTCCGCTGACGGTGCACATTTCGTCACGTACGCCAAGCATTAGCGAGGTTTCGTTTAAGACAAAGCTAGACTTAAGTTTTAGTTTCCAAACAACTCAAGCAAGGCGCATAACGCCGACATTGTAATAATACAGGCACATAGTGCCGTCATTGATAAAATTTTAAACTAAAATTTACACATTTGTTTAATTTATATATGTATATATTCTTTCTTTTGTTTATTTTATGTGTATGCACATGTGTATGCATGCTTTACTTTGTTTTGTTTTTTGGAATGTCTGAATATCGAATTATGCATTCACTTCTTCTTTTCCAAAATAAGAACAACGTACAAATTTCGTTGCGCACATTGTTATTGAGTAGACGTACCGGAATTACGAAGCTCCTTGTTGCGCAATATGCTACTTCACGCAGTGAATAGTATTAATAGGTTTCTCAAGAAGTTTGGAGACATCGGAGACCTTATAATGTATATACTTATATTCTTGATCAGCTCGACAAGACGAGTTGATTTAGCCATGTCCGACTGTTTGTAAACTAGTCCCTCAGTTTTTGAGCTACAGAGCTGAAATTTTTCACTAGACGTTGTATATTTGTCGGAATCAGTCAAATCGGACTATTAGGGTGCTACTCCCCACCACCCATACAAATCCGATTCGGGTGGTTCCGACAAATGTACTGCGTATGGTACAAAGAGAGGTTCGTGCAAAATTTCAGTTCTCTAGCTAAAAAACTGAGAGACTAGTTTGCATACATACAGACGGACAAACGGGCAGGCGGACATGGCTCAATCAATTCGTCTAATTGAGCTGATCAAGAATATATATACTTCATGTGGTTTTTTTGTCTCCTTCTGCCTCATGACAAACTTATAATACGATTCACTTCCGTGAAGAGTATAATAAAATGGGTCAAGTGCGAGTCAGACTCGTACACGGAGGGTTCCGTACCAGATTTGATTTGACTGTTTCCAAAATATATACCGCGCCTATATCAGAAACTTATAGTGTCTAAATTTCAGTCCGATAAAACAAAAAATAAAAAGTTTTTCTAATAAGAACCTGAATTTTAATGGGGGGTTTATATGGGAGGTAACCCTACTATGTGGCCGATTTGGTTGATTCCAAGAGATGTATCGCGCCTGTATCAGAAACTTATAAGAAGTATTAATTGGTTCCAACAAATGTACTGCGTATAGTAGAAAGAAAGAGTCGTGCAAAATTTCAGCTCTTTAGCTCAAAAACTGAGAGACTAGTATGCAAACATACAGACAGACAAAAAGATGGACGTACAGACGGACATGGCGTAATCAACTCGTCACGTCAAGCTGATCAAGAATATATATATAATTTGTGGGATCTCTGATGCTTCCTTCTGTCTGTTAGGAACTTCATAACAAACTTATAATACTATTCACTGCTTAAGAGTAAAAAGAATATACATGTATGTATTGTCAACATTTGTCTTTTAAAGTTGTGATTTTTTTCTTTTATAACTTAAGCCGTTTTACTGAACCTCGGACTCTACCGATGGTGTTGATATGTTAGGTGCGAATTTCTTCAGTGGTATTAGATATTCCTCTTCAAGCTTTATTTTTTGCTTTACATATATATATATATATATATATATATATAATATAACTTCAAACTAATGCTGTATCATTTCTATAATATATAAAAGTTTTACATTTAAATGAAAGATAAAGCTTCAAATTATTATACAGTTTGGTTTGAATAAACATCGGATCATTTTTCTTATTCTTAAGTACCAGGTAATATTGCCAATTTCGAAATATTTCCATTGAAATGAGTTAGGGGTATTTACTTTATCTATGTTAAATAATATGTTAATCAAACAACAATTAATGTAGCGTAGAAGATTTTCAAAATCATGTTGCGAAAACGAATCACTTACCGAATGTGTTAACAAAATATGTATGATTTTTTATAACGATCGCTGCTCGCTTTGATTATTCTCCTTGCGTTGTGATCATTGTTTCTTTGCTTCAGCTGAATATATTATGTGTACATATTATCGGGACACACAAATTATTGATTTTGTGTTTCGACTGCAAATATAAACAAATTAATTATATGTACGTACATACATTCCTATCAACGCAGGTGTTCGCATTGTTTATAAGTTACAACTGCTAATAAGAAGTTTTTCTAATCGAGTGATCAAAATGTTTACTAGAAAATTTTTAAAACATAAAGAAGTAGAAGAGTTGATGAACGCGGATTCTGACGATGAAGATAATGATGTAATGTAATGTCATTTTACCATCATCTAAAGTTGACCATTTGAGCAATGAAGAAGATTTAAATGATGATGATCAAGAAATTACCCCAATTTTCCAAATGAAATTGCTGGTGAAGTAGAAGTTCAGTGTGAATTTAATGATGGAAGAAATAAGTCAGTTAGGTGCGACAATGAAGAAGAGTACAAGTACATCTAAAGGAAGATCAAAAAAATTATCACCAAAGGCAAAAGCCACATCGAAGAATACAAATCTTGGGAAAAAAAACTGAAAAGAAAGTTAAAGAAGTGAATGAATTTGACTCTACTCGCTTGCCGTCCCAATTTTCCAGGCAGCCAATGAAAAATAAAATCGAAGAGCTGTTTCAATTGCACGGTATGTTTGTCTTCTTTTTGTTCGTTTATATATGTAATTTGTGCTTTCTAAAATACAATAGAAATAAAAATCTTTTTGAACTGTTCACTTTATTTATTGATGATGATACTCTAGATTGGATAGCCTGTTCGGAATCTTATGCAAAAAACGACTGTAATAATAGTGAATTCAAAACTAATGGATATGAAATAAAAAATTGTCTGATAATACTATTTCTAACTGGCATAAACAATCGTCCGAATACAGTTTGGTTTGTAAATCCAGTCACGGAATATCCTATCCTTAGAGGTACAATGACGCGAGAATTTGAATTTTTTGCTTTTGACCTTTCCATCGATGAACATCAGATAGGAGGTGTGTATCTTTTTGACAACGCAACGAATAATTTGCACGGAAAAAAGTGGTATTGGCCGCTGATTACTAATGCTTTTGACTCTTGCATGGTGAACGCGTGGAAGCTTCATTGTATTCTAACGAAATTCTCAAACGATCAAAGTAATTCTAAAAACGTTACAATTATGCCCCAACTAGACATTCGCACTTTCGTAAGAAAGTCTGATCAGATGTGATAATGTCAAATCACAAACGCCATCAAATCCATCAGCACCAACAACACGAAAACTAAGAGCCAAAATGATTGATTGTGTTCGCTATGACGGTGTGGGACATCAACTTAGCCCAACCAACAATCACTATCGTTGTGGTTTGTGCCAAAACAAATGCGAGAAAGGTTTTCAACAATATCATACAAGAATCTAAGTTCCAAAATGTTGGCTACCTATTTTTACTTTTTTCGCCTTTTTACCATATTTGATGAAATACTCGCAAAATTTGGGTAATGTTTTAACAATATTTTTAGGGTTCCGGACCCAAAGGGAAGGGAAATTGCAGAGACGTCGGTGTCCGTCCGTCCTCGGGTCATATCTCATGAACCGTAATAGCTATAGAGTTGATTTTGACAGAATGTGTAGTTCTATCCGGGCATCAGCAACAAATACTAAAACAAACATATTTTAAAAAACTTAAAGGAAACATTTTTGTTTGTATGGCAGCTATACGATCCAGCAATCCCACGATCTTGAAATTTGGGTGGCTGGTGGCTATACATCAGAAACTTATACTGTCAGTTTGATTGGACCACTAGGGAAGGTACCTCCCATACAAATCATCATTAAATTCAGGTTCTTATTAGAAAAACTTTTTTGTTTTTTGTTTTATCGAGCTAAAATTTAAACATTATAAGCTCCTTAAAAAGGGACTATACATTTGTTGGAATCAGCCAAATCGACCAACTAGGGGGGTTACCTCCCATACAAACTCCAATCTGGTACGGAAGCCTTCGTATACAAGTCTGACGCGCACTTGGCCCATTTTTATATACAAACTTGCTGTCCCAGCGTGCGTTGCTTCGGCCCAGCTCAAAAAAGAAAATTATATATCTGGTACATATGTAGGCCGTAACGCCGAGTAAAACAGTTACTTATTGAATACGTCCATAAAAACAACATTTCTATGGCCAAGAATAAGAAAAGTTTGATTTTGTGATGTGCCGATTCGTGACAGAGCAACGAGAAAACACATCGTTATGGAGATCTATACTAAAGGAATGAAATTTTCGCCTTTGTGATTTATTAATAGTAAGCGCAAAACATGTTCTGACTGGAAACTTAAATCGCTTATACTTAAAAGGTAAATCGGTTGAAATCATTGGTATCCTGGGGATCATCGTAGTTTCGCCTGTTGCTGGAACTGTTAAATAGTCGCCTCTATAATAATAGGGAAGAAACGCTTATCTTGTAATCTTGTACCGTTGCATAAATTGGGTGGCAAGTCTGTTCCGGTAAAAAAATTTTAGTGGTAGCTTAAATATAGAATGAGCTGTTCTCCCTCCACACTGGCGAGTGGCAGCGATGCCTGTAGAAGTGACCACACAATTTTGTTTTCGCTTCGGATTTGAGCTAAAATTACTGAAGTCAAAAAATTTTTACCAGTTCCGCCAGGTGCGTCTATAAAAAATATTTCTCCTGTGCTATGGCTTACACTGTCAATTATCTGCCGGAAAATAATTGGTTGCACTCCTGTTAGTTTTAGTTCTGGCAAACCGAAATCTTTTAAAAAGTGTTCTCCATAGGAAAGAAAAATATTTTCAAGTAGAGTCAGTTCATCACTAAATATGTTGTTATAAATCCATGTTATGTTGACCTTTCTCGCGTGATGTAAAACATCTTCACAAACATTTTTACGGATATTCTTGTGTGTACTAATACCCGTATAAGACGATTATCTCGTTGATTCTTATTTGGTTTCCACACTAAGAACGTTCACAGCGACGAAGCGACCCGAGCACTTCTCTTCTCAACAAACCAAAATTGAGAGAGAGTGAAATGGTCTTTGGCTATACTCTTATGCGTAAACAAAAAAAAGAGCAAAGAGAGCATTAAATAACAAAAACAACACGAAATTCAAGAAGAAGAAAAAGCAAAGCATGAATAACCTTTTTTCTCAGTTTTCTTAAAATATTAATTAACCCGAAAGGAAAATAAATATATGAGTCTCGATTGTTTAGGACAAAAAAAAAATATTTCAAAAAAATTATTATAATTGGTTCAGTATAGATAGTGTGAAAGCGTTACATACAATGCCCATATAAGCAATTTTACATAGTGGCATGGATATAGATATCATTTATTCGTTGCTTTGGTAAAATGTATACCACTGCAGAAACGTCTCCGACTAATGGGGTTATAGCTGTGCTGTTTGATGATTGGCAACGTCAAATTTGCATGTGTGGCGTAATTCTGTGTTCAGTGTTTTATTTTTTGTATTTCGCTACACCACCAGCACGCTGACGTTCTCTTTTAAATTGAGCGCAACAGTTGAAATTTGGAATATAGACGTATTCGTCGTTACCCAGCCAAGTTTCATATAACATAAGAAAGGTACATTGTTATGTCACCGCATCTGTTAGATCAGTTTTTTGAGCCTTTAAACTTTTGCAGTTGTTGCCTTAAATGAGCTAGTTGGTCAGCTGTAGTGTTCCCAGTGAACCTATCTTTATCAACAGATAATACTTTGTTGAGCTAGCACTGAGGGTCTGTTTGTTATACTCCTCCACGTTATGATTTTCAAAAAACAGTCGAATGCCATTAGGACATTACACGTGCACTCAATTCATCTCGCACGGAAATTAAAAAGTTTTAATCACATTTTATGTCATATTGTATCGTATTGCTTCTTCTCTTTTCCCCCCTTGTACTTCAACAAAGACAAATTATGCTTACCAATATACATACTCACACATGCACCTTGACACCGGCCAGTATGCGGGCCTACCCGGAGAAATGAAGTCTAGCTTGTTTTTAAATTTTACAATTTTACAACTTTTTGGCTTTACTGAGCGAGAACCCCAATAAGTGTGTTTAGCATTATAGTCACCGACCGCCAAAAATCGTTCTCCAAGGCTGTCAAAGAAATTTTTTGAACACATTTACAGATATTGAAAATCGTGGAGGACAATATAAAGCAGATAACGTCAGATTACTATAACACGTTTGCATCCGAACCGAAGTTGCTTGTAGATAATTATTATAGATGATTATGGCTCTCGACTCTGGTGTTTACTACACTTTCCTATAATAATGCATGTACCACTATGAGCCTTTCCACCATCATCTCGTGAAAAGAGTTTTGCATCATTAAGATTTTTTGATTCAGGGTCTGTAATAAATTCACCAACATAGTTTCACTAGAACTTTGTGGTTGCAACACTGGCTCATTACACGCATTTTGAGTTGGGGTAGTTTGTGAAATTGGTTCATTATTTTGAGACATTTGAGCCTTAGGCTTCACAATCATTTTCGCAGCTTGTTATTGAGTGCCTAAACGCAATGCACCGGCAAACGATACATTTGAAGATAAAGGATAGGATTCTGTATGGGTAGCCTCACGCCCAAAACGCGCGGAATTTTTTTGTGACTGCAAACGGTTCTTTAACTCCTTATATACAGGACAACCTCTATAATTGGCTGTATGATTGCCCCCACAATTACTGCATTTCTTAAGGTCGGGATTATTGCGACATAGTTTACAAGATGCGGTGTCAAGCAAGTCTCCACAAGCTAAGCATACTGAACGAAGGGTGCAATAAGATTTTGCGTGGCCTAATTTGTGCATTGAACAGGATTTACTTGTTTGTGAGGCTCCCCCTTAGTTACCTTACGATGGGGCCAACTCAATTTAATACATTGGCTATGGAATTTTATTTTTATTAAATGTATTGATCACTACTTTGACCTCAAACCCATTTTCTTCCAGAACACTCTTAATATCGCTACAATCAACAGAGGGTTCAATGGCCTTAATTACAACAACCAGCCCTTTACTACTTTTAAGTTGATAGGTATAATAGTTTCTTTTAGACTCTCTAAGGTACTTAGTTACAGAACTGTAGTTTCCTTCCGCATAAATTTGGACCTTAGTTTCTTTTATATTACCCTTGGTAAAAGGGACGATATGAAAGTTATTCTTGCCGACTATTCTTTGGATAGCAAAGCATGGTCGGCAACATGGGGATGCTGTAGGACCAATCCTAGAGGCCATATATTGGTTGACGCGATTTCTTCGGTGGAACTCATAGTACCAAACAACTTAACCGCGCAAACTTTCCAGCAGGGTTCCAGAGCTCCATAATAGGTCTGTGTTTAGTGGACAGCAATCTTCTGCGGAAATCCTTTTGGCGAGTCCGCGGAACATATACGTACAGTGACCATCATGCTATCATTATTGATTTTAACATACATAGACGTACTGTTACTCACAGAACAACTGTCTGTGGGGGTTGGAAACAGCATAAGTTTGATCAGGAGGCATTTACATACATGTGGAACGATACCACCTTACCGGTTGTGCATATGAATAATTTTGCAGGGAATGAAGCACAGGCACTTACTCTCTCGTGCGATGCCTCTATGGTCGGTATATTTGGCACAGATGCAAGGAGGCCCGTATTCTGGTTGAATCAGAATATTGCAGATCTCAACAACATTGTTCCCCCGTCATGAGAGAAGCATCCTTGGCTCTTATTGTAGGAGCTAAATAAAACGCGTTCGCTCTCCTTGCTGGCACAACACAAACTAAACTTTATTAACATTTCATTCTCCTTTTGTCTCACAATACTTTATACACACAATACATATACAATACTTAGACACTATATACACTTATACTACTACATTATGTTGACTCAAACAACAGTGAAGTAGTTAGGGATGTTACAATGGCGGAGGTGATTGAATTGGCAAAGCCACTGAAGGCATCGAAGTCGTCTGGATCGGATAAGATAGCCAATAAAGTGTTGAAACTGCAATGTTTGAACGAGCGAATGTTTTTAGCAAACTGTACAGTTGTTGCCTACATGAGGGGATTTTTCCAGATAGATGGAAAATCCAAAAGCTGGTCCTAATACCAAAAGGAAATAAGCCACCTGGATACTGTGGGTAAATTGTTTGAGCGTGATCGCTTGGAAAAGCCAATAAATGCAGCTGCAGCTTCTTCAATATGGTTTTCGTGACCATTGATATTCAAAACGCATTTAACACTGTGCAGTGGCAGCACATTATTGAAGCACTTAGAGGATATAACGTTACACAATACCTGATCCGAGTAGTAGTTGACTACTTTAGTAAAAGACTTTAACATACTATGCGGAAGACAGAGAACTCGAGTACGCTGTCTGAAGTGATTTTCCACAGGGGTCAGTCTTAAGCCTTTTGTTATCGAATGCGTTGTATGATGGTGTCCTATATATCGACATGTCCAGTAGTGTAATGGTTGTGGCCTATACCGATGATTTGGTGATTGTGGTGGTGGCTAACTGCAGCGAGTCTTGTCAGCAAACGTAGATTAAGGGAATACCTTAGCGTAATGGTTGGCAACCTCGAGATTATGTCACAACCTTCTTTCAGATACATATTTGGGGGTTGAACTGGACTCAAAGATTTTTTTTTTTTTTTGTTTTTGCGTTCTTTATTATTTATTGCAACATTTTGCATACAATACAAAGCCTAACAATAATTGAGAAATCTTAAAAACGAACTAATGAAGTTTTAAAAGTTTCTATAGTGGTGAGCTAAAGAAACTTTCCAGTGTGGCGTGGTCCTCCCAGGTTTATGGGGCAGGACAGTCATTCCGACGAAGGCGCGTGCGACAACTCATATAAGATAGTGATCGAGCTAGTGGATTAGGATGTTCCGAGAGCTTAACAAGATATTTTTGTTTTATTTGGTCCAATTCGGTTTTAATTAGTGGGACGTTAAGGTCTCTGTGGATATTCGCGTTCGAAATGTACCAGGGAGCACCTGTTAAGAAACGAAGTATTTTTGATTGGGCTCTTTGGATGACTTCAACGTTACTTGGGCTTGCGTTCCCCCAAAGCTGGGAACCGTATGTCCAGATAGGCTTTATTAAGCTGTTATATAACAGCACCTTTAGATCGAGGCTTAGCCCAGATCTTGGGTTTAAGAGCCAGTGAAGGGACTGGGCTTTTAATTTCATGGAAATTTTTTTGGCTTCTATATGCTTCCGCCAGGTGAGTCGTCTGTCCAAATGTACTCCTAGGTAGGTGACTTCAGTACAGTGTGGTACGGTGGTGTTGTTAAAAGTAATGGACGGGCAGTCTCTCTTGTTTAAGGTGAATGTTACGTGCTTGCATTTATCCGGATTGACTTTTATACGCCAATTGTCTAGCTAGTTCGATACCAGTTGTAAATGATCACTAAGCTCTTTCGTCGCTTTTTTGGGGCAGCGTGAGTGACTGATGATTACAGTGTCATCCGCAAAGGTTGATGTCATAAGGCGGGGATTTGTAGGTATGTCAGCAGTGAAAATGATGTATAAGAGCGGACCGAGAACACTGCCTTGTGGGACGCCAGCATTAATGTGGTACTCGTTTGAGGTGAAATTTTTGCATCTCACCACGAATAACCTTTTAGTAAGGTATGACTCTAGTAGTTGGTGTGAGTTCTGTGGAAGCACTCTTTTTATTTTGTGAATGAGACCGTGTATGGCATATACACGGTCAAAAGCTTGAGCAACATCAATGAATATAGCTGAACGGTATTCTCGGTGCTCAAAAGCCGTTCTGATACCCATAGTGACACGGTTTACTTGCTCGATTGTAATGTGTGTTGATCTAAACCCGAATTGATGTGTGGGGATAATGTTGTTTGCGTTTATATACGGTATGAGCTTCTTAATAAACATTTTTTCAAATAATTTTGATAGCACCGGCAGCAAACTTATAGGCCGATATGAGGACACCATTGATTTGTCTTTACCAACTTTAGGGATCATAATTATTACAGACTTCTTCCAAAGTGCTGGGAAGTAGCCCACTTTGAGTATTGCGTTAAAGAGCATTGCAATGAATGATATTGCACAGTTTGGTAGCTCAATAATCATCTTGGGAGTGATGAGATCGTGTCCAGGCGCTTTCTTTGGGATTAAATTATGAATTGCTGCTCTTATCTCATTTGAATTAGTTTTAAGCACGCTGCAATTAGCCATGGCTGCTGGGGAAGTTGAAATCCGTTTCTTGGCAAGTTTGGTTGAAAGACGGATTTGAAAGCCTTTTCCTCGTCAGATCTCGCCCAGTTTCCACTTTGGTCCCGGATGGGGCTGTCAGCTGTTATTGGTGGATTCATGCGGTCTTGGCTCTCCAAATCGAAAACTTGATACTCGTTGATGAAAGGTTTTCAATGTAGTGCCTTTGGATTTTGCGATCTTTAGTCTTAAGAGCATTTCTTAACTGTTTTTTAGCAGTTTTGAGTCTTTGTAACGAAGCGGGCGATCTACTGATCTGCCATTCACGTCTTAGCCGGCGTTTTACTGAGACTAGCCGTTCAATTTCCGCACTAGTTAATACGACAGTATTCTTGGAGCCCGGTTATACATTCGGTGTCGTGGCAACAGCAGCGCTCGCAATGGTTATGTTTTTATACCTAAGCCATCCATGAGGTAAGCTTAAGGGAAAGATCGCTTTTTGTGGGATGCTCCAGTAAGTGAAAAGTGACTGGAGAATTGTCTGAAGATAGCTCGGCATGAGTTTCCGTTGAAATCACACTACGAGAGATATTACAAGTAACTGCAAAGTCGATTAGGTCAGGAATTTTCCTTGGATCCGCTGGCCAATATGTAGGCCTTCCCGGAGAAGCAAAGTTGAGTTTGTTGATTGGATTTATTAATGTGTTGTAGAGCTGTTTTCCTTTAGGATTCGCAAGTCTAGAGCCACAGTGAGGGTGTTTAGCATTAAAGTCACCTGCCGCAAGAAATTTGGACCCTGGGGTGTCGAAGAACTGCTTGAAGCACGATTCGGAAATCGAAAATCGGGGTGGACCGACTTATAGTGTTTTAGTCGCCTTCTGATAAGTATACCCGTTCCGCCATGTGCTTTGCCATCAGGGTGGTGTGTGGCGTAGAAGGAGTAGCCCGGAATCTCGAATTTATATCTATTTGTAAGGTGCGTTTCAGAGAGCAATAAAACATCAGTTTCTGTCTCAGCTAGGTATTTTATGAGCTCAAGTTTGTGTTTCGATACGCCGTTTGCGTTCCAGGAAGTTATTCTGAACGAAGGCATTTTAAGTACAGAGTTTTTGTAAGATTAGAGTTTGCTTTTTTAATATCTCTTGAAGCATGTTTTGCATTAATAATGTAGTCTGGGACATACATTGTATAAAATTAGCAATCAAATTTTCAAGAGAGCTATGTGGTGTGGGTGGTGTTATTTCCTGAGTTATACAATGCTGTGAGACTTCATTTTTCTGAGATTGTTGGAGTGTACGCTTGCTAGTATCTGTTACTTTCTCTGGCACTACGGTGGATATTTGTTGCGAGCCAGGTTAGGAAAGTACGTGGATCTTGCATCGTGGCATTTGTCTCGGGTCGGTTATGGGCAGTTGCAGTTACTTTGCGCTGATTCATTCGGTTTTTCAGTTCTTTAAAAACTGGACAGCCTCTATAATTAGCAGTGTGATTACCCCAGCAGTTACTACATATTTTTGATGTTGTGTCTGTTTTGTTTACAGTGCATTTTGAAGACTCGTGAAGGTCACCACACGATACACAGACAGAAGGTATGGTACAATACGATTTCGTGTACCCAAATTCCTGACAGTTTGTACACTGCACAGGGTCTTTGCACTTGTGAGGTTCCTCTACAGTGATTCTGCGTTGAAGAAAGTATTGCAAATTGTATATTGGGTGAATGTTGTTTATTCACATGAGAGAGCTCGACCTTGAACATTGGCTGGGGGATTTTGCTTCTGTTCAAGATGTTGATCACAACCCTAGTACCGAACCTTTTGATTTTGCGGTCTCCTCCTTGTGCGGGATAACTGTTTCCGTTATTTGACTACCGACAGGGTTTTGGTGACTTATTGAAGAAATTTGACGTGCTGCTATAAGAGGAACAGAGTTAACACTATAACTTTTTTCTTTACCGTTTGTGCTGGATGTGTATGCTGCTTGTTCTCTCTGAACTGTATTAAAAATGGGTGCCAAGGTTGTTGCAGTGACCAATGATGAAATTGAACAGGTGGTTGATGTTGTTGCTATTTTTGCAACCGTTGTAGTAGCGGTTGTTGATGTTGTTGTGCATGAGGTTTCATTGTTTGTGTTATAGCTTGTGATGTTGTTTGCGAGCGGATGGTGAAGTACCCGCAGTTGGAGAGCCTACGCTCAAGCTGAAGAGCGTCAGTTCCACTCATCAGCGACACACAAATTGGACACGGATTCAAAATACCGTTGGACTTTTCGTTGTTATTGTATATTTTTGTTTTTGGTGTAATGCTTGTTTTATTTTTTCAAAAAGAATCGATAGCGAAAGTTTGTTAATACGTCCTTACTCACCGACGATCAAACTTGAATGATCAAAGATGACACTCAAGCAGCATTTGACGCAAACAGCTGCTAAAGCATTGAAAGTATCAGGTGCTGTCCTAAGCCTGATGCTGAACTATCGATGACCCCGAGAGTAGAATTGACGACTATTGGCTAATGTTGTAACATTGGTACTAGTGTATGCTGCGCCGATCTGGATAGAGGCAAGTTGTATGTATTCATATATGAGAGGAATGAATGCAATGAATGATCATGTGCCATTCGCGTCTGTGCTGCATTTCGAACGGTGTCCAATAATGCAATACTGGTAATGGCGAGTATGATGCCGGTTGTCTTAGTTGTGGCAGAGATGAATCGACTGTTTGTCGCTAAGAGAAGCACTGGCAAAGTGAGAAGGCAAGAAGAAATATTTCTCAGTATGGTGGAATGGCAGCGGAGATGGGAAAGCTCTGACAAAGGCAGGTGAACCCATCGGCTCATTAATAACGTCGAAGAATAGGTCGGCAGAAAGATCGGCGAGGTCAACCATCACCATGCGCAGTTCCTGAGCGGTCACGGACGTTTTAAACAATATCTTCATTAGCGGGTATATGATGATGATCCCTACTGTCCGAGTTGCACAGGCGAAAACGAAAATGCAGAACACGTCTTCCTACATTGCCCAAGATTTGATGTTGCCAGATCAATGATTTTATCTGCATTTGGTGAAGTGCCGACTGTAACGAACTGCATTCGCCACATGTAAGAATCGCAGCTGAATTGGACCGCAATAAGCCAGGCGGTAGCTCAAATCATGACAAAGCTGCGGCGTATTGAACGATTACGCCGAGTTCCAACCTACGGAGAAGTAATAGGTCATTAGTTTGATATTGGCAAGAAGTTCTAACGTAAATTTATATTTGATTGGCATGGCGTAGAAGCAAACTTTGAGATGTAATGCTCCCTCTTTCATCCTTAACGTAATACTTTGCGGTAGTGCCAGGGGGAATGTAGGGCTTGGGGTGGTGGGGTTTAGTGGGTGCAAGTCCCACACTTCGAATAATAGATTCGTTTGGCTTTTAATGCTTCAACATAAAAAAAAAAAAAACCAGTTCAATTTTATGTCTCTGATCATTCATAGCTGTGAATAGGGGCATAGCTTTATATGTTGCAAATATATCACCTCTCTCAGGTCGGAGACGGGTTAATTGAAATAAATTTATTTCAAGCTTAATTTTAATTATTAGGTTATTTTCCTATCTTAAGTTTGTTATTACTTAAATGAAAGTGTTTTATGCTTAAATATTATCATTTTACTTTCCTATATTAAGTTTATATCATTTACTTTCAAGTTGACAGTAATTTGTCATAATTAAATAAATAAATATGAACTTGTTCAAACTGTACAATAGATATTTGCGGAGGAAAAAGTTTATGTTTTGTTAGAATTTATCAGGGCTTGTATTGTATTTTCGGTAATTGCAATGTACATATGTGAGGAATACCATAATGTTAAGGATTTTCTTGTACCGTCATATGTCAGATACTTAACTTTAAGCAAGTGATTGTGGCAAAAAAAAAGACCCGACTACATATATCGAAAAAAAAAAAAACATTAATATATTATTTAATTTTTTGCTTGCAGCTTTTTAGTCAAATGGTTCGGGGCTTCAATGGCGAGAACACATTTGACATTGACCGTTTAGGAGAAATGCTTGAGGAGAATCGTACCCTGCTTAAGGAAATTACACAAAATGAAAGTCTTTGTTCCGATAGAGCCACATTGCCGAAGCTGTTGTTCGAGTTAGTGCTGCAGGCAGCAAATGCTGATTCATTTGACCGAAAACGTGATGACTCAACAACATTAGAGACGACTACCAAAACGAAAGAGCAACAGCAAAATATTACCAAAACAGTGGATTTTGGTCACCCAAGGGTTTCAGTCACATTTTCATATGGTGTAGATAGCAGCAACGACATAGAAGGTGATACGGAAATAAATAATCTAGACATTAATATAAGCCCCAAAAAGCGTGTTCCTAATTTTGTCTATGCGGTTCCCTTTAAACGCTTTGAAACAGAAAATATTGGAGAAGTGGCATCGACAAAGGAAATTATTAGCAACTTGTCAAAAGTTTGGAAAGTTTTGATGGAGCTCTTGAGTCACCACAAAAGCGGGCTATTCATGGAATGTACTGAAGATTGCTACAAATTGGTTGCGACTCCAAGCGGAACCAAAATGGAACCCAGTATTAGCAAGACATACATCAGAATTAAGGTAATTGAATAAAACTTCAGGTTTGGTTCTTATTATTGTGTGATGTGATGTGTGAACTGTAGTTTCTTTTTCATGCGAGCAAGGTTCGTCCTTGCCTACGCTCTGTGATTGAGCATTCATAAATATTTGATTATAGATTTGACTTATGTTAACGGTATAGTCAGTAAAAATGCAGCATTTCAACAATGAGACCGAAATATTTGTATGGGAATTTTACGATCCAGTAATCCTATGGTCTTGAAATCTACATAGATATGGAACATTGTTCTGACACTTGTACAGTTTAAATTTCAGTTCGATAACACAAAAAACAAAATAGTTTTTCTAATAAAATCAGTAATTTCAATAATTCTAGGGTCTTGAAATTTACGCATTTTATGAACATTGATTGACTTATCTATATATATATTATATATAAAACTGAACCCAAAAAATAGTATGACACCGCAAAACTCGAGAACGGCTGGATCAATTTTGATGATGTTTTTTTTGTTGTACTCATGGAGTTACCAGTCAGGTTCGTTGATACATTTGGATCCGGTAGGTGGTCCAGGTATAGATAGCTTTATGGCATTTGTTTGAGATTTTTTCATTTGGCGCAAAATATACTGAACCGATTTGAATTTTTTTTTTTTTTAAGAACAAATGCATCTTAAAGTTGCTTAGGTTATATTGTAATAGAATATTAAAATATATTGTTCATTCACGTAAATTATTAATTACACATTTTACAACAACCTTTTTAGAAAAAACACTCAATAAATGCATAGTGGTGTAGCAACGCATGCCGAGTAACGCTAGTAGTATCTAAATTTTAATACAATAGGACAAAAAGCAAAAAAATTTTTTTAATAAGAACCTGAATTGCAACGGTTGGTTTCTATGGGAGGTACCCCATACTGCGTATATAAAAAGAAAGGTTCGTGCAAAAGTTTTTCTCTCTAGCTCAAAACTGAGGGAATTGTTTTCAGACATACAGACGGACAGACGGGCATGACTTAATCAATTCGCCTCATCTAGCTGATCAAGAATATATATGCTTTATGGTGTCTCTGTTGCCTCCTTCTACCTGTTACAAACTTCATGACAAACTTATAGTACTATTCACTGCATGAAGAGTATAAAAATTATTAGAAAACACATGAAATATGCGAAACATACACAACAAGTTGAGAATATTTAAAGTATTTACAAATAAAGCTCTAAAAGATTACGGTAAAAAGGAGAAGTGGAGAAGATAGTGTGAATCCAAAAGGTGGCCAGATATATGCAAAAATTCCATGGGAAGGTGAGAATTGGAAAAATTCGAACCACACGTGTCCGGAGCAACAATTAAGCCAATTAACAACTTTTGTGATAATCTCGTGGATCATCCATAGTTCTGCACTTGCTACGGCTTGCCCTCTGTTTTGTATGTATCCTTTGCAGCCAGACATTATTTGATCTATATTTTTGGAGTAGGCAAAAATCGAAGACGAGCCAAAACACGTGCAATCAAAACAGCTATCAAAAGTGAACTAAACATTCAAAATGGCAGACTTTGACAGCATAAGTAAGGGGAATGAGTACGCCATAAAAAAAAACAAAAATCAAATATTATGTAGCCCGCGTAAATTCTAAATTCCCGATACTTTTTGAACATACCTCGTATGTGACCTCTCTCACCTTGCTACCACGTCTATGTAAATGTCATCCACGTATCCAACTATCTCGATTCCATTGGGTTCACTAATCCGCATAATGATGTTATACAAGACATTCCACAGTATTGGAACCAATTCGGAACCTTGCAGGTGACTTCCGGATATCTCGCACGACTGAATCACAAACTACGCTTTTCGGAAGAACTATAAAGGTAACCTATCTAGCGTATTAATTATACAGCACAAGCAAAGGCATTCTTTACATTTAACACAACAGCTGCGCAGTTCTCTTCGTCACCGCGTTGCCATCTACTATATATTATATACTTATATATAATATATATACTTATGTATACTTTCTCAATTGCTTCTACTGCAAATCTCTACGGTTTCAAGCTAAAGGCCTGGTAATATGTTCACCTTCACCTGATTCGTAGCAGAATGTAGTTCATATCTAGTGATAGGGGTATATTATCCTCTACTATTTCTAGTGGTTGAAGCATCCTCAGCAATTCTCTTGGCGGGAAGAGGACAATAACTATTTCATCGGGAAAAGGGGGCGTGATTTTGAGGCATTGAGATCTATGCATTACAATTTTTTAAGCGCTGCCCCAAGAATTCCACTTCTATCAGTCTACGGACTCTATTCTGCCTTCCACTGTAGATCTCCTTGCTGAGTTAAGACTTGTATTGCTTGAATTCTATGAGACTAGAGTCTCATGACCTTCAGAAGTTAGGTTTCCTGCTATTATTTCTTGTTTTCCTAGGCATAGATCTATCGCTCCGCTTTCTTTTAGTCACCTTCAGGATGTCTACGTAGGATAATTCCAATGCTTTAGTGATGATTAAAGAATCGGGACATGTTGAGCGATTCTGACTTCACCTTTTTTAGATAATAGTTTAAGTAACTCAATCTTGTTATGAGGCATTGGTTGCTCTGATGTTGTACTTTTTTACCGATTCTTACTATTTTATACTTATGCTATTTATTCACGTTGGCTTTGGTATCTCATCACCTACATTTGTTTTGCAGATAAAAACAAATACATTAAAAGCAGTGCACACAATCTTTTAAATTATTATACTAACATATTTAATGCAGTATCAAACTAGCAAATTTTCGTTCAAATTATAGGCATATATATCTAAAATATGATTTTTTTTGTTTCTCTCTTTTTACATTATGAAATTCAAAATTCGTCAACTTGGTGATACACTCATTATTGGCAACAACAATGTGTGGTTGGTGACCACAAAAGGATCTTATATTGGAAAAAAAATATCTTTTGATGGAGACTAATCGACTTAAAGCATTGAATATGCATCTTGACTATCGCGTAAAGGAGCAAGAGAAGCGTCTTAGTATTGTTAGTTTGGAACTCACAAAAACATGGCATTTGGTGGGTAAAATGCAGCGTCAACAACGCCAATTGCATACACAGGAACAAATACTTCGGTACCAGTTCCAGCAAAAACGACGTTTGCTGAGTGAACTCAAAGATGAGCTCGAGATCTGTCGGATCAAGTGGGCCGCATCTCGTGCCAAAAGTGATGAAAGCCAAAAACAATTTAATGATCTACGGCGAGAGTTTGCTAGGCGCAAAGAAGAGGATGCAAACCATTCCTCCGAGAGTGGTTATAGTGGCTCTGGACCTCAGGCAGAGGATGAAGGACATAGAGGTACTATTGAAGGAAGTGGTAATGTTGCTGGTATTGATAGGATTCTTTCGACTTCAACTTTGGCTACTACTGGAAATTACCATTTCAACAAGTTATTTAAGTATTCTTGCCGGGCAAAACGTGTGCAAAGTTTATCTCCAGGAGGTGTCAAGTCTTATAGACAAAATTCGACAATAAGTGATACTGGAGATGGGGTTAACTTCCGTTGGAATAGTACACCGCCGACTTGTAATTGGCTTGAAATAGAAGATGATAAAGTCAATATTGATGTCAAGAAATGTGCGGGCACTTCACATTTTAAAATTGTTACTTCAAAAAACTTTACACGTAGCTCAAGAAGTAAACAGCGTAGTTTCTTTTTAAAGGCCTTGTCAACCAATTTCCTCTTATCAGCAGTTGGCGATGAAGGAGTTTCAAGAACACAAAAAATGGAGGAACAATGCCAAACACTTACCCAAAAAATTGTTGAAACATCAGGAAGCCAGAAAAGATTGGAAGTACAACTTAGCAAAATATCTCCAGTGCAGCATTCTACACCATTAAATGAACTTATTAGTTGTGAATGCATTGAACGAATGACACGTGCTCAATCTGTTCCGATCTCTGCAAAACTTACACAGAGAGAGGAAGAGTACACACGTAAACGATCAGAGCGGCTCGGTAGACTGGAAGAAGAATCACGTCAGTTAATGTTACGAATCAAGCGTACAGCAGAACGCGGTGACTACTTACACTGTTTCCTAGATCGCATTCGTCGTGTATCTTGCACTCGTGCGTTCAGTTTTAAGGATATCACTCAAGAAAAGTATACATTGCCTTACAGTACTAATAGTAAAATGACAAAACAAATAAGCACAAGCACCGCAATTAAACTTACAGATAAGGAAAAAGAATATTCCTTCAAAAGATCAGCTCATTTGAAACGATTAAAGCAGGAAAGTAAGAAGTTAATAATGCAACTTTCGCTCAACTTACGACGAGGAGATTCTTTAAGTAACAAACTAGAAGCTTTACACGAGCGCTACAATAATGTGGGTGGCGTATCAGATAGGATATCAGCTGGTAATTCAAGTCACATTGTCAATAGTAAAAATGGGGCTAACTCTAGGAAAACTATTTCGGCAGGGAAATGTCTCAAATATAATAAGAGCGTTAGAGAAAATTACGGAGGACTCTTACACTTTACTGAAAAGAATGATGAAAATTTATTAAATAGAACCGCTTTATTTGGCGAAGATATGATAAATGGTATTAAAGTACGGGAGGACGCTAGTGAGACTTGCAGGGCTGGCAAAGAAATGAAAGTGTCCAAGCTTGAAAGTGGAGGTGAAATAGTGAACAATGTTCAAGTTATCAGCATTGATGATGTAAGGCCTTCATGTACCTCTGTGTCTGCAACGCCTGGTCAAATTGCTAAGACTCAAGGGGCTGTACCTAAAATAAAACCGGAAGTGCAGCTTTGTGCAGCCCATAGACAGCAAAATATAACAGAGAAATATGTGTCGATTGGTATCAAACCTCATAGAAAGGAAAATCGGAATAACGGCGGCAAAGAAGTTATTCAAAAGGAGTCTGAATCTTTAGAGGAAATGGTAAAACGTTTAAGATCGTTGCCCTTTCCTAATGTAGAAGCATCTACAGAACAATCAGTAGAACCATTAAATAATACTGAGCATTCAAAACAGAACAACAAATAGACAGAATTTTTGGAATAATTAAAGACATTATAAATGTATTCCTTTACTATTCTCCAATTGATAGCTTTTGTTGTACATAGATATAATAAAATAATTATACAAATCGTCTCATTTTACTAAGAAGTAGTAAGCCAACTTTTTAAACAGAAGAACCGTTTGCCATATTCGATTTTTTCGTAAAGCTATGAAACAAACTAATCATTATTAACTGTCGCCCGATCATTACCCGTTTACTTTCGATTACGTAAATACCCAATAGCAGAGGTCTGCCCTCACAGACTTACATCAAATTTGTCATATTGGCTGATTTATAAAAGGTGTATAAGTTCTCACATCTTCATTACGTTTCTAATTAGATCGGAAAGTAAGATTGAAAAATCCATATGTGACCTAAATCCACTTAAAACCAGTACTTATGAAATTAACATTTATTCAGAATCAGCTGAATCTTAAATATCTTGAGCTCCCATATTCCGCAATAGTGTTTCTTACAAAGATTGTTTAAAGGGGTCCTTCGAATCGGCTACTTTCCTTCGCAGTGGAAAAAAGCAGTAAGTCAAGATCTTCTTCTTTCAAGCCAACAAGTCTGCTTCCATGCCCTCGCCAAATTGTTTGAAAAGCAAATTATTCTTAAAATTATTCAACATCTACAACTTAATTATGTATATATTCATAACAAATGAATATAAAATAAAACCTTGCGTTCCGCAAGGTAGTGTTCTCTGCCCAATTCTATATACATTACAAACTTATATATATAGGATCAGAATCATAACAAACTTTTACCTTAATGGTATCATATTTAAGAGCTGCAAACTGACACGGAAGAAACAACTTATTGTTATGTAATAATAATATAATATGTATCCGAGGACGAATTTCTTACGAAGTGTGGGGGAGTGACATAAAACATAATGCTCTAATACTAAGAACAAGCATGTCCTTCCTTGTCCTTCAAAATATATTTAAAATAACTTTTACAGAACTTCATTATCTATGATTTCCACTCTTCGTAGCTGCGAATTGAACCGATCGAAAATGCTGTAAAAATTATAATGTTACTATGAAGAACAATGAGCAACGTTATTGTCGGCACTTGCGTGGGCCCTAGTTTAGGTAGTAAGATAAGTTAGTCAGAAAATTTCACCTGAAAAGGAATATTGTGTTACTTCTATTAAATAAATAAAACATTGTGAAAATATTAAAAGAAGCTTAATTTTAAACTGCATAATTATTTGTGAATAAATAAAACTAATAAAACATTAAAAAATTTTAAATCTAAAAAACAAGTAGTAAAAAAAAAAAAAATAAATAAAAAAAAAATAAAATAAAATAAAAAGGAAATCGACCAAGTGAATAAATAAGAGTAAGGAAATAAAACTAATAAATACATTTTCTTTAATTTTACTACTGCATTTTTTTTACCAAATATTGCAGTTGATACGATAACCTAAGTTAGCGTGCAATGTGTGTGTGTTAAACAAATAACTGCCGTTCGACATAGGTTATCTGCAAAAAACAAACATGTAAGAAGTTTAACGAAGATATACTCATCACGCACCCCCTCGAAAACGTTTTTACCAACGCTCTGTGAAAGAGCATTCAGAAATATTTAAGTATTGTTTTGATTTATGTTCAGGGTATAGTCAATATATAGCATTTCAATACTGAAGCCGAAATATTTGTATGGGAATTTTACGATCAAATTTCAGTTCGATAACACAAAAAATAAAATATTAAAAACAATTTATTAAAAACTTAAATTTGGGTTTGGGTTTGTATGGAAGCTATACGATCCATTATATCTAGAGTCTTGAAATTTAAGCATTTTACGGACATTGATTAGAATATTATACATATATCTAAATTTTAGTTCAATAGGCCAAATAAAAAAATAAATTTTTCTAAAAAGAACATGAATTTAAATGGTTGGGTTGTATATCCCTAGGTGTCCGATTCGTCTGGTGCCGACAAATATACTGCACCTATCTTAAAAACTAATAGTACCCAAGTTTTAGTTCGAAAGGACAAAATTCAAAAAAGTTTTTGAAACATGAATTTTAATGTGTGTTTCTGTAGAAGGTGCACCCCTCCCCACAACTTATAATGCTATACACTCCCATGGAGAGTATAAAAACTTACGCAAAAGGAAAATTAAAACTTTCCTAAAATACCTTAAAAGTAGCTGTTCCAACAAACGTGAATGCATTGAAAAAACAACTTTTAAACTCGATACAAATATATTAAAAGTCGTTGTTGTTACAAAAACCTAAATCAAATCAGAATTAATTGAAAATAACCTTAGTCTGTTGTTCCAACAATTAAAATTCATCAAAACAGCATATTTCTTGGATCAATAGAACTACTGCTGAGCCCACAAGCCTTACGCATTGTCCAACTCCAGGGAGCAAATGATTGGTCAGCGTTGCGAGCAGTATCAATGAGTATAAGTGCCACAAACCGTTTGAGGAACTATTACTGAAACTGTACTAATTATCAATGTCATCTTAGAAATTTTTTTGATGAATTAGAAATTAAGAGTAGATTACTATCTACATATTATAAAACAAAGTCGCTTTTTTCCTATATTCGCTTAAATCTTTAAAACTACGCAATGTATTTTGATGCGGTTTTTTTTAATAGATAGAGTGATTGAAGAGGAAGGTTTATATTTATAATAACATTCATTAAATAGTGGAGAAATACTGTTATTTTCACTATACATATACCTACATATTTTTTTTAAAAGAACAAATGATTCTGATGATAGAATATAAAAATATATTGTAAATTATTAATTACACATTTTACAACAAAACTTTTTATAAGAAACACCCAATTAACGCATAGGGGGTGTAGCAACGCAAACCGGTTAACGCTAGTTTTAAATAAATTAAACAACAATAAGACTACGTACACACAAGCTATGAATAATACTATAAAAACTGTAATAAGCAAAAAATTACCGGACAGAATCTTCATGCCATTGGCAAGACATGACGTCTCTACAATTTCTAAACTAAAGCATATAGCACAGCAAGAAAGTCTGCATGAAGACTTTAGTACCATTAACACATATCAAAATTCTAAAAAATTTAGGCATTAATGCTTACCACCACATAGTAACATTACTTGCCAATTAACAAAAATAATCAACGCCAACTTACGAGACAGGCAACTTTTGAACAACGCATACTGGGCCAGATTTCCAATTATTTGCCATAAATTCAAAAAATTATTGTAAACAAAACTTGATTTTTATTAAATAGTCTTAAAATGCATATTAGATATAATGAATTCAGAAATATTCTTGCAAATATGGCAACTTTTTAATTTTAGCAGACTTTCAAAGTCAGTTATTCGATCAGCTGCTTGTTGTAGCAAAGGAGACGCGAGATTTTTTGCAAACTTTTTGCATATACAAATTTAACACGTGCTATATAAAATTGAAAATTAATAGTGGCAATGAAAGATCATGGTATGTTAAATGTAAAAACGGGAAACATCATTTTTTTCTACTTGTTAAATGTTATTTCTCTGTACTGTTTTATTATGTCCTTAAATAGAAAAAACATAACCAATGTGCCGGTCTATTATGGAGTGGAAACTAACTTTCTGCCAATTTGTGCAAAATGTAATAATGTGGAATTACAGCCAAAAGTGTGTATTTAATGGTAATATTATTACTTATTTAGAGTTTTTGCATATTATCTGGATATCTTTTAATTTACAGCTAAATTGGATTTCTGCCACGCAACGCTGCTTAATATTTGGAATGAGGACAATTTGATGTAATATCAAACTTGATTTTTGATCAGCTAAAGGAACATCATATTAGCGATGGGAAAAGAAGTAAAATAAATAATAAAATCAAAAGCTTTGAACTTTATATAAAAAAAGATTTGCCAAAATGTAGTCGAAACAGAAATGTATTTAAGGCAAAGCATTCGAAATGTATGTCGAATATGATATTCATAGTGAATACTAGAGATTCCTTAAGTCATTCAATGTATCGAGTGGGGCGCCCCCGTATAGCATATGAGAATGCAGGACCACGGCTGAAGAGGAAGTTGGCATCTCATCTAGCAGATAGACAAGATCACAACACAACTTTTCTTGTGCATGCTGCCACAGTTTCAGCGAACAAATCGAATGAAAAAGAAAATTCACTTACGTATGTTAAGATGTACTTTGTTTAGTTCGAATGAGCCAAATGAAGTAAGAAAAAACTATTTTCTTCGAAACCTGTACCCCTAACCCCGAATGAGGCTTTTGAATTTTTGCTCGAAAATTCCGACTAAAAGTTAGCACAACAACATTCGGAAATGAAATAAAACTAGTCCTTTTAATTAGTACCCCAGCTACAACAAAGGAGAGAAGCAAAATCTAAATGCAGGACCAAGGGAATTACTATAAATGAAACAACAGCTCAAGTCTCTCTAAGAAACTTGTTGGATCATACCATTTCTTGCATCAACCTTTGACAAGAAGAAGTATTCAAACAGTTTCCGGAAATTTCAAGCGTTAATCTAATCGCAAGTTATGGCTTCGATGGGTCGACTGGCCAAAGTATAATATATACAAACAGAGAATTAATAACACCGAACCGTTTATTTGATCAATCTTTATTTATTACGTCCGGGATACCACTAAAATTAATGGATGATTTTGGAAGAGTTTTATGGCTAAGTCCTAACCCTCAATCTATCAGTTTGTCAAGGAAAGCAAGGAACATATTCTTACGAAAAAAAATAATTTGGATGCACCAATACAAAATTTATCATTTTACTTATGTACTATTTTAAGGGAAGGAAATATCACCGTAACTTATGATTTTCATATGACCTTAATAGATGGGAAGGTTTTAAACATTTTGACTGGAAGAAAATCTTGTCAATTGTGTCCTATCTCTAGGGTCATGCAAACTAGCGATATTTGTTCACCGATATTTAAACCAAGATCTGCAATCCTTGCAGTATGGCGTTAGTCCAATTCATGCGTGGATATGTTTTCTCGAGTCAAAATCTCTTATAGAATTGGGTTAAATAAATGGCAAATGGGAGATGCTCAGGATAAAGTGCAAATGACGGCTAGAAAACAACATATACAGAATAGATTATGGAAGGAAATGGGCTACATGTGGATAAACCGAAACAGAATGGGAATGGAAATACCAACGATGGCAACACTGCAAGGCAAGCATTTTCAATTGTACAGTTATTTGCAGAAATCTTAGGAATTGATAATCTGTTCTAGAAAGTTTCCATACTATTTTAGTTGCTATTTCATGCGAACACCCAATTAGTGCTAGTAAATTTCAGTAATTTTGCCAGAAAACTTTCTCTCTTTACATGCCCAAATACTAATGGTATTCGATGTCACCAACTGTCCATTAAATATTAGTTCACGGTTTTCAAATAATAACATCGTCTGCAATGCCAATAGGTTGTCTTGGAGAAAACGGATGAGAAGCACGCAACAAATATTATAAGCGCGACAGGCGGTCACATTCACGACAATAACAATATGACTGATGTTTGCCAAAGAGCAATAGATTCTTCAGATCCTCTTTTATCCAGCATTTTTCTTAATAAAAGACCAGATTAAAGCACAAATAAAACGTTCCCAAAAGAAGTCATTGGACGTCGGGTCAGTTTTGAAAATGAATCCAAGAACATTTTGCCAGACATCGATAGCGACTCTGATTTTAATGATGATTCTGAAATTCAATTCAGTTTAGATGTAGAAATACATGAAATTTAAATAATAATTAATTAAATTGTAGATATAGAAAATACTTAAGTAAGAACTGTTTTGAAGAATACATTTTTTATTTCATTATTCATGTCATTAATTTATATGTTAAAGACAAAATATGTATGCAGAAAATTAATGTTTATAATATTTTTAACATAGGTATGTTTCAAAGCTGCAGGAAAAAAATGCATTATTTTGTAATAGCATTAATTAGCATGAACTTTCTTTTTTTGATATTGCTGGTATTTAGTGAATCTCCTACATGTAAGTATGAATATGACTAACAATAAGGTTTCAATTCTTAAAAACTAATATACGTGGGTCCCTCCTACAATGAAGAGGAATGGGTTCACTTAGCACTACGAGCCTCTAAGTAAGCGGCTGGGCTGCATGATCGTTACGAAGCAGACGAGATGAGTTCCTTGTATGGACAAGGACTCTGGCTACAGGGTTAACGTTTCGTACTAGTTTCTCCATGTAAATAGCTTTACGCTTGGAACGTTCTTCTTTTACTGGTGGTACTTCCAGCTCTTTGTGAATGTCTTCATTCCTGATGTACCATGGAGCTCCAGTGATTGTTCTAAGTATCTTGGATTGTGCTCTTTGTATAACTTCAATGTTACTCGCGCTACCCTACAATTCAGAACCATATGTCCAAATTGGTTTCATAACAGAGTTATATAGCATCACCTTGTACTCAAGTCTCAGTCCAGATTTAGAATTGATTAGCCAGTGAAGACTTTGAGCCCTTAGTTTCGAATGTATCTTTTTAGCTTCTACATGCTTCCGCCAGGTAAGACGTCTGTCCAGATGAACGCCAAGATAAGTTACAACTTGAGCTTGAGGAATTGTAGCACCAAATAAAGTTACTGGAGAAGGACTTGTCGGTTCAATGTAAATGTAACATTACATTAAGCTTACCTTTCCCCTCATTGACTTTAATTCTCCAGTTGGATAACCACTCCTGAAGACATTTAATATGAGCATCCAAACCTGCAGAAGCTTTAACTGGCTGATTAAGGTAGTGTCATCAGCAAAAGTCGAAGTAACAATTTGACTACTAGTTGGAATGTCGGCAGTGAACAACGTGTATAGAATTGGTCACAAGACACTGCCCTGGGGGAACTCCTGCTTTTATCATAAATTCATTTGTAATGAAATTTTTCTGCCTTACTAAAAGCACTCGATTTGATAAGTAGGATTGCAGGACTCTATGCATATTTTGCAAACATTTAATTTTGTAAATCAAATCGTCAAGCCATACACGATCAAATGCTTGTGCGTCATCAAGGAATACTGCTGAGCAATATTCTCGCAGTTCAAAGGCAGTTCTTATTTTCGAAGTAACTCTGTTGAATTTCTCAATCGTTCTATGTTTTGCTCGAAAACCAAATTGATGATGGGATTGAACTATTTGTTTGTAAATGGTGATTGAGTTTGGCTCTAACATGTCCTAACCTTCCCAAGCTAAGGAACCATTATGATAACCAATTTCTTCCATTGCTTTGGAAAGTATCCAATTCGAAGGATAGCATTGAAAAGACACGAGAGAAATACTATTGCTGCGTTTGGAAGTTCAGTTATCATTTTTGGCACGATTTTATCATAACCAGCAGATTTTTTGGGGTTCAGTTGAGTCCTTATAATAGATACATTTTCAGTTGAGCTTGTTTTTAATGGAGACATATTTACTGGATTTGTGATTATCTGGTGATGTAGCACAGTTCCAGAATCAAGTTCCACAGAAGTTTTTTGCGATTTCTTTGCTTTCTAAAGTGAAAATCTAGTGTTTGTGGGTGATAGATTATAGATGAAGCGCCTTTGTGCCTCGAGCTGGTCGCTTGAAAGTGCTTTGGCTAGTTTTTTTGTTGCATTTTTTAGCCTTTGTTTAGCAGTAGGAGATCTATGCTGTTGCCATTCTCTTCTCAATCGTCGTTTAGAAGCAACCAATTTCCCTATTTTTGAGAAAGGTTTTCTGCTGAACTTGTGAGCAACAATCGCAGGCGTTGATACCTCAGCTGCAGCTATCAACACAATACTTAACTCATTAACAGATTTGTCGATATCACTTTAAGAGTTGATCGCAGGTGCAATTTATTTATATTTACGTACCACCATGAGCCTTTCCATCCGGAAGATTTGCTGTATAAGCTAAGAAAGAAGTTGTTATTGCTAGTCAAATGATTCTCACAGACTAACATCACATCTACATTTTTGTCCTCCAGATACTTCATCAACTTTAGTTTGTGCTGCGAAACGCCATTTGCGTTCCAGTGAGTTATTTTTAAATGAGCCATTATGGGGAATTTAACTTATCCAAAATTTTCATTTAGATTTTCATCATCTCGTGAAAAGAGTTTTGCTTCATTAAGATTATTTCATTTAGGGTCTGTAATAATTTCACCAACATAATTTTATTAGAATTTTGTGGTTGCAACACTGGCTCATTACATTTTGAATTGGGGTACTTTGTGAAATTGGTTCATTATTTTGAGACATTTGAGCCTCAGGCTTCACAATCATTTTCGCAGCTTGTTATTGAGTGCCTAAGCGCACTCACACAGGGCACCTTCATAAGACACATTTGATGAATTTTTTAAGATCGGGATTATCGCGACTAAGTTTACAGTTTGCGGTTTCATGCAAGTCACCACAAACTACACATTTTGAGAGAAGGGTGCAATAAGATTTTGTGTGGCAAAGTGCCTAGCAATTTGTGCATTGCACAGGATTTACTCGTTCCATAGTTACCTTACGATAAAGTAAATATTTAAGGTTGTATATGTGATGCACTTCATTTTTCTTTAAATGCTGCAACTTTGGAGCCGACTCGATTTTGTGGATTTTTTTTTTTTAAAGTTATTGATCACTACTTTGACCTCAAACCCTTTTTCTTCCAGGGCACTCTTAATATCGCTACAATCAACAGAGGGTTCAATGTCCTTAATTACAACTACTACCCCTACACTACTTTTAAGCTGATAGGTATAATAGTTTCTCTTAGTCTCCTAAATGTAATTGGTTACAAAACTGTAGTTTGCTTCCGTATAAATTTGGACCTTAGTTTCTTTAATATTAGCCTTGGTAATAGGGACAATATGAAAGTTATTATTGCCAACTATTCTTTGGATAGCTTTCTTCACGAACATTTATTGAAGGAGGTTTTGCGGGTTTCGGTTTTGATGAGTTTTTGTCATCGTTTTTAGTAGGTTCATCCTTTTCAGCAAATAGTTGGAACCTATTTCTTTCCAAAAGTGTTTTCTTAGCATTATTGTTGTTTTGCGAGCTTAGTTTACGCTTATTGTGGATTTGTATGTAGCGGTCAACGCCTGTATGCACTGCCACTTTATCTTCCAGGGTCCCGTTTTGCATGCGCTGCTTTTGACTACCTGCTGGTGATACAATTGGGTTTTTGATTGCTTTAGTTTGCGTAACAGAATTTTTTCTATTGGTTGCTTGTACTGGCATTGGGTTGTTACTATCGCTATTAAGTGTTTGAGTGTTTGTTGTTGTTACAGTAAATGCATGTGATGACGCAATCGAAGCAGTAGCTAAGAACACTGTTGTTGTTCCTGAAACTGCACTAGCTGTTGAAGTAAAAGCTGTGATTTATGTTGTGTTTGTTGTAGTTTTAAACACAGTTGCTTCTGGGTTTGAATAAAAAGGTGGTTGAGGAGAAGGGCACTGGGCACTCCATGGGAGTGAGTGGCTAGTGCTTACTGTACTTGAAGACAGAACAGGAGAGCAAGATTGTGCTTTATCTTCGGGCGGCTGTGCGGTTAATATGGAACAACATTTGTTTTTGTTCCTGGTATCATTAGCGACAAACGAGAAGTAAGCATTTCTCGCTGTCATTATTAGGGCTGTTAGGCTTTGATAAAAAGAAAATAAAATAAAAATTTATTAGTTGCGAGGTAAACGTCTGTTCAGCAAGACTGCTCGAAAATGCTCGAATGACAACCTACAATACCTGCAACACTACAGAATCACCGTATAGGAATCCCACAACTTTATAGACTCCGTGCAATGCATAAACTGTCAGGAATTCGGTCATTCCAAATCGTATTTTGCACCACTTTGTGTCTGTGTATGATGTGGTGTCCTCCACGAGTCCTGCAACTGCCTTGCAAACAAAACTGACAGAGCATTAAAAAAGTTCAGTAACTGCTTGGGTAATCACACAACAAATTATAGAGGCTGGCTTAAAGTGGATTATTTTCGAACTCTATGAAAGAAATCAGTAACAATTATGATCCCGAAAGTAGATAGAGTATTTGCTTTCAAAATTATTTGAAAAAATCCTTATTAAGAAGCTCACACCTCATATAAACGAAAGCAACATCATCATTTTGGATGAAAACACAGCACAATCTAGTAAGTGAACCGGATTACTACGGAAATCAGAACTGCATTTGAGCACCTAGAATACTGCTCAGCTTTATTCATTGGTGTTGCTCAAGCTTTCGACCGAGTATGGCATGATGGTCTCATGCAAAAATAATATGATTGCTTCGACAGAACTCACACACGCTGTTAGAATCATATCTTACCTAAAGGCTAGTCGTGGTGAGATGCAAAAACTATATATCAAACGAGCATTACATTAACGCTGGCGTAGCACAAGGCACTATCATTTTCCCACTCTAATAAGTCCCATTCACCGCTGATATCCCTACAAATCCACGCATCATGATATCAACCTGTGCGGTGACACTGCATTCACGAGTCGCTCACGCTGCCCCAAAAAGTGTCAAAAGAGCTATGTGACCACTTGCAAGTTGTATCGGACAGGGTGGACATTTGGCGTATATAAGCCAATCCGGACACATGTAGGCACGTGACATTAAATAGTAGTGATTATCCATCCATCACTATGCGAAAAAATCCAATATTTTGGCATAAACTTTAAATACCTATAAAGCTAGAGACTTGAAATATTGCACGAATGTTCATTAAAATAAAGTAGAATTTGGAAAAAAAATTCATCAAAACGAAATTGTAAATTAAAATATTGAATAAATTGTATCATTGAAGATGCTTTTTTACAAGCCAACACAATCTAGATAAAAGACTTTTTTGAACGATATGTCATTTCACTTACCTATATAAAATTAAGCGTAAAAGCCCTTCTGCTTTTATTTCAGTAATTCTTAATTTTTTTTTTTTTGCCTAAGCCGAAGCAGCGTTTATAATAAGCGGAGTTATATGATGTTGTTGTGAATCAAGCTCCAATGCTAATTTTCTTTTTAAACGAGAGGCTCCACCTAGATAATTTAACTGTTTATGACCAATTTTATTTTGTGATGTGTCATGCTCATTAAACACAAGCCATCGCGAATGTAAATGTCTGTTGATAAAAGCAATAAAATAAGTCGAAAATAAATGTAAAGGCGAATGTTCAGAAATTTAATTTCTCGAACCCACGTTACATCTCCTCCTTCAAAATAAGTGTTCCGGACGATATTTTTGCTACTATTTGCCATTGCTGGCATTCGATCAGTGAAGACGTGTTTCTTTCTTCCGCGCCTAAGCTCAGCCTCGACAAAAAAAAAAAAAAAAAAAATTTTTTTTCATATACTTATTTCTATTTACTGGAATTTCTTGTTGTTTTAAGTTTTAGTTCCCTTTTCTATGCGATTCATTGAATTAGTAAAGTAAAATTTAAAACATACAAAGAAATCAATAGAGATCTATAACAAAGTCGTTAAGATGAGCTTTGCTCATCAAAAAAAACAGTTCAACAACAAAGACGACAAGAAATACATATTTCTCGTTTATCTCTTCCTGTCCCAAAAACAAAAATGAATCCTCATTTTTAACCACCAAGTCGCCTGAGCGCAGGGCAAGTTCTTGTTCTCCTGCTCTTTGCTCTGACAGCGCGAACTCCAGGTGCTCCTTACCATGGAGCACCCAGTGCCCATCCCCACAAACGCCCCTGTACTCTACCCAAGCTGCAACTGTATCAGCAACTACAACAACTATAACACAAAGCACTGCTTGTACATCAACAGCTTCATTGGTTGCATCAACAACAACAGTTTTCTCAACAACTGCTTCGATCGCATCATCGTATGCAGTTACCGCAACAACAATTAATACCAAAACTCATATCCACAACAACAACAATGATTCGATCACCCCTTTGCTCAACACTGCGACAGTTATACCTACACCAATAATTAACACAGAAATACAAAACTCAAATAATAAAACTGGATCTGTTAGCATCAAACAAAATAAACAGAAAAACGCAATCACCAGCCATACCGACTGAACAATCACCAAACATTAACAAAAAGCCCAAACCAAACAAAGCGTCAACTACCATATCTTCAAAAACTAATAAAACTAAACAAAAAAAAAAAAGCAGACCACACTTAACTACTGACTTGGCAAGCCATATTCCAATTATTTTGGCATCTTAAATATCGACGATGACAATTTAGAAGAAGCGAAGAATACTATGGGCAATGGTTCCAAGCGACCTCCAAAAGCTAATAAGCCACCACCTATTTATGTGCAGGGGGTAGAAGAAATCTCCATTCTTAATAATGCTCTGTATGAAATTGTAGATCATAACTACGTACTTAAAACATTGCCCAATGATGAAGTTTGTATCCAACCGGCAGAGCCCCTACATTATAAAAAAATCATTGAATTGCTAAAAACCAAAGATACGAAATATTACACTTTCAAGCCCAAAGATGAACGAGGTTTTAAAGTTATGTTGAGACACCTTCATCAATCAACAGACACCGACGACATAAAACGCGAACTGAAGTTATTAGGCCACGAAGTTATAAATATACATAATATCCAAGAAAGAACAACCAATAAACCACTTCCTTTGTTCTCAATTGAACTTAAAAGTAGCTCAACCAATAAAAATATTTATAATGTTACGACATTACTACACACCAAAATTAAATTTGAGAGGATGATAGTGCAATGCACCAACTGCCAAAAATACGGGCACACCCGAAACTATTGTACCAGGGATCCAGTATGCGTCAAATGAGCTGGTAAGCATAAAACAATTGACTGCTGTATGGAGTCAACTAATAAAATAAAATGTGCTCTATGTGGTGGAGCTCATACAGCCAACTACAAGGGTTGTGAAATATACAAAACCCTTAAAATCCAACGGTTTCCTGCCCTTCGACCCAAAATATTGACGGATCTCACAAAAGTTCAGCAAATGCCCATAACGTCCAGTAAAGTGGAGAATGGTATAAGCTAGCGCAAATTACAGCTGCGACTTCCCAACCCCAGACAATCAACCGACCAATCCAAAAATCTAAAGTCATCTCAACTGAGAATCCGACCATAGACAGTAATTCCTCCCATCAAAATAACAATAATATTATGCCAAATGACGATTCAGCTGAGCTTAAATCATGATGAAGCAATTGATTCAACAGGTGACTAACAGATGAATATAATCACCATCCTGATAACCAAACTTGACAAACAAAATGGACAATAAATTAAGAATTATTGCGTGGAATGCCAATGGTTTGCACAAACATATCCTTGACCAACTATTTCTAAATGACAATATGATTGACGTAGCTCTAATCTCTGAAACCCATTGCACAAGTAATCACTACTTGAGCATTCCCGGATATAAAATATATAAAACAAAGCACCCGGATGGTTCAGGATATGGTGGCACGGTTATCATTGTTAAAAACAATACTCGACACGTTGAACTAGAAAATTATCAACACGCTCACATTCAGTCGACCAAATTGCTATTAGAAGACAAATATGGACCTTTCACAATAGCAGCGATTTATTGCCCACCTAGACACTCAATCTCAACAGCTCAATTTAAGGACTACTTTAAAGAGCTTGGTCCAAGGTTCATCGTAGCAGGTGATTACAACGCGAAACATGTAAACTGGGGTTCAAGGCTGACAAACACCAAAGGGAAAAACTTGCTAAGTGCAATTCAAACGATTGGGGGGATGCACTTGAGTACAGGTGAACCCACATATTGGCCAACAGATCGGACTAAAATACCGGATCTAATAGACTTCTGTGTATTAAAAAACATGAATATAACACATTTCAATATTGACACCCGACTTGAACTTTCTTCCGATTATTCACCAATTCAAGTTGAATATAGTTGCGCAATAAAAAAAGATCAGCCCGCCTGCAAAATGTATAATTTCAGAACTGACTGGGAGGCGTACAGAGAATTTATTGACAACAGCCTCACAATAAATGTACCTCTTAGAGAACCTGACGATATTGAAAAGTCAGTGATATACTTGAATGACATTATAAACGAAACAGCTAATAGAGCAACGCCTGATCTTAATCCAAAAGAGGACAACTATATTTTCCACCGCTCAATAAAAATCCAAGTCGCGTAAGATCTGGCAAAGGACGAGAGATCCAAATGACAAAGCTAAACTTAACAAAGGAATCAAAGATTTGAAAAACAGTCTAAGGAATTTTAAAAATGAACAATTTGCAAATTATACAAAAACATTATCGCCGACATCTGACACCAACTATTCATTATGGAAGGCTGCTAAACACTTCACAAATCGCACCTTCCACCAGCCGCCACTTTTAAAATCGGATGGGACTTGGGCTAGAACCAACTATGACAAAGCTTCACTACTGGCAGACTATTATGAAAGGGCTTTTACTACCAATCAATCTAATAGTAACACCAATTTGTACAACAGGACTCCATCTCCACAATACTGTACAAAAATGATTTCAACCAATGAAGTTAGGCACTGTATTGAAAAGCGCACTACAGAGAAAAACGCCAGGTTATGACCAAATAACTGGAAAGTTACTCAAAGAGCTCCCTGCGCAGGCATTGGTATTTATTATGAATTTGTTGCTTCGCCTTTCGTCAGAAGCATAAGCAGAAGTCGAAGCATAAGAAATGAAACTTATTGCAGTTTTTTAAACACTGGTTAGAAATTATGCAAAAAATACATTACTATCAAAAATGCAATTTTTAAAATATTATTATTATATCACTTGCCTGGTACAATGATGATACAAAATGAAATTTTCCATAGGATTTATAAAAAAAGTAATAGTACAAATTAAAAGAATATACAATAAATATTAACAATACACCACTCTCCTCACTTTATTGTCTTTATGATGCCGGCAACAAATAAAAAGACGCACGTCTTTCAAAATTTCTTCACTTTGTTTTTGCACAACAGCAAACACCACACAAAATTAACACAAATTTTCTGAAATATTGTACAATAGTTCAAAAATACGCGTGTTCACTGCACTTCACAAACAATCATAACGTTTCGTTATCACATTCTTTCGTTCAGAATTTTCGCTCTAGACCAAGAGAGCAAACAAATTGCCTTTCAATTGTTCTCTCTTACTGGCTCGCTTCTGTTTACCACGTGACTAGTTAGCGAAAGGGGGACAATTGCCACCGAGCATACTACTAGGTATATAAGAATCTAAATGTCGGGGAATGGCCAAAATATGATAGCGCGTCAGTAACGCATGCGCTCACGGGGTCTTGAGTGCTTGTGTTTTTTCTAGTCATTGTGAGTAAAATGATGTCCGCGAGCTTTGCGTTACTGTTCAGATTACTTTTCAAACTAATCTCTTTTCTCTAGTCATCGTTCTCTGCAGTTATTTGTGGCATTCTTCGTGCACACGCACACCAACACTTTCTTGTACGCTTCTATAACTATCCTGATCTACACAACGCTCCGGCCGTATTTCGCAGAAAGAGTTACACACTCTCTCTCTCGTGCCTTACTCAAAGAAGCAACAATGACACTCAAAGAAAGAGTGAAGAGCGCAATACGCTCATACCTAATTTCTTCCTCTCATAATTCTTATGCACTGAAATTCATGTAATGCTCAGTCAGCTGTATCAATAGAAAGAAATACAATTATTCTAACTTACGCTACAACAAGGCCTTCCTGACTCTTACACGTCCTCGTGTATATTTTCTTTTACTTTATTTTCTTTATTTCCTCCAATTTAATTTCCCATCTTTTTTTACCTTCTTTTTATTCTTACTATACTTGTTATCTACATTATCATTACTTACAAAAGAAACTTAAACATCTGTTGGCTATATGTCTTGCTCAGTTCTCAAATCTTTATTTCTTACAGCTTTAACAGCCAATTTAACTATTCTCGAAACATTGCCACCATTTCGAGTCTACTTCACACAACTAAACTTATTCAAACAACGTGTCTTCAAATGACAGTTTTACAAGCAATCATACACATATTTAAGGCTGCGCCACCAAGAAGCTTGAATTCTTCTGAAAACCCGAACACTTGGATCTCTCTAGCATACCACAACTCACAGACTCTTGCTGCTTTCACAACGACATCTTGCATCTTATGTGCCAACCAACCACTATCACATCATCCGCGCCGCACGCCATGATGAACACCATCCGTCTACACTTGTGCGATCGGTATGATCTTGTGGCAATCATAGTCCTTGTGTATGATCTCCTTCGCTTCCTTTCTGGTCGGCGATGAAACTTTGACAATCTTAATTTTCTACATCGTCACTGTCCAAACCTTCCAACTTGACTGTAGGTCGACTGTGTGGCAATGCTCGCAAACACTCATGAGCATACTTATAAGTTTTCTTGCTCGTTAATGATTTCAACTTGTATCGGTCATCATCAAGCACTTCTGTAACAATAAATGGTCCCTTAAATTTGGATCTAGTTTTGTTTTGGTGCCGTTCTTCACTTTTGAGCAAAACATGTGCATCAACTTTATGTCTAAGAATCTTAGCTTTATTCTCTCAAATCTAACTTTATCATAGTGTGCGTCACTCAACATATTTTCTTTATCTACTGTTACTTACAACATTAACTTTTTCTTCATCACTTATTGGCATTAACTTTAGAGGTCGCGCCTCTTTGCCTATTATTAATTCCAATTGACTAACTTTTGTCACTCTATTTGTCGCAACCCACCCTGCTTTGCACGGGAGCAATTTAAAAGATATCGCTTTGGTGTTGATAGCAAGACATTTTCTTGAAGTGACGCGCGAAAGAGCTACATATAACTGTCCATGGGAAAAACACTCAATGCTCAGGTAGAATATTTGAACTTTTGATTTGTTATTTGTCTTCTCCCCGACATAGCAACAAAGGATACTGTAAGCTGTCATTAGATCGGTGCAACTCAAATATTCTGTGCAAGTTGTCGTCACGATTGTGCAATGCAATATCTCGTTTAACAAATTGTTGTCCAGCTATCACAACTGCAACTTCACTCGTAGATGGGGCATTATAACGGCCGATGTGTTCTCTTCACTTTTTTTTTTTATATATTCTACTTGGCCTTGTATTCTAAATGTAGACATAATACATCGCTCGACAACCTGCGCCACCTGCATCACCCATAAGAAGAGAGTATAGTGGCTCAGGTGGAGGAAGAATTTCATGGAATTTTATTGTTCCTTGTAAGCAACAAAGACCTTTGGACTCATCCTTCCATTTCAAAGCAGAGCAATATTCGCACACACCCGACATTATACTTATTGAAAGACAGGATCATTCTTGTATTCAATAGAAAGATCGTAATTCATGGCAGAATATAACTTATTTGACCACAAATTTAGTATATGTTCTGCCGAAGCAAGAACGTGACCACAAATTAGAAGTCCTCATAGACCTGCGTTCGTACAATTCTTGGGCTCTCTGAGATCTGCGTCTATCTCTAGCATAAAGAAGACGAATTTCACAAGCAGAAGCAAGAGTTCATATTGAAAAGTTGCAAACAGTCGAAGCTCTGAAAAGTAAAAAATTACAACTTTTGCTACTTCGACTAAAGTAATTTAAATACTGTTTCTAACTGTGCACAAATAGAAAAAATTACAAAACAACAAATAATTAATATCGGAGCATTATCTAAACAGGTAAGTCGAAAATTAAAACCCTATAAATTAGTGCAAGGGAATGGTACTATAAGTTTGTCATGAAGTTTGTAACAGGCAGAAGGAGACAAAAA
This sequence comes from Amiota minor, assembly GCA_037043295.1. Classification (NCBI taxonomy): domain Eukaryota; kingdom Metazoa; phylum Arthropoda; class Insecta; order Diptera; family Drosophilidae; genus Amiota; species Amiota minor. The sequence goes on from JBAMAW010002257.1 coordinate 111,953, forward strand.
CACCACATCAAGTATATATATTCTTGATCAGATCGATTAGACGAATTGATTAAGCCATGTCCGTCTGTATGTATGCAAACTAGTCCCTCAGTTTTTGAGCGAGAGAGCTGAAATCTTGCACGAATCTTTCTTTTTACCATACGCAATACATTTGTCGGAACCACTCGAATCGGACTACTAGGGGGGTACCTCTCATACAAACCACCCATTTGAATTCATGTATTTCTTTACGCAGTGAATAGTATGATAAGCTTGTCATGAAGTTTGTAACAGGCAGTGTGTCAGCTATTGGTGTAACCTTAGTCTTTGCGAGTACGCTGTTGGTTGAAATTCTGCCAGAGTCAGACACCTTATTACAATAAATAACCGCTGCATAAGCAGCGTTGGAAGCATCAAAACATCCGTGTATGTATACTTTACGCTCTATGGAGCAGATAACCTAAGGTATTCTAATGTTGTTCAGAAAATGAAACTCATCAAACAATACGTTGGCTTCAGATTTCACATCAGCTGGAAGAGCATCGTCCCAGTCTATTTTCAGCAACCACAACCTAATGATTTTAATGTCTACATACACAGAAGATATCCAACCAAGGAGATCAAAATTCTTTGAGATTTCAGATAGAAGTGTTCGTTTAGTACCTAGATCAAATTCCTTTGCTTTTATCTTGTATGAGAAGCAGTCAGGCCTTGGAATCCAGGCAATCTCTAGCATTACAGATCGTCCAATCGATTGGATAACTTATGATGCTTTCAATTTTGTCGCCTTCTGGAATGTCTCTAGGAACTACATCGTCATTAGTGGCCCATTTTCTAAGCTGAAAACCACCAGCCATAAGTAAGTAGTTTAATTGAGCGGACAAGATTTGGGCTCCTTTCAAAGTGTTTGCACCAGCCATACAGTCGTCTACATTAAAACTATCTTTCAACACACGACTTGCTAATGGAAACTGTTCTCTTTCATATTCACTCAGTTGTGTAATGTCCGTATTTCCAGATACGGAGCCGGAGTAGTACCAAATGTCACAGTCGTGAGTTGGTAATGTTGAACGTTAACATTAGCACTATCTCGCCATAAGATGCGTTGATAGTCGAGGTCACAAGGCTGAACCTCGATCATTCGAAACATCTGTTTTATATCTGTTGAAAAACAATACCTTTTGCAGCGAAATTTTAGTATGGCACCTAGTAAATCATGCCTGACCTTTCGATAAGTTGTCGTTGAGAAATTTTCCGTTTGACGTCTTACAGGAATCATCAAAAACAGCACGCAGTTTTGTAGTTAGACTTTCACCCTTTAACATCGCGTGATGGCTCGTTGAATTTTATCTTCAGGCAACCGCTCCATATGTCCAAGAGTTAGGTACTCGCGCATGAATGCCGAGTGGTCTTGTCGTAGTACTGGATTCAACTTCAGTTTTCGTTTCATTTAATATAGTCGTTTCAATGCTGTAAAGTACGAATTCCTAATGTCAGGTTCCTGAGACCCGAACGGTAGACGCACAGAGTACCTGGTGTTGTCGAAACGCACCGTTGTAGCACGGAAGAAATCCTCATTTTTTCTGATCCTCTTCAGATAGCTCAATTTTCCTGTCGGGAAGACGCTCAATTTCCCAGAACTGTTGTTGTATCGCGTTAAAATTATCTTCAGAATCGTTGAATGTGCTACCTACACACAATATCCATATAAACGCTGTCTTCTTTCATTAATTTAACATCTCTTGACAGTGAAAATAAATAATCAGTGCCTATCAATACATCCATATTCTTGGGTGTGCCGAACTGTGGATCAGCAAGTGGCAATTTTTTTGACGTCCCTCATGAAAGTCCATAGAAAGTAATGATGTAGAAGCCTTCGCTGTAAGACATTTAAACACATGGGCCGGCATATTCATTTCCTCGCTCTACAGCAAAGACTTCATCTGGATTTGAACGATACCATTCGAATCACCAGGTTTAATGTTCCCTAGTCCGCTGACATAGATTTTACCTGATCGCCGTTGTAACCCTAACCTTTGGGCACATGATTCGGATATGAGTGTATTCTGGCAACCCGAGTCCAATAAAACATTGCACAATTGCCAGTTTCCCCAAGTTGTCTTTCACTAAAATCTTAGCAGTAGGTGGCAGTATGTTGATATTCATCGCGAATGATGCCGTCAAATTTAACGACGTAATAGCCGACTGCGTTGAACTGATATAAGCTGATGTCGAAGGATTTAAACTAGTAGCACCAGACCCTGCCTTAGCAACTTGTAAATTATGAATCTGATGTAAACTTGAATGGTGACGTTTTCCGCAAGTTTGGCAAGTATGCGTAGACAACAAAATATGCACCCTGTGACCTGGTTTCAAACGATTGAAGCATAGGTGCTTTTCTTTTGCAATCCATTCACGATCCTGTACGTTCATTCGCATGAATGATGCACCTCGCGATAAATGATGGGATTGAGAGCAAGCTACACATACTATGTTGACCTTGTTTGTCATTACTGCCTGCGCCCCAACCATCTCGTGTTTATCGGCTCGCTTGCTATTCACTCAATCTTTGGTTGGTGTAAATACAAGGTCTAGTGCATCACATCGTCTACCTATAAAGCTTAATATATTATCAAAAGTAGGAAATGAATTGTTACAACAATGTTCTGATCTGTGTTTCCCGGTTGGTCTTATACAATAAGGGATGTATCAGCCATGGATCTCTCTTCTCAGCTTCAGCTCCTTGTGCTCGTATCGCACGTACAACCTCAGCAGCCAAATTCACAATACCTCGTAATGACCGGGAGGTATCCGCGTTAGGTATGTCAAGGAATGTCTTGATGAAACTGTCAATCACCAGCGACGGTTTGTGGTATCTTTCTTGAAACTTGTTCTTGGCTTCTTCATAGTTACAGTCCGTAAGATGGCGTAGCAGCGTGGCCGGCTCCCCACTTATAGATCTCCCATCATTGCAAAATCGCCGAATAACTCTTGGTATAAGCTTTCTTCATAAAGTTATTGCTGGTAGTGTTTATTCGTCAGTGCTTTTAAGCCAACTTAGTTTCTGTGTCTCTAGTCGTACATCTAGAAATTACGTTCCCTTAACTTTAGGTACATGCACAACTAAATATGCCCTACATTATCCTTTCCGAGTTTAATGCACTCTTTATAATAAGTTCTATCACGTCCTCTCGCCTGAGATCTCGCCGCTCTGCGTTTAACATCATCGTCCTTCGTTGGTCTCGGGAAGTGGAACGAATTGCTACCAGATGAAGTGGACATCGCTCATTGGCTCTCACATCCCTTCTGTCTCTGATCACAATTGGCTGTGAGTAGGGGCATAGCTTGAAAAAATACCTCCAACGGGTCAGAGACGGGTGGATTTCTTATATATTATCTTACGTTTAGTTTTAAATAATTAAAATTGTTTTAAGACTGGCTGTAATCATTTGTTTTGTTATTAATTATGTTTTTCTTTTTTTGTCTTAATATCACGTATTACGTTAAGACCTTTTATTTTTGAGTTTGACAGCATTTTGTCATAATAAAGAAATAAATAAATATTTACTAGGGATGCGCCGAGTAACACTTTTGCCGAGTAACGAGTACCGAGTTTCACTCGGTTCAATTTTTTACTCGGCCGAGTAACTCGGTTCTTTCAAATTCCCATTTCGCGCGCGTAAGCAAGTACAAACAGGTTCGCGCCGGTCGAGAGGCCGGCTCGCGTTGATACACCCCTCACTCCGCCCGCGCCTTTCGACTACTAGTCGCTTTATAGTTGCAAACAAATACTTCACGTTGCGCGTCATTGTAGATGAATAATTAAAAGTCTTTAATTAACGATTGACTGTGTGTAGTATCTGATCAGTGATTGTTGACATAATGACTTCACGTAAAAGATCCCGAATTTGGACGTTTTACGACGAGATGGTAGAAGATAAAGCAAAAGTGAAGTGTACTTTATGCAATTCTCTAATTTCACGCAGTGGTGTTGGACGAAAGGCTTCTACGACGGCAATGTTAAACCATGTTAAAATAAAACACACAGAAGAGTTTAAAGATTTGGAAAATGAAACTTTGCGAGACATATCTCAAAATCGTGACCCAGTAGCATCAACTTCGTCGTCGCAATCGAATGCAATAAAAATACAGCAAACCCTTTTCGAGTCATTTACTACAAAATGGGACATAACTGATTCGCGTGCTAAAGAAATTCACAAAGCTGTAGCGGAGATGATCGCGGTAGATAACCAACCGATATCTATGTTGGAAAATAATGGGTTCCAAAGATTAATGAATACCGTAAAACCCAAATACCAAATTCCTAGTAGAAAGTACATGAGCGATGTTGTCATACCAGAAGTTTACACCAAAGTAAAAAACGTAATAAGAGCGGAACTTGCAAAAGCTAAAGCTATATCAATAACTACTGATACTTGGACCTGCATGAATAACTTACTCGGATTCTTAAGCTACACCGCTCACTGGCTAGACGAGGAGTTTGAGCTTCAGCACAGAGTATTGCAGATGTCACATTTTAAAGGACCCCACACGGCGGACAATATTCGATCAGTGCTTTCAGATTTATCCGTGAACTGGGATATTGATACTCGCATTCATCTTGTCTTGAGAGACAATGGACCCAATGTGGTGAAAGCCATAAATGATAGTCAATATGTTGGCAAAGGATGCTATATACATACGCTGCAATTAGCCGTAAAAGCTTCGTTGAAGGAACAAAATGTAATCGACGTTATTGCCTCAGCTAGAAAAATTGTAGGCCACTTTAACCATTCTGCAGTGGCACAAGAAAAACTGACCCTGATACAAAAAGAACTAAAGCTGCCGGAGCACAAACTCGTGCAAGATGTTACCACAAGATGGAACAGTACTTTTTACATGATAAACAGATTATTAGAGCAAAAAAGGGCAATATCTCTCTACATCACGGACAACCCAAGTACAGCCAATCTACAACAATTAACTGAACGTCAATGGGAGATTCTACGGGAGTGTATTACATTACTCAAACCGTTCGAAGAAATTACTAAAATTACCAGCTCCACATTAGCATCAATTTCTGAAGTAATACCCAACACTAAAGCACTATTAAAATATTTATCAAAACCTGAAGTCTCCCAAACTTGCCCAAATATTACAGATATGAAACAAAAGCTTGAAGGTGAAATTCAGGGCCGCTTACAAGGGTTAGAAAAAGAAAAATATTATAGTTTGGCAACTTTACTAGACCCCAGATTCAGGATGCGGTTTTTTCATCCAGAAAACTATGAACTGATAAGGAATACGCTATTATTAGAATCAATAAAAAGAACTGAGATTTCAGAGAGTGCTAGCAGCAGTGAAGAAAACGAATCTGAACGATTACCACAGTCACAAGATCCTCATACATCTTTCTGGAATTGCTTCGAAGAATTAGCTTCCACCCAGCCATTAGAGCGCGATGATTCTAAAAACCCAATAGCTTTAGAATTAGATTGCTATTTAAAAGAAAATTTGTTGGCAAAAAACAACAGTCCTTTCGAGTGGTGGACAGGGCACCAAACAAGGTATCCAGAGCTGGCATGTTTAGCAAGAGTGTTTCTATGTGCACCTGCAAGCACCGTGTATAGCGAGCGATTGTTTTCAGAGGCTGGTAACGTCTACGAAGAAAAGAGGAATAGGCTGTTACCAGAACGTGCAGAGAGGCTTGTGTTCCTGCATCATAACATACCTTTATTAAATTTTAAATATTGATTATTTGTATTGCTGTTCTCTTAATTTTGTCTCACTACCTACTCATTCATTAGGATAATTTTGATTTTATTAATTGAGATTGTCAAAGATTTCCTAAATTAGTAATAAATACTTTTTGATTAACACTGTTGTTTTAATTATATCTACCTAAATATTGCTCCAAAGAGCCCAATCAAAAATACTTCGTTTCTTAACAGGTGCTCCCTGGTACATTTCGAACGCGAATATCCACAGAGACCTTAACGTCCCACTAATTAAAACCGAATTGGACCAAATGAAACAAAAATATATTGTGAAGCTCTCGGAACATCCTAATCCACTAGCTCGATCACTATCTTATATGAGTTGTCGCACGCGCCTTCGTCGGAATGACTTTCCTGCCCCATAAACCTGGGAGGACCACGCAACACTGGAAAGTTTCTTTAGCTCACCACTATAGAAACTTTTAAAACATTATTAGTTAGTTTTTAAGATTTCTCAATTATTGTTAGGCTTTGTGTTGTATGCAAAGTGATGCAATAAATAATAAAGAACGCAAAAAAAAAAAAAAATATTGCTTTTCTTAAACAAAGTATACTCGGCATTTACTCGGCATTCAAACCGAGTTATTCGGCCGAGTACGAGTATCAAAAAACCCGCCGAGTACGCCGAGTACCGAGTATCAACCGAGTACTCGGCCCATCTCTAATATTTACCATCAAATGTGGGTACATTGAGTTTCGGCAAACGGACATCTGCGCTTATAGGCACCTGATGTGACGTCTGTGCACTGTCCGTCAAATGAACATGCAGATTACTCATCTTATCTAAGAATGCTGATTGTAATTCTACTAACTTCTGAATCACATAGTTATGCATTGTTGTTGAACTCAATACTAAAGAATCTTGTTTCAAAATTTTCTAGTTCTTGTTCGCGTTCGGGACATCGCTCGTAGCCATGTCTATATCAATTGTCTGAAACGTTTCGTATAGCTTTTCAAGTTTTTTAATCGCGTCCGTAGTTCATACACCGATGTCCCACTCGTCACTTGATCGAGTAATCTTTCTGCCCGGGTTGCGGCACCTTCGCACTGTGACTGTTTGTTTCTAGCAGTTCTATGTTCTCACTAATGTTAATAAGTTTCTAGTGCGGCACACTCACTTCAAACACTTATTTTTTTAACCAAAGTTAAGATGCAAATTTACTCTAGTATGTACAACACAGTAAGCAGCACAGGCGTGTAGTCTATTTTTTTTTTGATAATTAACTCAGTACAAGCGTTTAGTTCACACTCTCTTTAACGGTTGCATCACACTTGGGTTTTAACAATACATAAGCTTTGTGCTATGTAATAACACTTATTGGCATTTAATACACAAATTTATTATCGTAGTTCAAATTACAAAATTATTAACACAGCAATGGCGTTGATTCACAAACTTAAAATTTTGGTTAATATTATAAAATATACGCTACAAAACGCAGCAAAGGCATTGATGCACAAAACTTATTGCAGACTATTTTATTTCAAACAAACTTAAAACAGATTTGCAAAAGTGAATCATAAAAGGAATAACAAATCATGCTATGTATAATGAATCGTATGATTTATTAGATCAGCAAGGACAGAATCACATATTCTTAGAGATCTTAACAAAAATCCACGATCAACCAATCGACCAAGGTCTAAACGACCAAATTCAACTGACAATGATCCAACAGAGTTTTTGAATTCTTTGGAGCCACCAGGAATGCCAACACACTTACTGACATTGAAAGTTGAGTCACCAGTAATGCTCATTCGAAACTTGAATGCACCAAATATGTGTAGCGGAACCAGGCTGACAATAAAAAAAGAACTCCGAATTTGATCGAGGCAACAATTATCAGCAATAATATTAAAGGGGAAAACGTCCTGATTCCACGTATACCGATGATATCCAAAGAATTAGCATTCGACTTCAAGCGGCTTCAGTTCCCTTTGCGTCTTGCATTTGCGATTACCATCAACAAATCACTAACTCTCGCTGGCCTGTATCTGGAAAAACCCTGCGTTTTACATTTTCAATTGTACGTTGCCTGTTCGCGAGTTGGGACACCAAAAAATATATTTATTTATACAACAAATCAAAAAACCAAAAAATAGTATATCTGTTAGCATTAAGAAAAAAAAAAAAACAAAAAAAAAAAATAAATAATAAATAGATGTGTATTTTCTTTTTATACTCTTCACGGAAATGAATAGTATTATAAGTTTGTCATGAAGTTTGTAACAGGCAGAAGGAGAAAAAAATACCACATAAAGTATATATATTCTTGATCAGCTGGATTAGACGAATTGATTAAGCCATGTCCGTCTGTCCGTCTGTATGTAAGCAAACTAGTCCCACAGTTTTTGAGCTAGAGAGCTGAAATTTTGCACGAACGTTTCTTTTTATCATACGCAACACATTTGTCGGAACCACCCGAATCGGACCACTAGGGGGTACCACCCATACAAACCACCCATTTGAATTCAAATTCTTATTAGAAAATCTTTTTTTTTTTGTCCTATCGTTTGAAACTTGGTAACTATCAGTTTCTAGTATAGGCGCAGGATATTTGTCGAAACCAGCCCAGTCGGACCACTAGGGGAGGTACCTCCCATACACACCCTTTTGAATTCATGTTCTTATTAGAAAAACTCTTGTTTTTTGTCCTATCAAACTGAAACTTGGACCCTATCAGTTTCCAAGATAGGCCCAGGACATTTGTCAGAACCAGCCAATTCGGACCCCTAGGGGTCCCATACAAACCACCCATTTGAATACTACAATGAAACATTCACTGCGCCCGTAAACAGTATTTCATCTTCGGCATAGTCGAAGGTAACCTTGTTTCTAGTTTTAACTTAAAAAAATTTTTTTTTTTTTGGTTTGGCATTGTAACGCAGGCCGAGCATGCTACAATAGTTAATAATAATCACCAATACGAGAGATTTTACTTGTTATTGAGCACTGCAGTGAGAAACGAATTTTGTACATAGCCAATATCTTCTTAAAAACTATTGGGACTATGCATTAATTTTAAAGGTTGCACACAGATGGCGTTATTTACAACAGTATCGCATCTGGCAATACTGTAACTATATTCATGTCAAAGCCTCTCATTAGGCTTTGTTTACCAGTATCTGTCATTTCGCTGAAGTGTACACAACATAGTTTTTTTGTGCTCCGAGTATGTCAACTTTCGTGCCGTCAAAACGCAATTTGCGGGAAGCCTTGCTTTTTTGTGTGGGTGTGGTGTACGTCAATTGATGCGTTTGAGCCGAGCATTGCTTGAAAAACGGCCGGAAACGGTCGAAAGACACGACAAGGTTATTTTGCAGCATGACAACGCTCGGCCGCATGTTGCACAGGTCGTCAAAACATACCTTGGAACGCTCAACTGGGAAGTGCTACCCCACCCGCCGTACAGCCCAGACATTGCTCCTTCGGATTACCACTTGTTCCGGGAGATGCAGCGTAAGCTGGCTGGACACCGCTTCTCTTCATATGAAGAGACCAAAAAATGGATCGATTCATTCATAGCCGCCCAGAAGCCGGAATTTTGGAGAAACGGAATCCGGAAATTGAAAGAAAGATGGGAAAAGGTTGTGGCTAGCGACGGACAGTACTTTGAATGATGTATCAATCCATTTTGAAATCGAAATAAAGCCCCATTTTTGGTAAAAAAACCTTTAAAATTAATGCATAGTCCCAATAAGTGTAATATTGGAAAATAAAGATGATAGTAAAAAAATAATACTATTTAACAATGGCTCACAGTAGATTAATGAAGTTAATAGTAATTAACAGTGACTAATATGATTTATATAATTGATTCTCCGATTCTTAAGCTCATTTGGATATAGCCTGTTTAGCATTATTCTAGCAGTTGCATTTATTGCAAGAGCGTTCGATTTGGATAAATCTGCTACTGTGGAAGTTAATAGAGTGTTTCACAAAGGCAACTTTTTGATTTTGTTGCAACTGGGTATTACGGACAGACCTACACGGAGTATATATGACGGAATCATCCAATTCGGAACAGTAGGGCTTACCTCCCATACAAATCATCGTAATGCAGATTCTTATTAAAAAAGCTGTTGTTTTGTTTTGCATTATTGAAGTTGCTAACCAATGGCCCTCGAATGTGTGAATTTCATAACCCTGGAGTTGCTTGATCGTATAGCATATACCATGCAAACACAAATTCTAATTAATCTTCCTATTAGAAAAGCTTTTTTTGCTTTTGTGTTATCGAACCCATATTCACCAACCGAGTAAATTTCAAGACCCTAGGATTACTTGATCGTAAAGCTACTCTACAAATATTTCGGTCGTAGTGTTAAAATGCTGTATGTATGCTGATTATACCACAATGATAAGACAAATCAACAATCAAATACGTATTTCTGAATGCTCTATTACAGGAACATAGGCAAAAACGTTTCCTAGAAGTACGTGAAGAGTATACGAGGGTCAATCAACAAATACTTAGCCTCACCACCCGATGGCGCTGCTATTGCAAAAGAGTGTTACCATCGTGCAGTAAATTCTTTTAGTAACCTACTGTCAAAGTTACAAAAATGGAAAATAGCAATAATCGTTCTGTGATTCGTCTGGTGTGTACCAGTGAACCCATGTTTCGACGACGGTCACGAAACGCAAAAACTCCGTCGGATTGCGCTTAAACAGCGTCAAACACACCAGAGACGAATCACAGAACGATATTGCTCTTTTTCCATTTTTGTAAAACTGACTGACACGCTCGCCTCCACAGGCTATCAAAATAAAACTAATAAAGGGAATTGACTGAAACTTTGACAGTAGGCTATTAAAAGAATGTACTGCACGATGGTAATAGCAGCGGCATCGGGCGATGAGGCTAAGTACTTGCTGATTGACCCTCGTAAGCTCCTTCTTACTTATTTAATCTTGTGTTCCTTGATTTGCGGATGGCGAATTTAAAGCGGCGATTCAAGAAAAATTCTTGTTATGTTCATGTCAGTCGAGTCAGCAATATTATAAACCCTGCATCTTGTTTGAAGGCAAATGCTTCTATTGTACTTTGTCATGATCAGTTTTGCACCACTTTTTTCTGTCGTTTTTGATTCCAAAGTTATGTGGTGTTTACCTTTTGATCGTCACGTCAGTTTCCTAAGGTAAGGATTGGAGATACTTTATGGGCTCTCCGATGTCACCTTCTGTTCGTTACAAACTTTTTGACAAACTTATAATACGTCTGTACAGGAGAATAACAGTTTTTGCCCGAAAAAAGTGAAGAATAGACAAGAAAAGGGAGTTTTCATAAATGGGTGTACTACTACTTTTTTTTATTATTGCTAGTTAATAAAATTATCAGTGCACTTTTGAATATTTTTCAAATTGTCGAACCCCTTGAACGAATTTTCTATTTTTTTCAAAGTCATTTGATATTTTCATTACTAGTAGTAATTTTAAAAATATCCAGAGGAGCAACTTTAAAATGAATTTTATACACTTTTGAATCTTTTATAAATTCATGGTTATCATATAATATAGACATGACTGGCTCATTTGTTAGTTATAATCTTACTTCTAGTAAATAAAGGAATAAATGTGTGCTCAAAGGTCGGCTAGAACTTGAGTCACTGTCAACAGATGTGTGTATATTTTTCAAACGCTTGTATTATTCTTTGTTCCTAAAGGCCTTTTGTATCATTAGAATAATTTCCGCACAACTTTTTTTGAGTTTAATCCTAATTCTTTGATAATAAAATTCCTATTAGTAACTGCAGTGAATTCGCGAGGAGTCACTGGTTACGTTCGAACTTTACATAGTTCACTCCCACAATCAGGAGTGGAGTTAAGGACACAGGTCAGATTGTTTTAGAATACACTTCGTATTTGTAATAAACATTAAAAAATGTTATACATATGTATGTCTATGTTATTAATGTTTTTGTTTGAAGTTTTCTGTTATTTTGTATTAAGATTATGAATTTTCTTTTGACTCAAAAATATTAGCTTGTAATACTATAAATAATAACATTAATACACACTAAATTTATATAATACTGTTATTTACTATAACTTCAATGCTACTAAATGAAACTAGTAAAAAGTAGCTGTTTTCGCCCAAAAGAAATTTACTTTTTGAGTTTGAAACGAGATACAGAAAAAAAAAATCAAATTGTTTTGCAAGTTCGACAACATTCTCCCAGATGTCTTAATTATTCTAAATTATTGTATTTCGCTGTAGGTAGACGCCATAAAAACACATGCTGCCTGTTTAGATACATAATCATGTACTACTTTGTTGAATATAACAAATCGTTAATGGGTTTTATATAAGGTAATTGAATACCGTTTGTAATAAAATTTAATTGATAATTTATTGTTGTTAAATGGTTTATATGAAGGGTAATGATTAACAGGCGCCTCTGGTTAAAAGCCATGGTATAAAAATATAATTTATTGAAAAAGACGTTGATTTAAATTTTGTGAGGATACCAAAAACAGCAGAAACACTTAAATGCCTTTCTTATGACTGCCACAAAAACAAAAAAAATAAAGCCAAAATTAATATCATGAATTTTAAATTAAAATGAATTTTATGGGCTCTGAACTTTGCGAAATGGAGTATGTGCTACTTCCATCGACAGTCTTATGACTAATTTTTAAACAAGTTAAAAATCAAATAAATATTTAAATGTGTGATTTACGACAATTAGGCTCAACGGGGGCTCCTTCACAAGTTTATCGAAGATCTTACTATACGTTAAAGGAAGCAAATGTTGAGGCATTTTATGTTTTAGATTTCTCTTCATACGACATGGCGCGGTGTATTCCTTTACTTGGTGGTAGTCTTGTTAAGTTCTTAAAATGTGGCTGAAGTTAGGCCATTTGTAAACGAGGTTTGGTGTGGGCAATAGTAGTTTTATTTAAATTGGATTTCTGCAATCTTCGCGCTTGAGGGTAAATTGACCCCCTGCACGGATACATAAACTAATAAACTACAATGTAAGCATCTTTAATGAACCAAACGTCAAATATATCTTCGGCACCTTTTTTTGTTAGTATTAAATAGTACTTGTATATTATGTATGTACAATAACGTACAGTAAAAAGCAAGTAATATAATTAACAATTATCATAAACAAATCGATCTACACATTCCCCTGCATTTATCAGTATATCCATCAATTATTATTCCCCAATAGAAAACAAATGCAATTTGGGTATTTCGTCAGAAACATAAAATTATGTATGCCTTAATTGTTCTAAACATCACTTTTGCTTCATTATTTTCGACCGTTAAGATTTTTTTTTTTGGAAAATTATGGCATTTGATGACTGGTTCTCAGTTGATTGTTTCTTTTTGGCAGAACAAAATTTGGTTGGAAAGTAGTCTGTTTTTTATTGCTGTTTTTTTAACAGGTGGTGAGGTGTGTTTCTAGCGATAATTTCTTTATAAACACAATAGTATTTATAGCTAACTGCATGATTTTTTAAAAACTTACAGCAGGCTGATCTGTAACCTTGAGGTGATTTAGAGAACATTTTACAGACTTACATTTTTTTTTGCTTAAAATTCTAATTCAATGAAGGTACAATAGATTAAATATTTCACTTATAGGAGTTGTACATTGTTGTTCATTTGGGAAGCCGATGAAATTTTTTATGTGCCTGTCCGTTTGTCCATAATAGGGGACAGTGGGAAGCGAAAATGAAATACCAAATATGTAATTCAACTTAATAATAGAGTGGTGCCCACCCGTAACTGCAAATAAGGTCCAATTGCGTTCCACTGAAAATCAAGGACATCTCTTGTAGATTTTTGTTTTGATCATGATCGTACTGATCACACAAGTTCAAGGAATTCAGTTGGCCGTGCGACGCCTGGGCGGGTACTCTACGAAATACACAAATTTTATGAGAGTAGTACGTTTTTGTATATCCACAATCTTGACACCGAAAGCACCGCATGAAATAATTGACCTTTCTTGTTGCTTCAATATTTACAATACAATACCACTGCCAATGTGTCTCTTCCAAGCAACGGAGCATCAAAACCTTCCTTCTCCACATGACTCATAGATGGACCCAAGTTGTCTTGAGCGATTTGAAGTTTCTTGCTTCATACCGTGAAAAAATCCCAGATGTGACGTTCGTAGCATCAATAAATTTTTCTATTTTTGAAGTTTATTTCATCACTACAGTCTCAATAATAATTAACACATGGTTCATTTTGATTGTCAATTAATGCAACGTTCTTGTGTATATTTAAAAATAAATGCAAATCAAGCATAAGTTTTTGCGTAAAAAACACTCACGGAAGGGCTTGATATACATAGATTGTAGTATATATACTTTTTTTTGGACAATTTAATGTCCAAGCAACCGAGTTGGTTATTATACATTAGTAACATCAGGAAAATTTACATTGCTTAGAAAAAAATTATATCTAAAAAACAAAAAATTACAATCTTCTATTAAGGAGATCGTTGGGATGAAGTCTTTTCAAACGACGGCGGAAAGTGTTGTGTGTAAGATATCTTGCCAGAGGATTGGGGTACTTTAGCAAACGATCATTGTAACGGCTGCTGAAAAAATGTATTTCCTCAATCACCGTTGGCATCTTAAGGTCACGATGCAGTGTTTCTAACATACCATGGTGCACCAGTTATGCGTCGTAGGGCTTTGTTTTGAGTTGCTTGCAACTTTTTAATGATATATGGTGCGCAGTCCCCCATATTTGAATGCCGTATCGCCAAACTTGGGCCACAACTTGTTTATAGATAGCCAACTTGTTGTTTAGCGACAGTTTACTATTCGCTCACAGTAGTCAGTCCAATTTCTTCATCTTTTGATAACAGCATGCAAGTAAGGCGCTTATCCAGGACCAGACATAGGTATAGAAAATGATCACCCTGATGATCACTAGAGTCATACGAAATAACTGGACAAGCGCCACGCCGCAATGTGTACGTACAGTTAGCGGATTTGAGAGGATTTATACCAATGTTCCTTCGCATCAATCTTGTCAAACCCAGCGGATTTTTAAAATTGGAAGTTTTTGATCTGCATTTCGATTTCTGCAGGAGTGACGTGTCTGATGAGACTTACATCCAATACATTCGCCTAGATGACTTCAGCGGTTTGACTTACATCATTGGCATCAACAAGATGGAGATGTGTAAAACGGGTTTCCAACTCATCTGAAAATGCTTCCAATCTACGACACAGGTTCATTGCATCACGAACTGGGGCATGTCTGTGCGGTTGCTGTTTAGTGCATTTTGTAGTTTTCACCAAGTTAAAACTTTTTTATTGGTTAGGATCAGCGTTAAGCTCCAGCTTTTGTTTTAGGTCCTTGGCAGACCTCCTCCAGGCAATTTTATCTCGCTCGTTTCGGCTACGCATATAGCGCCGATGCAAATTACTCTTATACCTCAACAGCTCCCGAACATCATGTTTTAAAAGTGATAGAGGCTGACTGGCAAGACTGGGCAGTTGAAATGAAGTTGCGTAGTCAGCTCCTTCACATAATTTACTTGTGAAAATTTCCACTGCATCATTGATGCCATCCGCAGTCATCAATTCCATGTTTAGATTGATGTTGTCATCAATCCAAGCATGGAATTGGGCAATATTTGTATGCCTGGGAAGCAATCTCATTCTTGAATTGTAGGTATCAGTTGCAAAACACAATTCCACAATAAGAGGATAGAGCTGAGATCTGGGCTCTCCCTGATTGATAGCCAGTTTGTCAAAATTCCACAGAAAACTGCAAAATCAACGACATCTGGACATCTCTGATTGTCATAAGGATACAAGGTTGGCGCTCGAGTGGCCAGGCCTCTCTTCTGCTGTTGACGACTGAGTTGAAGTCCTTGAAACCCACATTTGATATTTAGCATTTCAATTACCCCTTATAAAGAATTTTGGACCAAGATTGATGAATAAATCATTGAAATCCTGTTCAACTAGTGTTTATCCGCGATGGCAGTAGATTGCTGCGATTGTTAGTTCGTAATGATTGGTAAACATTTTTGCCCCTGAAACTTGCAATGAATATCTATGAATGGGATCAATTTCATGGAGTATATTTACTAATTACGAAAAAAAAAATAATGGTTTTTCTATATTTTCTAAGGACTAATTGATCGACCCTGTTCCACAGCTCTGAATAATATTCGCCGGTGATTGTGTAACCCTTGTCAAGTTAATTGTTGACTAATAGTTGACCCTGAGAAGTCCACTGCTTGGACTGTTAAATACATGTTTTGTTCATGGTTACGAAACGGCGCAAAAACTATTTTGCATTTCGTTTGTACATCGCCAAACACTCCTTTGAACTGGCCTCTCGGTTGCGCGTGTGATCGAGTATGAACAATCGCGGGATCCATTGCGTGGACAACATTCCATGTCGAAATGATGATATAAACTTCTATATACACTTTATGTTGAGTTACTTACAGCCTAAGTCAGTTCACGCAACTTACCATCTTCTGATGCATAAGTCTTAGTTCTTATCTTAGTTTTTCTTTAATTTATTATAATACTTCAACTTGGTTTTTTAATACTTAGTCTTAATCAATCTTATTATTATTATTTCTTAATTTCAACTTTTAATCGTATTTTAATGTTGCTTTATTTTATTAACACTTACTATTTTAATTTAAAATTAATAAAATTTTTAGTTATTTCTTTTTAAGTCTTCTTATGATAAAAGCTAAAACGTAAGTGAACAAATGAAAGAATATGTATATGGAATAAAGTAAAGATGAAATTGAGTTATACGAAAGAGAGAGGATTGACAGCTAAGAAGGAAAAAGAAAATTGACGAATAATAGAATAATGGAATAATGGAAAGGTGATTAGTGATATGCATAAGGCAAAAAAGGAGGAGAGAGAGGTAAAGTAGTGAACGTTAACTTGCACTTCTACTATCCGATCGTCGACGATTTCTGGTGTGACGACCTCTCTTGTGCGACCTGATCATTCGGTGTTAGTTCAAAACCATTGAAATTGATGGAGCAGAGTCGTCATAGCATTTATCCTTGGTTTCGGTGATATCAGGAAAAAAAAATTTTTTTTGAAAGAGCACTCTTTTTTCATTTTTGTCGAAATTCCTGATGTTGCTTTCAATGAAAAAAATAACAACACCGAAATTCATCGAAAACTTGGCAGCACTGCTGTAGCATGACCATCGCTGCATGCAGATTTCACAGTGGAACCTTGCGCCAAAATATAAATTTTTTAACGCAAGGGATTCACGAGTACATAGAGACAATAAAGATGTAAAAAAATAGAAGAATCGATTTCTTGTTATATTCCTTTTCCGGAAGATTTGAAAATAATGATAACATCAAGTGGAGTCGTCGGCAATAATAAAATAAATTGTCAACAATCTCTTAATAGAAGCCAATATAAATACTGTTACAGAACGACACATCAAAACTCATTAAATGCATATTATTCCCTTACAATTTCCCTTTACACAAATTAGTTACCAAACTAAAAAACATAAATAAAGAAGTAACAGAGGTGCCGTGGGATAGCTACATAGATAGGTGGAACGAAGTTCCTTTTCTACTGTAATACTTGTTTCCTTATTTCTGTCTCTCATGAATTTTTTTATATCTGTGTACATTGGTTTTAAGTTTATTTGAAAATTGTATGTAACTTAAGATTTTTTTTTTTTTTAAATGGTATCATCATATTGTATCTTGGTGATTATTGACTTAAGGTAAGATACATATTTCTCATTTTTTAAATTTTTTCGAGATATCTCGAGAAAACAGCATCAACGGTGATACAGTATTTCGTTGTAAACTACGCGATAAAAAAGATGCAAGTTTTTAAATTTTCCTTTTTAAGTAACCTTCCTCAGTTGAATTGAACAAATGTCACCAATTCATTATTGCATATATCTCATATCACTCATATTTTCTATACAAATGTGGGCAATAAAATTTGCGTTCTGGTCTGCAATGCGTTTAAAGTAATTCTTTGATATTCTTGCAGTAATTTTTCTGTTGGTCGAGTTTGTTTTCGATTATCTATACATATTATAAAAAAAAGTCGTTTTCTCTGTCTGTGTGCTTAAATCTTTAAAACTACGAAACGTATTTTGATGCGGTTTTTTTTAATAGACAGAGTGATTGAAGAGGAAGGTTTATATTTATAATAACATCCATTAAATAGTGGAGAAATACTGTTATTTTCACTATACATATACCTATATGCCTATCTTTAAAATTAATGTAGTTGGCATAGTGTTATAATTCATGGAAAAAGCACTTACTGTCACTACAATATTCCAGCTTCTCATTATTTACACAGCAAAGTTTCTTCAAATGTGGTTTTAGCTTTTTTTTATTTAAGTCTGTTATTACTATAAAGAAGTTATAAAGTCACGTCTGGAAGACTCGTCGTTCAGCAAGAGATGAATAAAATAAATAAAGAAAATTCTGCCATGAATTACGATCCTTCGATTTCTTACAAGGACGATCGTATAGTAACAATAGGTACTATGTCAGTAGTGTGTGAACATTGCTTGGCATTGAAATTCAAGGACGAATCGAAAGGCATGTGTTGCTTACAAGGAAAAGTCAAATTAGAAGAAATTCTCCCTCCACCTGAACCACTTCACTCTCTTCTTACGGGTGATCATCTATATATACAAAAATGCACTCAAAAAATAGTATGACCCCGCAAAACTCGAGAACGGCTCGACCAATTTTGATGATTTTGTTTTTTTTTTTGTTGTACTCATGGAGTTACAGTCAGGTTCTTTGCTACATTTGGATCCGGTAGGTAGCGCTGTTGTCCATTTTTAAATTTTTTTTTATTTTATTTAGCAAAATATACTGAAGCGACTTTTTTTTTAAAGAACAAATGATTCTTAAAATTGGTTATAATAGAATATTAAAATATATTGTTCATTCACGTAAATTATTAAATACATATTTTACAACAAAGCTTTTTATAAGAAACACCCAATTAACGCATAGGGGGTGTAGCAACGCACGCCGGTTAACGCTAGTGATGAAATAAAATACATTGGATTATCTTGAGGTGTTACAGTGTATTAATTTTCGATATTTGTTTCACGAGATAAGGCAACGTAAAGAAGTTCTTGCGAATGATGTTTAAACAATTTTACCAAAAGTTGCACTTTGCGATTTATGTATGTTGTTGAATAGAACATGCTTTTTACAAAAAAATTTCGTATTCGTCTTCGAGCAGTCTAAATGATCGAACCTATACCACGCAACTAATAAATTTTATTTATTTGCTTCATATCAAAGCCTAACAACACCAAAAAATGACAGCGAGAAATGCTTACTTCTCGTTTGTCGCTAATGATACCAGGAACAAAAACAAAGGTTCCTTATTAACCGCTCAGCCGGCCGTAGAAAGAGCACGATCTTGCTCTCCTGTTCTGTTGTCATGGAGTGCCCAGTGCCCTTCCCCTCAATCACCTGTACATTCAAACCCAGAAGCAACTGTGTTTAACGCTACAACAAACACAACGCAAAGCACAGCTTTTACTTTAACAGCTAGTGCAATTTCAGGAACAACAACAGTGTTCTCAGCTACTGCTTCAATTGCGTCATCACATGCATTTACTGTAACAACAACAAACATTCAAACATTTAATAGCGATATTAATAACCCAAAACAAGAACAAGCAACCAATAGAAAAAATTCTGCTATGCAAGCAAAAACAATAAAAAAAAACAACTGTGTCACCAGCAGGTAGTTAAAATATGCGCATACAAAACGGGACTCATGAAAATAAAGCGGCAGTGCAGACAGGTATTGACCGCTACATACAATTCCACAATAAACGTAAATTAATCCCGCAAAAAAATAATAATGCTAAGAAAACGATTTTGGAAAGTAATAGGTTCCAACTACTTGCTCAAAAGGATGAACCTACTAGAAACGATGACAAAAACTCATCAAAACCTAAAACCGCGAAACCTCCGCCAATATATGTTCGTGAAGAAAGCTCAAATAGGCTGGTAGATGCTATCCAAAGAATAGTTGGCAAGAATACCTTTCATATTGTCCCTATTATTGTACCAAGAGTAATATAAAAGAAACTAAGGTCCAAATTTATGCGGAAGCAAACTACAATTCTGTAACTAAGTACCTTAGAGAGTCTAAAAGAAACTATTATACCTATCAGCTTAAAAGTAGTGAAGGGGTCGTAGTTGTAATTAAGGCCATTGAACCCTCTGTTGATTGTAGCGATATTAAGAGTGCACTGGAAGAAAAGTCAAAGTAGTGATTAATATGTTTAATAAAAAAAAATCCCACAGCCATTGTACAAACTTGAGTTGGCCCCAAAGTTGCAGCACTTAAAGAAAAATGAAGTGCATACCATTTAAAACATTAAGTATTTACTTCATCGTAGGGTAACTGTGGAGGAGCCTCACAAACGAGTAAATCCTGTGCAATGCACAAATTTGGCCACACGAAATCTTATTGCACCCTTCGTCCAGTATGCGTAGCTTGTGGTGAATTGCATGAAACCGCAACCTATAAACTAAGTCGCGATAATCCTGATCTTAAAAAATCCAGTAACTGTGGGGGCAATCATACAGCCAATTATAGAGGTTGTCCTGTATATAAGGAGTTGAAGAACCGTTCGCAGTCACAAAAAAATTCCGCCCGTCTAGTCTGTGAGACTCATTTGATTAGCAAAAACAACTTCTTTATACCAGACTATATATTTTATACAACAAATCATCCGGATGGAAATGCTCATGGTGGTACATACATTAGTATTAGAAAGCGTATTAAACACCAGACTCTAGAGCCAAATTCATCTAATTATCTACAAGCAACTTCGCTGTATATTGTCCTCCCCGATTTTCAATATCTGCAGATGTTTTTAAAAATTTCTTTGATAGCCTTGGAGAACGATTTTTGGCGGCCGGTGACTACAATGCTAAACACACTTATTGGGGTTCTCGTTTAATAAATCCAAATGGTCGGCAACTTTACAGCACTCTTATAAATTGTAAAAACAAGCTAGACTTCGTTTCTCCGGGTAGGCCTACATACTGGCCGGCAGATCTAAGAAAAACTCCCGATATCATCGACTTTGGTATCACAAAAAATATACCAAGAACCCTCATTACTCATGATGAACTTTCTTCCAATCACTTCCCCGTTCCAATATTTGAGGATCGCCCTTATAGACTTATATCTAATAAAACTAATTGGTTGCAATATAAAAAATATATTAGTTCTCACATAAAAATTGCACCTGCGATCAACTCTGAAAGTGATATTGACAAATCTGTTCATAAGTTAAGTGTCGTATTGGTAGCAGCAGCTGAGGTATCATTACCTGCGATTGTTGCTCACAAGTTCAGCAGAAAATCGTTCTCAAATAGGGAAATTGAAGAACTGGTTGCTTCTAAACGACGATTGAGAAAAGAATGGCAACAGCACAGATCTCCTACTGCTAAACAAAGGCTAAAAGAAGCAACAAAAAAACTAGCCAAAGCACAAACAGAAACGGAATTTGGGCTCGGTCTGATGAAGAGAAGGCTAATATATTTGCCAACCATCTGGAGCACGTGTTTCAACTTAATCTACCTACGAACAAATTTGTGCTTCCTCACCAGACAATCACAAATTCAGTACATATGTCTCCATTAAAAACAAGCTCAACTGAAATTGTATCTATTATAAGGACTCAACGGAAACCCAAAAAATCTGGATATGATAGAATTGTGCCAAAAACGATAACTGAACTTCCAAACGCAGCAATAGTTTTTCTCTCGTGTCTTTTCAATGCTATCCTTCAAATTGGATACTTTCCGAAGCAATGGAAGAAATCGGTTATTATAATGGTTCCAAAGCTCGGGAAGAATAGACCTATAAGTCTGCTTCCATGTCTTTCTAAGCTATTTGAGAAGGTTCTTAAAGCCAAACTCAATCACCAGTTACAAGCAAATAGTTCAATCCCAGATCATCAATTTGGTTTTCGAGCAAAACATGGAACGATTGAGCAAGTCAACAGATTTACTTCGGAAATAGGAACTGTCTTTGAACTGCGAGAATATTGCTTAGCAACATTCCTTGATGTAGCACAATCGTTTGATCGAGTATGGCATGAGGGTTTGATTTACAAAATGAAATGTTTTCTACCCCAAAATATGCATAGAGTCCTGCAATCCTACATATCAAATCGAGTGCTTGTAGTAAGGCAGAAAAATTTAGTTACAAATGAAATTAAGATAAAAGCAGGAGTTCCCCAAGGTAGTGTCTTGGGACCAACTCTATACATGTTATTCACTGCCGACATTCCAACAAGTAGTCAAATTGTTATTTCGACTTTTGTTGATGACACTGCCGTAATCAATCGCTCCCGTTGCCCAGTTAAAGCTTCTGCAGGCTTGGATGCTCATCTTAAAAGCCTTCAGGAGTGGTTATCCAACTGGAGAATTAAAGTCAAAGAAGAATGTGGCAAGCGTAAAGCTATTTACATGGATAAACTTCGACATGTTAATCCTCTATCCAGAGTCCTTTTCCATACAAGAAACTCATCTCGACTGATCCGTAAGGATCGTGCTGCCTTTTTGATTAAATAGAGGCTCGTAGTGCTAAGTGAACTCCTTCCTCTTCATTGTATTTAGGAGGGACACATGTGTATTAGCTTTTAAAATTTGTTACCTTATTGTTAGTTCTATGTATTTATAAAGGAGATTCAATAAATACTAAAACAAACAAAAAAAAAAAGGTAAACCACCAGTAACGAGAAATGACTTTTTATGTAACTTTACCCTTAAATTAGCATCTTGTTCATGATTTTTATAGCCTGTAATAGTAAGCTGTAGATATATTTTTTTCTTTTCATTTTTGTAGAATATAGAATTGTAGGTGTTTACGTGCTCATTTGTAAAAAATAGACGAATCGCATTAGGGCACAATTCTTGTGCAATGCGTTTTAAAATAACCTTGATTCTATCAACGCAATTTCACGTTGTTCCATTGCCGACTTTGGCTAGTAAACTAGAACATGCAATATTAGCCTGTCTTATGTTGAGTTGATAAATTTTAAGTTTTCGCCAAAGTGACGATGAAATAATGCGTGTTCTAATGGTTCTATATAATGGTGTTGTTTCTACCAGTGGTAGCTGACGTAAATCTCAAATAAAAATAATGTCTATGCTACCAAATTCATCCTTATAATTATTGGTTATTTGTTTTAAAGCAAGTCAGCTTTTATGAAAAGCAGATAAAATTAAAAAAAAAATTACTTTGGTCAACAAAAATAATTATTCAACGTTGGCTTGGAAATCGCGGCAATGGCCAACAATCACACCATTTACAATCACGCTGGGTTCCATTCAAGAGTCACACACATTCGAAGTTTTTATGAATCGTTCTCGCCTGCCTCTGCGTAAGCCTCCAGAGTTAAGTGCTGGATACTCTGAGTAGCCTACTTTTTCTGCCAGGTTTCACACAACTATAGGCGGTGATCCAGACTTGCCTAAAGTAAGGACGCTACAGCATCTCCTATCATGTCGTCAAGGATCAGCGTTGGATAGAGTTCAATCATTGGAAATCATCCGTGACAACTAAGAGGCTGATTTGAAGTTACTTGATAGAAGGTTTAATAACAAACCTCTTATATTTCAGGCACACGTCGCTAGGATTCTGGGCTTAAAAAATATGGAGAAGGGTGCAACGGCTGATCGACGTGAAGTCTCACACAAGATTGCTGTTCATCTACGTGCACTTCGGTCGATAGGTAGCGAAGAGCAGATAACTGGCTACATCATTATTCACACGATGCTGCAAAGGCTAGACAGGGTAAGCTTCTGGGAAAATGCTGCCACTTTAGATGCGATATCACCTTATGACCAATATAACATTTATTGAGAAACGCTGTCAGAAACTAGAGAGTTCAGATCACGCTATGGCAATATACTCTCCTAGTAAGTGTGTTGTAATGAGTTTCAGCTAGCCACGCTTCAGAATTATATGAATTCTGTGCCGTAAACAGTCATTCTGTCAACAGATGTTCTTTGTTTGCAAATTTTTAACCCATTCTTCGATTTCAGGTAGTTAAGAAACTGGGCCTTTGCCTGAACTGTTTGCAAAGGAGCCAGCAGCTGAAAGGTTGTACCGCTGGTGTTTGTAGAGATCGTGGTAGACGGCCTCATAGTTTACTGCATCTATGCAGATTGCTCACAAGATGGTCAAAATGTTTCATCGTTTCCTTCATATTCATCATCATCTCACATCACTTCGACCGCATCTAGGCATTCATCATCTAAAAAGTGCACGTTTGGGTGCAAAGTGAATTTACTCAAAGAAATTTAATTGTCCAAATAACCACCAGTGAAACGGTGCTAAAACTTAACGAAATGGAACTATTTTTGAAGCGAATCATTACGGGTAATGAAAAATGGATTAAACATGAGAATATCCATTGCAAGCGGTAATGGGCAAAGGCCGGTGAGTTTCCACAAACGACTTTAAAGCCTTGATTGACGGCAAACAAGGTTATGTTGAGTGTTTGGTGGGATTGGAAGGGAATTGTCTATTATGGGCTGCTAGAATGTGGCGAAATGGCCAATTCTGTTCTGTAATGTGCACACCTAGACTATTTGAATGAAGCAATCATGAAAGAGCGACTAGAAATGGCCAACAGAAAGGGAGTTGTCTTCCATCATGACATAATCTATATCTTATCTATAATCTTATCAAGATATGTGAATAATACAATATCGCAGTTATTACTACAGAGATTTGTTTTTATTAATTATAACGAGATTAGTATATTTTTTATACAACGAGATTTGTTTTATTGATTTTAACGAGAAATTTAGTTTATTATTTGTACAATGAGATTTGTTTTATTGATATTAATTGCGAGACGAATATATCAGCTTGTATGATAGGACCTGCCATCAGGACATTATTCAATGAATATCCAGAAGAAAACACGGCAGAACTGGCGAACACGACTCCAAGTTTGGTGGTGGTGGTCTCATCCTTGAGAACACAATGATGCGGCAATAATACTTGCATGGACTGAGCGATGCCGCGTCAACAAGCGACATATGACCTAAATCAATGTACTCTTCTATAACACCTGCATACTGAGACTTTAGAGAAAGATTCTGTTCAAGTTTCGTTACGAATTTGAAAAATCGACGAAATGCCTGTTGTTAGGAATCTCTCAGCTGATCTAAGTCGAACATGAGCGGATAGCGAACCGAATAACTACCAGTAGACAAACGTTGAACGTTGTCCTCGAAATGCGCCTCACAATCACGATCCTCCTAACCTTCGCATAAGGTGATATAACAATTCATCGATTAACCACAAGATGTGATTGACTTGAACTTGAGCCGCATCCAGTAGCGACCCAGCCAAAACGTGTTTCTATAGCAGTGGTAATCCTGCAGCAAGCTTGATATGCCCAACGCACAGCAGCGAAAAACAAACTGACTCCAATCAATATGTCAAATTGCTGTGACTTGAAAAATTCAGGATCAGCTAATTTCACATTCGATGGTATATTCCAAGATTCAGTGTCAATGGTAGAAGATTCTCCGTAATGGTTGGTAACACCAATGCCGAAATGCATGTGAAGTATTCCCATGCACGATAATGAATATTAACTTTTACTGAGTGACCATCAGTAATGAATGTTGCATTATCAATGCCAGATACAGATGCCTTACTTTTCCCCAGCTGTAATTTATGAGCAAAGCACGGCAAGGAACAAATGATTTAGCATGATTTTTAACATTGATACCTGCCGTGGCTAAGAGCACTATGTCAGGATTGAGATTCTGGTTAGTGATGAGTGATGAATGCCTAGATGCGGTCGAAGTGATGTGAGATGATGACGAATATGAAGGAAACGATGAAACATTTTGACCATCTTGTGAGCAATCTGCATAGATGCAGTAAACTATGAGGCCGTCTACCACGATCTCTACAAACACCAGCGGTACAACCTTTCAGCTGCTGGCTCCTTTGCAAACAGTTCAGGCAAAGGCCCAGTTTCTTAACTACCTGAAATCGAAGAATGGGTTAAAAATTTGCAAACAAAGAACATCTGTTGACAGAATGACTGTTTACGGCACAGAATTCATATAATTCTGAAGCGTGGCTAGCTGAAACTCATTACAACACACTTACTAGGAGAGTATATTGCCATAGCGTGATCTGAACTCTCTAGTTTCTGACAGCGTTTCTCAATAAATGTTATATTGGTCATAAGGTGATATCGCATCTAAAGTGGCAGCATTTTCCCAGAAGCTTACCCTGTCTAGCCTTTGCAGCATCGTGTGAATAATGATGTAGCCAGTTATCTGCTCTTCGCTACCTATCGACCGAAGTGCACGTAGATGAACGGTAATCTTGTGTGAGACTTCACGTCGATCAGCCGTTGCACCCTTCTCCATATTTTTTAAGCCCAGAATCCTAGCGACGTGTGCCTGAAATATAAGAGGTTTGTTATTAAACCTTCTATCAAGTAACTTCAAATCTGCCTCTTAGTTGTCACGGATGATTTCCAATGATTGAACTCTATCCAACGCTGATCCTTGACGACATGATAGGAGATGCTGCAACGTCCTTACTTTAGGCAAGTCTGGATCACCGCCTATAGTTGTGTGAAACCTGGCAGAAAAAGTAGGCTACTCAGAGTATCCAGCACTAAACTCTGGAGGCTTACGCAGAGGCAGGCGGGAACGATTCATAAAAACTTCGAATGTGTGTGACTCTTGAATGGAACCCAGCTTGATTGTAAACGGTGTGATTGTTGGCCATTGCCGCGATTTCCAAGCTAACGTTGAATAATTATTTTTGTTGACCAAAGTAATTTTTTTTTTAATTTTATCTGCATGTTATTCTCAATGCCAGCTTGATCTGCCTCAAGTAAGCTATCGTACTTGTACGTAATAGAAAACTTGACTTCCAAATCAGCTAGCCTGCCACTCAAACCTTGAAGCTCATATTCGTCGAGCTCACGAAGTAGATCAGGAGATGCTTCAGATGCTATTGGGTTTAGCAGGTGGAATATAGCCGCAATCTTCTTCTTGCATAAAAAAACTTGTTTTTCCATGGCGGCAGACTCCGATGAGATCACTTTACTTGCATTAGATTCCGTATTCACTTAGGGTAGTAAAACGTTCAACTAGCTTACTTTGCTCAATTGCGAACAACCACCAGAATAAACACCGGTAAAATTGCTTTTGTTTCTCATAAGCTTCCCGACAGCACTATGCGTGAAATTAGTTTGATTGCGAGAAGACAGCTATATCAGCAACGAAGTTGTTGAGCGTCGTACCAAATCACTCAATTAAGTGATAAGAAGGAGAGCTTTCGTCTGTTCCATCTTTTGCTTCACTCATCTTTGGCTTTTAACCAAACAGTCATCATAACAGAACTCAGTCTGTATAACAAAAATGAGACTCACTACTCTACTTTCAGTAAACTCTTTTTAGAAATACAAGACATATACAAGAACAACAGTTTCATTACTTCCATACTCCACTATCTCTGCTCCTGAAATTATCGCTATGTATGAAGCTAACAACTTAATCAAAAGCACTCACGGCAACGAACCTCTTAACCATAATCGTAAAATATATATGTAATATAGCCTCGGAATGTATTAAAGCTGTAATTATTAATTTAACAGTAAATAATCAAGAATTCCTGGCACTGAAAGACACGGGAGGTATAAATGTTAGTCTAATGAGTCAGGAAGTAAAACAATTTAATTAAATAAAAATAAAACCAATAGAGAATACTACTGTAAACAAAAAATAATACTTTACCGAAAAATTGCACACTTTATGTCCCAAGGTGACATTCTCCGCAATCTACGATCAAGGATACATAAGAAAAATAACGAAGTAATTTTCAAAGTTAATTCAATAAAATTTGAAGAGATGAGAATAGATCATGATTTAAAGGATTCAATAAAAACGAGTCATTTAAATGATGAAGAAAAATATTCTCTAAATAAATTGTTAAACAAGTTTAAATGTTTTTTTATAAAGAAATGAAAGTTGGTATCCATTTCACATACTTATGCTGTAAAACACGAAATACGAAACACTACGAGTACAAATCATCAAATAAACGCGAAAGTATATAGATGTCCACAAAAATATGAAGAGGAAGTAATGAATAAAATTGCGGAAATGGAAAGCCAAAGCATTGTACGCCAAAGTAACTCCAGATATACAATACTAACCTCTGATGGTAATACCTAAAAAGACAAATAATTCAGGGAAGCAAAAATATCGCTTGATTGTGGACTATAGAAAACTCAATTAAATCACGGTGGCCGATTAATTTCTATTACATAATATAAATTCAATTTTGGACAAGTTGGGTAAAGCTCATTATTTCTCAACGTTAGATTTAGCTAAGGGATATTATCAAATTGTAGTCAAAAATGAAATGTTATTGGGTTTAATTGAGTTTTAAGTGAGCACTCACTTGAAAAGGAAGACTTAAGAACACGCACGTGGATTGATAAACGTCAATCAACGTCCCTTTGGATATATATCCGCAGGTACCAAATTCTTAAACCTCAGCTGCTCTAGGGGTTATACAGCGCAACTCCAATTCGATAAAAAACTCTATCCGCATTTGGTTATTAAACCACAGCCATCACGATACTCCCACAAAAAAAGCCTCTGGCCAGACTTCGTACTACCAATTCGAAACCCAAAAACTTCATGGCCCAAATTTGAACATAGCTCTCTGGAATAGAATGCACGTTTCGTAACTCACAGATGGCCCAGTATGAAGCTATACTCATGGATATAGCTTCCTCACTGTTGGGAGCGAGGTCCATTCCTACCACATCCGCCAACTGGCAGCATTTTTATTTTTATTGTAGGCTGAGAACGCTACAAACCCAAGTTACTACCAGTAGAGCTCCATGAAGCTGAGAGAATGGTTACCAAGGGAAGAACACTAACCAACCACATTCATACACATATCAGACAGTCACAGGCTACAATCAGATGACGCCTCAAAAATACTGCTCGTGCAACCCCATTTAATCTCCTAACCCTATCCCTATTGGAGTGCACAATAAAAACAATAAAAACAATGCAAAAAAGCATTAAGGGAACCATGACCAGTCAACAGGAATCCGAGCCAAAGGTTAAAACCAAAGTCCGGTCGACCTCCAATAAATGTGACATCCCGAATGAACCTGTATGTTACCCGCTCACACAATTCTGACCATCTGATTTGCCAGTCAGGCAGGAAGCACTCATTCAACATTCTCTGACACACTCTACGACCTAAGCTCTCCATATCCATTCCATATAACCATTCATCCTGCAGCAATGGTAATCCTCTCCTGATCTTGAAGTCAATGGTTCTTCGCCTGACCTCCAGATTAAGATGAACCACACCAAGCAAAATTTGCGAACAGCATGCCTACTGAGCCCCCAGTCGCTCCGCAAAATACGGCGCACTTTACCAACCACACCAAACAATAGATCTCTAAGACGAGCTATATGAGGAATGAAATTCATTCTCTCATCCACAGTTATACCAAGGTATTTCACCTCAGTTACATACCGAAGGCTGCCAGGATCAAGTCTGACGATAGGACGCCGACTTTGTGACAATTTGCACTTAAGCAACATTGTCACAGTCTCATCCACCGCCACACTGACACCAACACTACTGCTCCTTTCAGAAACAAACAAACATAAGTTTACACTATAAATGCTGTAGCACTAACCATAAGAAGACACCGATTTCCCAGCGGTAAGATCTAATGGCCATTTATGTTGCTTAGCCAATCCCGGCCTTTGCATGTAATCGATCAATACACAGTAAAACATTATAAATTAATACAAGTAAATCTTTTCGTTATTTGGCGATCCTGCCAATGAACTTTTAATCTAATAGGCATTGAATCCGTTTGATTCAATTGTTAATGTCAGTTCATTTAAAAATACAAAAAATAAAAAGAGAGGATATAACTATAAATATATAAATAGTTACACAAAAGCAACAACAATAATTGTTGTTTATGCATCAGATCCATCAATATTCAACTTCAAAATTAATTGATGATCTGAATTCATTTTTGAACTAATCGCACTGGCATTTCCTAGCGGCTAACTAAACAAGCAGTACCACCACAATTACCAACCAAAAAAAAATTAACTATTGAAGGATACAGATAAGCAACAACACGAGCGAACTTAACACCTTTACCAACTGTTACAGCAGCTGTGAGCGATAACCGAGGTGTAATCGAAAGTAACCCTGTATGTCAAGGCACACCACGAAGAGGAAGACACGCCAGAGAAAAAAGATGTCTGTCTGTCGCCAACGGTTGAAACAAAAAACAAGAAGAGAAAAGTGAAGCCGATGACGACACAATTAAAAAACCATTTCACACACCATATAAATAATAACACTAAATATAATGCAACCAATTAAATAAAATAAATAAACGTTAAATTTGCATTTTTGCTATAACATTCGTTTATTTAATTCGTCATTTGGCTTCAGTGAACTTGCCGCGTCGGTGTGTATTCTTGTGTAATCTAAAATACTGTAGTATGCCAGGATATAATTTGCGAAGCGGGAAAATGCATGGTGATGATCAAGAGGATGGGGCTAGGGACAATAGCCGAGTGCTGGACCAAATTCTGGACAGCCTTGCATCGCTCCGCACGGAAGTCGAACCAATTCGCATAGAAGGTCAAGAGGTCAAGCGTGAGTTGACCGATCTACAATTTAAGACGCCCACAACAAGCCACGACATGGTGGTCAATGAGGCCATAAATACGCTAAACACACAAAGTGATCTGCAGACCATTGCAGACGTAGAAACAATTTCAAAAAGCCCCAAAATAAATGATCTGCCAGTGTGTTTTGGTGCGCCTGAGAAGTGGCCATTGTTTTATGCCAATTATGAGGATACGACGAAAATGTTTGGGTATACAGATCAGTGAAAATCCAATGCGATTGCAAAAGTGTCTCCAAAGAGCAGCGCGTGAGACAGTTTTGCAATGTTAATATACCCAAGTGACGTGTCAAATGCTATGGAAGAGCTTAAGTTCAGATTTGGCCGTCCAGAATTACTCGTACGGGATCAGATGGCAAAGTTACAGCAGCTATCAGTCTTAGGTGAGCATAAAAATGAGCAATCATCCAATTCGCCACAAAGGTGCGTAATACGGTGGCGCTGCTAACGTCTTCAAAGTGCGATCGTTACTTATACGATGTTGCCATGCTGGAACAGATGGTGAGAAAGTTGCCGCCAAGTAAGCAGTATGAGTGGGCACAACATTCCATCAATATAACACCGTTTGCAACTATCAAGGACTTCTCCAGAGTGGCTGCTGAACATCTGCTTGTTGCCGGCCAACGTAAATAATGCACCATCAAAGCAAGGTATGGTGATGCATGTGAGTAGCGATCACATTGAGCAGATGGCTTTGTGTCCACAGTGTTCAGGTAACCACAAGCTAAACGTGTGTGAAGCATGCAAACAAAGTAGTCTTGCCAACCGCTGGGATAAAGTCAAATCCAGTCAACTTTGTTTTGCTTGCTTGGCGAAAAGTCACCCCGTCTCCAAATGTAAAAACAAGCGTGCCTGTTGTCAAGATGCTTGCCAGAGATTTCATCATTCCAGTCTATATGGCTAGCAGTCAAGTAACGGTAGCCACGGAACGATAACAACGGTAGAAAAACGTGTTTTGAGTTGTCAGACGGTACGGCCAGGAGGACAACTTTTTAAGATTTTGCCAGTTGTCTTAAGCGGTCCAAATGGTCAAATCGAAACACATGACATTTTCGACGACGGGTCATCAATATCCATTAGAGGGGATCGAGTAGCTGAAGAACTTGGACTCAAAGGTAACATGGAGCAATTGAATCTGCAACGGCTTGGAGGACGAATCACCACTGAAAAATGTAGAGTTTTGAAATCTACATCATCAAATACAGATAATTTTGGCATGAATTCCTCAGCTGCCTTACCTGAATCAGAAGAGAATATGCATGCCAAACATATTCTGCAGACGACCACGAAAAGAGTTGGCAATCGTTTTGAAACGGGACTACTGTGGAAGCAGTTGACGCCAACACTGCCCCACAGTCTCAAAATGGCCAAAACTCGTCTTGAAGGTATCGAACGAAAGATGAACCGAGATTCTGCATTTGGAGATCGCTACAAATCTGAGATGCAGAAATACTTTGACAAGGGGTCTGCCTGGGTGCCTTCTGACGATGAGATACGAAGGTGCACCACCGCCCCTGTATGGTATTTGCCGTACTTTGCTGTGAATAATGTAAACAAGCCGGGATAGTTCAGAATAGTTTTTGACGCCGCCGCCGCAGCCGCCAACGGAATTTCGCTGAACTCCCAATAGTCGAAAGGGCCCGAGCAAGCCAAACCTTTGATGAATATACTATTTGCGTTTCGCCAACATGCAATAGGAGTTGCTGCCGACATCAAGGAGATGTTTTCACAAGTAAAAATATGCGAAAAAGGAGAGTGGTTGCTTTGCAAAGTAGCCCAACAAGAGGTGTACATCACCAGAACGCCAGTGTTATAATGATTGAGGTCCGACAGAGATTTTGGATGCCGTGACGTCGATCACTGCTTCACGAGGTTCAACAAAAGTGTTGTCGTTGTCGCATCAATACCAATAATGGACCAACTACCACCAGATCGGGTAACGCCATTCGTGAGACCATTTACTTACACTGGTGTTGACCTATTTGGTCCATTAAACGTCTGCTAGCACGAAGCGTATTGATGGAAGCCGAGAGCATTTTAAACGCCCGCCCGCTTACGGAAGTGCCGATCTCATCTGAAGATGAGAATCCTTTGACGCCGAATCATTTTCTTATGGGCTGTCCAAACTCCACGCAGACTCCGCAACCGCCTAATGACAAGTTGTGGCTTAACAAACAGAGGCGTATCGCTCAAGGCTTGAAGGATCGCTTCTGGAAGAGATACTTATCACAATTGATGAATCGCCCCAAGTGGACTAATCCAGAGCAATCATTGCAAGTGGGAGATATCGTAATTATTTGCGAGTCAAGCCAGCCACGTAGTTAGTGGCAAAAGGGTCGTATTGTTGCTACGCATCCAGTGAAGGACGGACATGTACGCATTGTCGATGTTAAAACAGTCACTGGTTTGCTTCGTCGACCAGCAAATAAACTTGGTGTGCTAACTATCAGTAAATCAGACTGATTTACGGGGTGGAGCATGTTACAGCAGCTGTGAGCGATAACCGAGGTGTAATCGGTGTCGATCACGTAATCGAAAGTAACCCTGTATGTCAAGGCACACCACGAAGAGGAAGACACGCCAGAGAAAAAAGATGTCTGTCTGTCGCCAATGGTTGAAACAAAACAAGAAGAGAAAAGTGAAGCCGATGACGATACAATTAAAAAACAATTTCACACGCCATATAGATAATAACACAAAATATAATGTAACCAATTAAATATAATAAATAACGTTAAATTTCAAATTAGCATTTTTGCCATAACACCAACAGCAGATGACAGTTCAGTACTCAACCGATTCGGATCAAAACATAAAAGATGATTCCTCCATATTGCCAATATTGCCTGCCACAGACCGCTCATTTACAACAGAAACAGCGAGAACATCCAATATAAGACGAAACCAGCCAAGCACCGATGACTACCAAATGCAAAACGTCTAACCGGACGCAACGACTTAAAAAAAAATTATCTTCTCTTATAGTTAATCAAGCATGCTAGAAAAATGCGGCTTGATAGGTGTCTGAAGGCGATTTCGCTTTAGATAAAAAAAAATATATACTAAAAATATTTCTACAAAACCAAAAAAAAAACAAAAAAAAAAGAAATATCTATATAATAAGAAAATAATCACAAAATATCTTCAAAAAAAAAAATTTAAAACATGGTGCATTTATAAGTAAATATATAAAAAAAAAATTTTCATTCAACAAGAAAAAGAACACAAATTAATAATTATCTTCAAGTATAGAGTACTCTTATGTACAATATAATTAAAAATATTGTAACTTATAACAATATAAGTAAAAATATTGTAACTTATAATAATATAAGTAAAAATATTGTTATATTATTATAATATATTTTTATTATGCTTGTTGGGAGATACTATGCCTTTTCAATAGTGATCGCTACCAAAAATTTTATTTTTTTTTTGTTGGTTGTTGTTTTCTTCTGTTTTTTTCTTTATTTTTTCATATAAAAAAAATTAAGGAAATTTATGTACAAAAAAAGGCTTTTATTGTGACATTTACAATCCTATGCATGAGCGTGCATATATTAATATGTAGGTTGTGTCTTGATTCTTAATTAGTCTTTGTTGTTTACTGCTACATTACGGGATCCTGCACAAAATAGCTCGTAAACTATCTACGTCATCAAACATGTTGGAGTATGACTGCGACCCGCTGCAGTGTTTTCCCTTCTGTTTTAGCTGCAGCTGCGAACATCGTCCCCCGCGTTGAAGGAAGACAATCCTCAACACAATCTTCAACACGTAAAATGCAAAGTTTATGAACTGCTATTGTCTCTATTACCCTGGCAATCGGCCATTTCAGCGCCAATCGATGCCCATGCCTATACAGTATGCGTAAATTCCCTTGCAATGAATTTCACAGTAGAATAAGCGATGCAACTCTTGCGCACCTTGATGCACCACGTGTTGAAATGAAATGCTTCAAAGCGCTTAGAAAAGATGAAGTAGATAGGTCTTTCACCAATTCCATTCAGACTGCCTTGGTTGAGAAGCAAATGAAGACGATAATATAACTTTTTTGAGGTGGTCTATTACGTACATCCGACTTGTAATAGCAGGGACCGCAGGAGTCTATGCCCCTAACAGTAAATGGACGAGCATCCTGGATTCGTTCCTTGGGCAGATCTGACATAATATGCTCTACTTGCCGAGGTTTAGCTGTACAGCAAATGAACCATTTTCAGACACGCCTGAGCGTCTGCATACCCCCCATTGGCCAAAATTGTAAGCGTATATAAGTCAGCAAAGATTGCGGACTTGCATGATGGTGCTTTCGATGGAAGTAAGTGATGATGGCATAGGTTAACTGGTGCTCCTTTGGCAGAATGATCGGGTGACGAGCCTGAAATCCAAGAGTAGATTACTTCAAGCGACCGCCAAATCGAATCAAACCATGCTCATCTAAAAAGGGAAATAGAGACACGATGCTATTGCACAGCGGCACGGCTGTTTTTGCTTCCAATGAACGATAGTCAGAAGCGAGATGCATAAAACGTATCAAAATGTAGATCTAGATCTAGATAAATGCTGTAAGCTGTAAAATTTTCTTTGCTGCATGTGATAAATTTGTGCACATATCCAAATATGCGTACATGGCTCCAAACGAATTTATGTATTTGAAATCTAAAGTGATATCGACGACGCTGCTAATTGCTGTGTAATGTTCTAAGACGAAGCTCTCGAAGTTTAATTTATTGTGGGCATCGTATTGGCCAACTACTGCTTAAATCTTGCAAAAACAGCGGCTCGTTCATCCATAGATGAATACGTTAAATTTTGAAGATTCCTATTGCAACCATGACAGCACCACAGACGAGTCAGATCAGCAATGACATTGGCCATTAAACAATTTCATATTTGCAATTTCATGCACCAGTTGAGCAAGCAGTGCGGCTGCCCAAAGTTCTAGTTTAGGCACAGTCAGAGTTTTCAAAGGTGCTACACGAGTTTTGGAACACAGCAGATTCACATGTACCCCATTATCCTTACGTGAACCAGTATACAATAGATGCAGGTGCCATAAGCCTCAACACTAGCATCACAAAAAGCATGTATCTCAACGATAGCCCCAGGTTGCAGTACGTAAAGAGGAAATGTTGCATTGCACTCATTAGCGAAATCATTACACAATTTAACCCAAACAGTGTGCATAACCTGTGGCAGGCTCTCATTACAATGCAGTTTGGCTCTCCACATACGCTGCAGCTAAATTTTTGCCTTCGTTAGGGTCGGTCCTATAATCCCAAGTGGGTCATAGCAATGGTTGACAACACGGAACGTTTTGTATGTTGCATAGAGCTAATACGAAGCTGTGAAGCGAAGGTAAAAAAGAAGTTGTAGTCTTTTGGCTGCCAAACCAAATCAAGCGCCTTTGTGACATCACTGTCGTCGTTGAACTTCAGCATACCCTCTTTATCACCACTCGGCGTTGCTCAAGCTAGAGTGGGGGTCACAGCTAACGGATAGTGGAAGGTTAGTTGCGAATATTGAATAAGCAGTCCCCGACCAATTAGCGACGAAAATGGAAATGGTAGCTTAAAAGTTTACAAACTCTAGGGAAATTTTCTTGACAGGGCGCGTGAAAACCACCATTTAGAGAAATTTAGGAGAAAATTAGAAAAGTGCAGGACCAGACTTGCCTTGAGCGGGAATCGAACCCGCGACTCTTGGGATGTCAGCCAGCGCACTAACCTCTGGGCCAACGAGAAAGTCTTCCCTTTAATTAGGTTTTCTCATATTTAATCAAATCCAAGACCGTCAGTTCCCAGATTGGGCAGCTTCTTGGTCAACGTCTGTACCTGAAAGGCCTGCCTGTCGGTAGGCTTATAAAACGATATGGGAAGGTACCCAAAAAAAAACAACAATGGGAAGTAAAGAAGGAAGGAAGTTTACGTTTCAGGGAGTCAGATCCCCAATACCGGCAGCTTTGGAGGGAGAGAAAGCGGGCCCCCAGTCGTCGAGATACTGTGACCGCTGTGACTCAGGAGTAGATAGCTCCTGTATCATCGAATGCTACAAGTATTGCCCCAATGGGGAATACTGAGCAGATTTCCGTGCAGACAATGCCGGGGATGTGTAGAAAATGTGCTCCTAAATCGCCTTTGTTAGCATTTAAGCAAAACAAGAAGCGTGAACACTGGAAAACGGGGGCTGCTTCACGGCAGAGGCATTGGTGCAACCTGAGCGACTAGCAGGAGGGAATATTGCTGGTGTAGAAAGGAAAAAGTCCACTTCGAAGCGTGGGCTAAACGTACGAAAGGTTTCACTGGGTGATCAATTGCAGGTGGGGAAAAAAAGAGATCTGCGGGATCTCAGGGGTCAAGAAGCATATAGAACCTGGCGCTTTAGTTATTCATGATGAGGGAACATAAGCATACAATTACAGAACACAAAAGGACGATTTTCTGCTGGCATTAAATTCAAGCGGGTCGAAAACGGATGAATTGAGGACAATAGTCTGTGACATCCTAGGGCAGGAGGCTTCGGTCAGCTCTCTAACTCTTGAAACGTCTACAGAGGACAGAGACATCGACGAAATTAACACCAAGGAAGAGATACGGGACGCTACACTGCAGCAGTTCAAGGAGGCTAGTATTCAGGGTTTTTTCTTTTTTTTTTTCCGATGGGAAGCATTAAAAGCCAAACGAATCTACTATTCGACGTGTGGGACTTGCACCCACTAAACCCTACCGTCCCAAGTCCTACAGTCCCCCTGGCACTACCGCAAAGCATTACGTCAAGGAGGAAAGAGGGAGCATAACAGCTCAAAGTCTGCTTCTACCCCATGTAAATCAAAACAAATTTACGTTAAGACTTCTTGTCAATATCAAACTAATGTCCTATCACGTCTTCGTTCGTCTGAACTCATCGTAATCGTTCAATACTTTCCCATCTCCTCTGC